>CM029021.1:176763647-177363647 GCA_016801055.1 Panax notoginseng
TATAATCTAGGAGAATTAATCACAATATTTTCAAAATTATCTCTAATGGAAATGTTACATATGAGAGAGAATATGAGACAAGTAAATAGTACTCTCTCCGTCACTTAATATAAGACGTTTTAGAGAAATATTTGTATCCTTAATATAGAATTTCAAGTAAACATTAATTGTTTACTTTCCAATATTACCTAAAGTATTAAATATAATTTGTATTCTCTAACTATTTTTTGCTCAATAAATAACATTCACTTTTTTTCAATATAAGGTCTATATAGACAATATAATTGATATTATATTTAATATTATACAATTATTTTTTTAATATTTGTGCACAACTGATCTAAAACGTCTTATATAAAGTGTGACGCCCCCAAAATTAGGTATACATCACCCATCTTGGGTCGTCAGATACGAAGTACAGAATACAAATATAACTTACTAATACAACTGTCATGTACAAGACGACAAAACATAAACTGTGAGTTTGAATACAAATATTATATTCTAGAGAGTATTCATACTCAAACGGAGTCCTCATTACATTTATTAACACACTATTACATAGAATAGTGAGGACTACTAACTAATACTATCATTAGAACCATCACTCCGTTCCCCGACTTGCCCCAGCTACGTTCTCATTTCCTGAAGAGAACAGTGAAAGAATGGGTGAGCTCAACTAGCCCAGTAAGAAATATTATGACTAAGATAATGCAGAATAAATTATCATTAGCCTTCAACAATGTTAAACTGATAAAATATAATAGACATCAAGTTTAACTGCAGCGGAACAAGCAATCCATTAAAAGAGTCAAGTAGAAAATAAACTCTACTATCTTTTATGATTTAAAAGGTTTTTCAACACTGCTATCGCTGAGACTCAGCTTAATAAAATAATCCACATCATCGAATCACCCCTGCACTACGGCCAAGGATATTCGTGTATTCATTAATGGTCATGATCATGCCAACAACTGTCTATCCATGCACTACGGGCCAATAAGGACTTTTACCACATCATTTGTAACATTACGGTCATGATTATACCGAATAATCCCTGGTCATAATCATACCAAGTCCATCTATGCACTACAGACCACAAATGACTTTTAACATTTTATAAACATGAGGATGATGACAATGATATAAGAATTCAATAAAACAAGTTCAAGAATTAATTTATCCAAGAATTAACAACGTCCAAATTGTCAACATGATACTGCTTTGTGGAGTAAAATTCAAGAATGCTTAGAAGAATATTTTCATGAAAAGATACTGGATGAACCGCAATTATCAAAGATATTCCACAAATTTCATGGAGTATAGAAGTCAAAACTTAACCAACTGAGTATAATAAAGAATGGAATAACAAAAAGAAATCACCATGCATGCGATAGACCGCACAGACAGGTTATTCCAACAGAATAATAAATAATGGAACCAGGTCCGGCGTAAACGCACAGACAGGATATTCCGACAGAATAATAAATAATGGAACCAGGTCCGGCGTAAAACGCACAGACAGGATATTCCGACAGAATAATAAATAATGGAACCAGGTCCGGTGTAAAACGCACAGACAGTATGTTTCGACAGAATAATAGAAGAATGTAACTAAGTATAGGGTAGACCGCGTATACAGGTTATTCCAATAGAATAATAAGAAATAGAATAACAACAGTTCTCTTCATGAATAAGAAAGAATAACACCCCTTACCGTTTTAAAGAAGAGCTGAAATAAGGAAGTAGTTAAGTAGCAGAATACTCTTCTTCTCTCTCTCTATAGTTTCTCTCTATAGTTTCTCTCTCTAGAGTTCAGTGAATTCGTAAGAAATAATAAAAGAATGAGCTGCTATTTATAGAAAAATAGAATGCATAGTAACTAATCCATGAACGGTCCAGATTGATTACTTTAATCTGACGGTCCATATTTAAAGAAAAATCTTTTAAATAAAATATAATATATTCTATTTATTGAATAACTTTAATAAAGTATTCTGTTTTATATAAAAAGATGTTTCTGTTTTATTACGTTAATAATACGAATAAAACAAAACGTCATTATCGCTAAATAATTCATATTATTAACTGACAATAATTGAATCAAACTGAGTGACTTCTCACATAAGCATTAATAATCAATACCGTGTGCTACTATGCAACCACACGTATTACTGTACTTTTACTACCGAGTAGTTCAACAGTAACAATGTTAAAACTTTCGCCGTTATTTTTAATAAAATATTTTTGTCGTTTTCTCAATCCGACAATAATTCCGTTGTGGGGTCCACCAATGATTGTGCCGTTGTACGAATATTCCCTGTTAAAACGAATATTCCCCGACCAATCGAATATTATATAACAACTTGCGTACTTTGTAAAATTTATAAATATTACCCACAACTATAATATTATATCAAATTAACTCCATAATATTCAAAATGATATTTATAGAAAATTCATCTTTATTTATAAAAGTTGGGGTCTTACAACCTCCCCTTCTTATGAAATTTCGCCCTCGAAATTAGGGTACGTACCTGGTATGTCGAAGAGGTAAGGATACCTTGATTTCATTTCAGATTCTAACTCCCAAGTCATTTCCTCAACATCTTGGTTTCTCCACAAAACTTTGACTTGAGGTATAACCTTGGAGCGTTGAATATGTTCCTTCTTATCCAAGATTTGAACAGGAACTTCTTCATACGTCAAATCCTCCGCTATTTCGTCCGGTTCTAACTCAATAATGTGGTTCGGGTCTTCCACATATTTGTGTAACATGGATATGTGAAAAACGTTATGAACACGAGACATACTTGGCGGTAAAGCGAGTCTATAAGCCACAGTTCCTAATCGATCAAGGATTAAAAATAGACCGATGAATCGAGGATTGAGCTTTCCTCTCTTTCCAAATCTCGTAACTCCTTTCCATGGAGCAACACGTAAGAACACATGATCTCTTATATCAAATTCCACGTCCTTTCGATGAAGATCAGCATAACTCTTTTGTCGAACTTGTGAGGTTTTTATACGTTGTCGGATCGTTTGAATCTTTTCTGTAGTTATACGTACCAACTCCGGTCCCAACAACGTTGCTTCACCCACCTCATCCCAGCATACTGGAGAACGACATTTTCTTCCATACAATGCTTCGAATGGAGCCATGCCAATACTTGCTTGATAACTGTTGTTGTAGGAAAACTCCACCAATGGTAAGAACTTGTCCCAACTTCCCTTGAAGTCAAAGACACAGAGTCTTAATAGATCTTCAAGAGTTTGAATAGTCCTCTCTGATTGTCCGTCCGTCTGAGGATGATATGCTGAAATAAATCGTAACTCCATGCCTATAGCTTTTTGTAAACTAACCCAAAATCGTGAAGTGAATCTTGGGTCTCGGTCAGAAACTATGGATATTGGCATACCATGTAGTCTTACAATCTCGTTTATGTACATACGAGCAAGACGTTCAAGTGTATAAGTTTCTCGTATCGGTAAGAAATGAGCAGACTTGGTCAATCTATCAACAATGACCCAAATCGCATCAATACCTTGAGAAACCCTAGGAAAACCGGTAACGAAATCCATGGTAATGTGCTCCCACTTCCATTCTAGAATTTCAAGTGGTTGCAATGGACCTTTTAGTACTTGATGCTCCGCTTTGACTCGTTGACAAGTTAGACACCTTGAGATAAATAACGCTATCTCTCTCTTCATATTGCTCCACCAAAATGTATGACGAAGATCATGATACATTTTGGTACTTCCAGGATGGATTGCAAACGGTGTGTTGTGCGCCTCCATCATGATTTCATACTTTAAATCAGGGTTGTTAGGAACACAAAGTCTGGAGTTGACTCGAAGTATTCCTTCTTCATCGATTCTTGCTTCCGGAATAGCACCTTCTTGCACTTTCTTCCTCATACGCATCAGCTCCAGGTCTGTAGCTTGAGCAGCTTTAACTTTATCGATTAAAGTCGGTTCTACTCGTATATTCGCCATCATTACATGGGTCCCTGGAGTCTTTAACTCTATCTCCATCCTTTGCAAGTCACACAAAATGGGCCTTTGTGTTGACAATATCGCACTCGTACTTGCATATAATCTTCTACTCAATGCGTCAGCTACCACATTCGCTTTTCCAGGATGGTATTGAATGGTATGATCATAATCTTTCAACAGTTCAAGCCAACGTCGTTGTCGCATGTTGAGTTCTTTTTGAGTGAAAAAATATTTAAGGCTTTTATGATCCGTAAAGATCTCCACCTTCTCCCCATACAAGTAATGCCTCCAAATTTTAAGTGTAAAGACAACAGCTGCTAACTCTAGATCATGAGTAGGATAATTCCTCTCATATTCCTTAAGTTATCTTGATGCATAGGCTATGACTTTTCCATGTTGCATGAGAACGCATCCCAACCCTTTGCTCGAAGCATCACTGTAGATAACAAATCCCTCCGAGCCAGATGGTATTGTTAGAATAGGTGCTGAAATGAGTCTCCTCTTGAGTTCTTGAAAACTCTTCTCACATTCTTTGCTCCAACCGAACTTTGTATCTTTCCGAGTCAGCTGAGTTAATGAAGTAGCGATTCGAGAAAATCCTTCCACGAATCTCTGATATTAACCAGCTAAACCAAGAAAGCTACGTACTTCGGTCACTGATTTAGGTTGCTCCCAGCTTTGAATATCTTCAATCTTTGCCGGGTCAACTGATATTCCACGACCTGATACTACGTGCCCAAGGAATGCTACCTCCTCCAGCCAGAACTCGTATTTCTTCAACTTGGCATAAAGCTTGTATTCACGAAGCTTTTGGAGTACCAGCCTCAAGCGTTGCTCATGATCTTCACGACTTTTGGAATAAATAAGGATGTCATCAATAAAGACGACCACAAAGTGATCCAAATATTCCTTGAATACCCGGTTCATCATATCCATGAAGGCAGCAGGAGCATTAGTCAATCCAAAGGACATGACTAGGAATTCATAATGCCCGTACCGAGTTCTAAAAGCCGTCTTTAGAATATCCTCAGTTCTAACCTTCAGCTGATGATATCCAGAACGAAGATCGATCTTTGAAAAAAATTGTGCTCCTTGCAACTGGTCAAACAGGTCATCAATACGTGGCAATGGGTACCTGTTTTTGATGGTGACATGATTCAACTCCCGATAATTAATACAAAGTCGCATACTTCCATCTTTCTTCTTCACGAATAGAATAGGAGCACCCCAAGGAGAAGTACTAGGACGAATAAAGCCAATGTCTAACAATTCCTGCAGTTAGATCTTTAACTCCTGAAGTTCAATAGGAGCCATTCGATGTGGGGCTTTGGAAATGGGTTTTGTACCGGGTTCAAGGTCGATACAAAATTCAATTTCACGCTCTGGAGGTAGGCCAGGAAGTTCTTCAGGGAATACGTCAGGGAATTTATTAACAATAGAAATATCATTCAAAGCTGACGTATTTTTGTTTAGATCCGTGACATGAGCTAAGAAAGCTTGACATCCGTTTTTCAATAAACGAATAGCTTTATGGCTTGAGATGATAGCGATTGATTTTAATGGTTTGGTTGCTTGAATTCGCATAATAGGTCGATTAGGAATATGAAAGCTAACAACCTTACGAAAACAATCAATTTTTGCATGATGAGTAATTAACCAATCAATCCCTAGAATCACGTCAAATGCAAGTATTTTTAATGAAATAAGATCGACAGGTAATGTGTGGGTACCAACTTGAACCAAACAAGACTTATAAATCGTGGATGTAATGAAGGTTTCTCCCAATGGAGTTTCAACAGATAAGTCAAAGTCTAATTTCTCTGGAATCAAATTTAATCGATGAGCGCAAGTAGGAGAAATAAAAGAATGGGTAGAACCGGTATCAAATAAAGTATAGACTTCGTTAGAATTTATGATAAGCTTACCCGTGATGACCTCATTCGGGTTCCTTGCTTTCTGGGAGGTCACAACAAACGCTCTCCCTTGCACTACCGGTTTTGACTTTTCTGGGACGGCCTTTGGTGTCTCCATCTTGGCTGAACTTGTTTTTGGTAAACGACAAAATCGAGCTAAATGACATTCTCTTCCACAATTATAACATGCTTTAGACGGCATCGCGCAGTTTGGACTGATGTGCCCCTTCCCTCCGCATTTGAAACAAATGATAGGTGGTCGTTCTCCTTCCTTAACAACGGGTGTTGGTGCTGACGTCTTTCCATCATTGTTGAATCTCCTCTTCTTGAAATGACTATTCTTATTGTTTTGGCCCTGATTACCACCGAAGTGGTTACCATTTCTGGCCTGTTGATTCCCTCCACGCTTGTTGTCACCGCTTCGATGACCGCTCTCACTGGTATTATCATTTTGTCGACTGCTCTCTTTTGGTTGCGTTGACTCGTTATCGCGCTCCACTAACTGAGCCCTATTCACAACATCTGAATACAAACACAGTTTATGAGAAATAAGATGTTGACGTATCTCAGGTTTCAAACCTCGCAAAAACATTCGCGTCATTCGCTCTTCATTATCCACCAAGTGGGACGCAAACCGGGACAACTCAGCAAATTTAGCCTCATACTGCGACACGGTCATATTATTCTGCTCTAATTTGATAAACTCCACCTCCTTCATGTGACGAACACTTTCGAGAAAGTATTTGTCATTGAACAGCTTTTGGAACTTCTCCCAAGACATCTTCAGTGCGGCAGGTTGAGTACGCTTAATCGATTTCCACCAGTAATCTGCCTCTCCTCGCAACATAAAGGCGGCAAAGGGAACCTTTTGCTCCGCGGAGCATCCCAAGACATCAAATATCTTGGTAATCTGCTTTATCCATGTTTCCGCTATAAGTGGTTTTGGCTCTCCCTTAAACTCTGGTGGTCCCAGCTCCTTGAACTGTTTAGCGGTGACCGTCCGAGAGTTTTCACTGTTTCCACCTATATTTTGGACAGAGTCGCTCTCGCCTGCTGTTGCATGAACTGCATAAAATTTCTGAACATTCCATGATTCATCATCTGGTCAGTGTTGTTGTTTGCATGAGGATTGTCACCTTCCTGATGCACATTATCCTGATTATTGATATGTGGTGAATCAACAGTCGCCTGTGCTCCATTGCTATTCTCAACATTCTCAGATGCCATTTTCAGATACTGCCACAAAATAAAAGTTAATTGATATGTCATATATTATCCTTATATTATGACCGACCAATTAAATACCATGCAAATAAACTTAGGTAGGTCATACTAGCGAAGGAATTCTCCGTCTCTACCCTCCTAGTTCTATTCTCACATCTTAGCCAGGGATCATATCTCTAAGCTCTGATACCAACTGTGACGCCCCCAAAATTAGGTATACATCACCCATCTTGGGTCGTCAGATACGAAGTACAGAATACAAACACAACTTACTAATACAACTGTCGTGTACAAGACCACAAAACATAAACTGTGAGTTTGAATACAAATATTTTCTTCTAGAGAGTATTCATACTCAAAAGGAGTCCTCATTACATTTATTAACACACTATTACATAGAATAGCGAGGACTACTAACTAATACTATCATTCGAACCATCACTCCGTTCCCCGACTTGCCCCAGCTACGTTCTCATTTCCTGAAGAGAACAGTGAAAGAATGGGTGAGCTCAACTAGCCCAGTAAGAAATATTATGACTAAGATAATGCAGAATAAATTATCATTAGCCTTCAACAATGTTAAACTGATAAAATATAATAGGCATCAAGTTTAACTGCAGCGGAACAAGCAATCCATTAAAAGAGTAAAGTAGAAAATAAACTCTACTATCTTTTATGATTTAAAAGGTTTTTCAACACTGCTATCGCTGAGACTCAGCTTAATAAAATAATCCACATCATCGAATCACCCCTGCACTACGGCCAGGGATATTCGTGTATTCATTAATGGTCATGATCATGCCAACAACTGTCTATCCATGCACTACGGGCCAATGAGGACTTTTACCACATCATTTGTAACATTACGGTCATGATTATACCGAATAATCCCTGGTCATAATCATACCAAGTCCATCTATGCACTACATACCACAAATAACTTTTAACATTTTATAAACATGAGGATGATGACAATGATATAAGAATTCAATAAAACAAGTTCAATAATTAATTTATCCAAGAATTAATAACGTCCAAATTGTAAGACCCCAACTTTTATAAATAAAGATGAATTTTCTATAAATATCATTTTTGAATATTATGGAGTTAATTTGATATAATGTTATAGTTGTGGGTAATATTTATAAATTTTGTAAAGTACGCAAGTTGTTATATAATATTCGATTGGTCGGGAAATATTCGTTTTAACAGAGAATATTCGTACAACGGCACAATCATTGGTGGACCCCACAACAGAATTATTGTCGTATTGAGAAAACGACAAAAATATTTTATTAAAAATAACGGCGAAAGTTTTACCATTGATACTGTTGAACTACTCGGTAGTAAAAGTACAGTAATACGTGTGGTTGCATATTAGCACACGGTATTGATTATTAATGCTTATGTGAGAAGTCATTCAGTTTGATTCAATTATTGTCAGTTAATAATATGAATTATTTAGCGATAATGACGTTTTGTTTTATTCGTATTATTAACGTAATAAAACAGAAACATCTTTTTATATAAAACAGAATACTTTATTAAAGTTATTCTATAAATAGAATATATTATATTTTTTTAAAAGAATTTTCTTTAAATATGGACCGTCAGATCATTCGGTACATAGATGGGTCCATATTTAAAGAAAAATCTTTTAAATAAAATATAATATATTCTATTTATAGAATAACTTTAATAAAGTATTCTGTTTTATATAAAAAGATGTTTCTGTTTTATTACGTTAATAATACGAATAAAACAAAGCGTCATTATCGCTAAATAATTCATATTATTAACTGACAATAATTGAATCAAACTGAGTGACTTCTCACATAAGCATTAATAATCAATACCGTGTGCTACTATGCAACCACACGTATTACTGTACTTTTACTACCAAGTAGTTTAACAGTAACAATGGTAAAACTTCTGCCGTTATTTTTAATAAAATATTTTCGTCGTTTTTTCAATACGACAATAATTCTGTTGTGGGGTCCACCAATGATTGTGCCGTTGTACAAATATTCCCTGTTAAAACGAATATTCCCCGACCAATCGAATATTATATAACAACTTGCGTACTTTGCAAAATTTATAAGTATTACCCACAACTATAACATTATATCAAATTAACTCCATAATATTCAAAAATGATATTTATAGAAAATTCATCTTTATTTATAAAAGTTGGGGTCTTACATAAAGTTACGGGGGAGTATTATAGACACTTAATACTATACTTAATGCTATACAATTATTTCTTTAATTCTTCTGCATAACTCTAAAACGCCATATAGTACTCTCCCTGTTCCTAAAAGATTATCGTTTAAGGTTAATTCACATAGATTAAGGAATGTAATTAATACCTATAGAAAATACTCCATCCATCCCATAATAACTGTCGCTTTAGCTTGATGCACATGGATTAAGAAATTCATTTAGTACTATCATTTATTAATTAAAATTGGTGTGAAATTTTATCACTACACCTTTATGGGAAGTTGAAAACTATTAATACAAGGGAAAAATTTCTTGGGACAATGAGAGAAGGTAGGGGTGATATAGGAAAGTAAATAATTTATTCTCCTAGAAAGTTGTAAACGACAAATAAATTGGAAAAAAAAAATCCCTTCTAAAACGACAGTTATTATGGGATGGATGGTAGTATTATACTACTCTTATTATAATTGTCTCAACCAATTATTAGCTTTGTAGATTCCAAAAAGGATATATCATTCAATTAATTCTACTGTGTATCCCAATGCAATGTTATATTCAACGGAATAGTCAAAATAAATAGGAAAAAGCTTTAAATAAGGGTAAAGTAGAGAAAAAATAGTTACTTTGTATTGATAAACTCAAAACGTCAATCTTTTGAAACAAAAATTACTTCCTAAACGACAATCTTTTAATAACGGAGAGAGTATATGTTATGGGAAAATGTTAGAAAGAGATGGTATGAGATAAGTATGATAATTATAGAAATTTAAGGGTATTATAGACAATTGATATTATATTTAATGTTATATAATTATTTTCTTAATTCTTGTACACATCTCTATAAATAAAAACTAAAGTAGTTTGCTATACATTGACATGGAAAAGAATTAATGACCTAACAATGAATTTCATGTAATAAATTACAATCTTTTTGGGTTTTTAATTAATTACTCCATCCCTCCCTTTTTATTTGTATTTTTAGAAAGATATTTTTGTTTCTTTTTATTTGTCATTTGTAAATTTCGAGTAAACATTTAAATGCTTAATTTTTCATATTATCCTTTATAGTTAAAAATTAATTTGTTTCTCTCTCATCTTTCCAATGAATTTTAAAAGACTAATTAATATTGAAATTTCACACTTAATTTAGTTAATCAAACAAAATAATAATTGTGTTTCTCAATTCATGTACATAACCTTAAAATATCAATTAATTAAAAAGAGCCAGAGGGAGTATATTGATTCTAACAGAGATAGTTTTCACCCTTGAGAATTGAGATTTACTAGTAATATTTACGATTATTAGTTTTAACTTGGACATCCAGAATTAGTTGATATACATACGGTCCCCATTTATTATGCATTATCCAGTAAAATGGGCACAATTTGTAAACCAAATAATCGTACCTAATATAGTGCATTAATGTAGAATATAGTTGTGCTGAACAATATATGCTACAAGCTGCTTAGGACAACCAACCCACAATTATGCATACTCCTTGCTCAACCATTAGCAAAGCTTATCCTTCTGTCAGTAGAAAAGATTCTTGTTTCTTTCTCAATTAATTTTCTTAAGGTTTGCATGATTTCATATTTAGAGTTTTAGTTTCATCAGCTTTCCTTTATATATATTATAATATATATATATATATATATATATATATATATTATATATATATATATATATATAAATGTATCGCACTTAGGAATTCTGATTAGGGATAAGGCTATATTAATTATATGCGTTAAATTATATGACTACTATAATTTTACCATATCAATACAATCCAAAAAATGAATGTTAAAGTTTGCATTAATCACACATTTACGCATATTCATTTTTAATTTTCCAAATTGTGTTACATAAACATTCAAATTAAAAGACATGCTTGGGTATGCATGTTTGTTTTAATAATATTTCAGTATTAAACTTTAACAACTAAATTATTATTGAGAACAAATTATCAATACAAACTTATATATTCTCTTTACTCCAAAATTAAAAATATATTTAAACGATAACATTTAAGTATATTATGTTTTTTTTGAAACATATCTTTAACATTAGCTAAAAATGTAATAGTAGTAGTAGTATGATAGTACTATTCAATCAACCAAAACAAATATAGTAGCATATTAGAAAATTCATATCAATTTCTAGTTAAAAATAGAAATAATTAAATATATCTCTAATTTTTGCGTGGGTAAAAAATAAAAATCTATCTCCAATTTTTGCATCGATTAAATAAATATATTACTATTTTCAAGGTGGTTTTAACTCCTTGCCCACAAAAAGGGCATAAGTTAGGAGTCGACTAAATTAATTAAGCAAAACCTAGACTTTAGTTCGTATAACTCTACACTCTATCCGTCCCTTAATATAAATTGTTTTAAAATTGTACACAAGTATTAAGGAAATGATTGTATAATATTAAATATAATATTAATTGTCTATATTAATTTTGTATTGAAAAAGGAGAGTGTTATTTATTGGGCAAAAAATAGGGAGAGAACCAAAGTTATATTTAATACTTGAGTTAATATTGAAAACTAAGCAATTAATGGTTACTTAAAATTCTTAAACCACTTATATTAAATGACAAATTAAAATATTTATCTAAAACGTCTTATATTAAGAGACGGAGAGAGTATTAAGCTATTTTAAGTCCGGATGAAACTTTTTCCTCCATTCTTAACTGAAAGTCTGAAACAACATATTTTAAAGCTGGTAGTGATCTTATTTCTTAATTTCCCCATAAGAATTCCAAAGGAAATTATATTCAGGCACATTTTCCTAGTAGAAAAACACAAAGCAGAATTCGCATTTTCAATGTCTTGTTCAGCCGTTCATATATAGACGTATATGTACGCTAAGTTTTGGTTGGTCGAATACTTTTCTTAGCTACTCGTACTTGTTTACAAAAGAAATATCGATTATTATATGTATGTAACATTATTAATTAATTAATCGTACGTGTTCCAATTAATTAATTACTAATTAGCTAGGGTTTTAGACGATATAATTTTTAAACCAGAAAAGAAGGAGAAAAAACAAAAAGGAATTAATTAAGGAGCTTAAGAAATTTTTTTAGAAAAATAAATAAATAAATTAAAGGGGATGGAGCAGTAGCAGTCATTGACCTTGGTTTCCTACCATAGTAGGAGTATTTTCTTAATCAATTTTAAATTGAAGAGACATAGAAAAATAGTCCAGAACCGCACTTGCATAGAAATAACCAAGCAGAAAACTATCAAAGGTATTCCCTCCCTCCCATAAGATACTAATAATATAGTATAATAGTATGTAATCATCAAATGGACTCAGATCTTTCGGAAGAAGAAAACATGCTTCTGCTTGTCTTTGTCTAAACCCTAGAATCTCTCCATTGACTCTGCATTAACTACATGCATCATCATCAAGACTAATCTCAAGACTTTTTATAGCTAGGAGAGCTGGTGAAGATTTTCTGGATAACAAGATAAGCTTGAGCAGGATTGGCTAGCTAATATTGTATATATATACTACAATAATATGGAATGATTGATGCTAACCTAATTTGACTTAATTCATTGAACAACTGCTTAATTAAGAAATCTCTCTCTTTTGACTTCTTCTTTTTACGGAGCAATTGTAACACTGTACTTGGTTCACTCGATCATGATGCCGTACACCAATTAATGATTTCATAGTGTAAAATTTCATGGCGTTCTTTAAGAATTGCTGTCATGACTATGATGTTAAGAGTGATGGATTTGTCATCTGTTTTTTTGTACCATTCATGGTACAAAAAAACAGATGACAAATCCATCACTCTTAACATCATAGTCATGCCAGAAAACTGAAGTTCTAGAAATCCAACTTTCTCAAAAAAAATTAAATAAATCCTCCCCCCATTCCTTGAACATTGCTTCCTTCCCCCCTACTAAGATAAAATTATACAAATATGTTACCGTTCAATTAAAAACTTGTCTCCTACTACTGTGCATATATATATATATACACTTTAATCATCAAAACCTCTATTTTTATTTATTTTTTTATCATCAGACCCGTCATGAACTTATAAGTCTCCTGCAAAAACAAAAAAACGTCATGTGAGTCACCATCTTGCATTTTAAATTACTGCTCACCCGGCCCTTGTATATCTGTGTAACTAAAATACTCCGACTCTCCTCTCCTTGTGGATTAATTAATTATATATGCTCAGCTCCTTTTCTTTTTTACCCGAATCTAGCTAGCTAGCTAGCTATTCCTTGAATAAATTCTTTAATTAAAGGTTTTCTTGATTTGAACTTTTTCATTCTCATATATACTCATCCAAAACCAAACTCATATATTTTTACTGAATTAAAATATTATATATATATATATATAATTGCTATATCTTTTCACTTCAGAAGTAGTCTCAACATCGACATTATCAGCCCCTTCATCCTCCTGTTTATTAGTATAGTTTTTTCGATCTTCTTTTTCCCTACCCTCATCTCTATCTTGGTTGCTCTTGACGATGTTATGAGGTAGACGAAGGAACGCCTTCCTCAATTTCCAAACTTTTGATACTCTTCAACTGTTTCTACATTTCTTTTGAAAAACTCACAATTACTCTCCTTATTTCTAGTAATTATTTTTTGTGGAAAAATAATCTTATTTATATTACTATCCCCTGCCATATTTTTGAAACTATGTCCACCGTTTCTTCCACTATCCCCAATCAGTTGCTCATTTCGGATTCCATTTGAAAAATCAATCGTCCTTATAAAGAAATGGGCCCCACTTGCTGACCAAACTTTATTATTGTACAACATAGTACCTCTCAATATATATTCTCCACGTGTAACTGTCCATTGGCCTAATCGACATCATGTTTCACCTTCCTGCCTGAAGCAATTTCCGGTAATCTCTCCGCCGTCTCCTCTGTATTCTTGCCGCCGTAGTAGTTGTCATTGCATAGCCTCGCCTCATCCTCCTGCCATTCTTTCAGCTTGATCACAAATTCTTGGTCTTCATGCATGCATGCTTCAATTTCACCAACTCCATCACTGATATCTTCGATCCGTATATTACCCTCGTCTGAATAAATATTATATCCTTGCTTCATCGATTCTTTTAACACTTTCAGTCTCCTCCGTCATTGTAAATAAAGTACCCCCACAAATTAAGCTAGCAGCTATATTACTCATCCTCTCCTTTCGACCAAAGAGAAATTGTTATTCCTTTACAGAAAGCCAGACATACCTACTAATATATATACACTATATATGGATATATAAGAACTTCCCTCTCTAATTTCTCAACTTTAAGAAAGTATTTTTCTAACTCCTGCCTTTCAATTTCCAATTTTTGCGGTTCATTGACAGATGCAAAAATCAGCACAACACCATTTTCTCCCCATCTAACCATATTAGTAATCTGAACTTGGAGATTCTTCATCCAATATTCCTTCATATATATCAATCATTCTCATGTATTAATTCTTTTTAAATAAACAACCAACATGGGATATATATATATATATATATATATATATATATATATATATATATATATATATATATATTAATTCCTTTTGTTTTGTACATCTTCTTTCATTCTTAATTATTATCTGATCGAGCATTGAACGTCAGTCACTTTCATGTGATGTTCTCACCTCCGATCCCTCCTAGCAAACTTTACATTAACTCTTTTGTTGAAGGCCCTGCATCTTCCTCTAAGCGGCCATCTCGTTGCCTCCTGCAGTACTGCTCCTTCATTATTCCTGAACTTAATTAATAAACCCAAAAAGTTATAAAATTTATGAATACAATATTTTTTATAACTCATCCAATGAAAAGTCGAGAGAGAAGGTCTTGTATCAATATGCCAGATATTAATAAATAAATTGAGAATAAACCAAAGATCGATAATGGGATATAGGAGTAAAAACTTTTGAAAAGTTTTAGACCAAAGATATATATAATGGGATATCCATAGTTGAAGAACGTGGCACTGAAGGTATATATATATATATATATATATATATATATATATATATATATATATTCAAATATATTATCAGTAGTACTTGATAATTAAAACTTGAGGACTTTAAGCCAGTAGTAATATCCTCAATGCGTATGCAATTAAACAACAACCAAAGAAGAGTGTTGAAAATACTACTACTTCCTCCGTTTTAAATTAAATTAGAGATACAATTTTTTTTAAAATTTAATTTAATTTATTTTATTTTTAAATAATCCGATAAGAAATTCCTAATGTATCGTTAAGTTTATTAATTCTTAGGCTATGTTTGTTTGCAAGAATTATACAGTAAAATATCTATTTAGGAATAGACTTGGGACCAAACTATTTGTATTCTAATTGAGAGGTTATTACTGAATAGAGGTATTGGTACAAAATATTTTTCGAACACCCAAAAATATCCACTTTAACAAAAATATCAATAAGAACTCCTTAGTAATTATTATTCAAAAAATATTTATACAAAGTAGTCTTTTATAGGAAAATATGATCTTTTATAAGAAATGTAGTCTTTTATAGAAAAATATAGTCCTTTATAGAAAATGTAGTCTTTTAAAAGTAATATTGTCTCTCCCATATATATTACATATATATATATATATATGAAATTATTACTATATAGAGGTATAGTTTCTTAATACGGAACTTAAAAAGTATATAACATATCACAATTTAGAGGCTATTTCTATTTATAACTGGCCCAAATTGGAACCAAATTTTTTTATAATATTGTAGAGGTTATTCTTATATAGAGTATTCCTAAACAGGAGTTTTAATGTACTTGAGATATGACTATTAATCTTAAATGTCTTCTTTGTTTTCAAATTTAGAATTGGAACTATTAATATTGGGATTATAAAATGACTTAATAGTCTTGACATTATAATTATATTCTCGAAATTATAATCCTAAAATTAATAGTCTTGAGATTATAATCCTATAAATTATGTCATCACTATTATATTTTTATTCATTACTAAAAATAAATTTAAAAAATTACTAATAGACATCACTTTGTGAAAACCAAGCTAAATCATCTCCGTAGCTACACGAATCCCAAACAAAAATTTAATTAATTACATAAATTTATGTTTGATGTGAAAGTAGTACTCCTATACTACACTATTAATTTGATTTAGGAGAGAGAAAATGGTCACCCGTCGTCACCATGGTTGACAAAGAAGTTCAATTAAAGAACAATGTATATAGATGGTTCAACATATATATACCTAATTAATGACTTGTGTTTTTCTTCTTCAAAATATTTATAGTATTAAAACATAGTAGTATCCATATACACACAATTACCTGCAGCTATATATATATATATATATATATACCAGGGATGCTACAAACAGACGCAGTAGCTGAGCTCAAATTCAGCCCTAATCACTCGACCCTTCAAGTTGTTTACACAAATTTTGTCAACTCTTTCTTTGAACAAACCCATCAATCACTTTAATTTTAGCATCCAAGAAATTGACTTGCACCTTATCACTTGCAACTTTTCTTTTCTTTTCTTTTCTTTTCATTCTTTTTTGGGGGTTAGTTAGGAAACTTTGGATTTCCATTATTTAATTGTCCAAGTACTAATTAATGACCAATTCTCCAAGAACGTATCATGAGTCTACAAAATATATATTGAAATTTAACATATAATAATTAATTAACGAAATACGTGTCACCCTATAATATTACAACTTTAATCCTCCATCTTTTATCAACTCCATCTCGATTCTCTTCTTCTAATTGGATAAAAAAAGACATTACACAATATGCCTGGTAGATCTTTGGTTGAATTCTTTAGATGGTAGTATATCAAATATCATGTTCCAAGAAGAAAAAAGAAGGCCAAGTCGGTCGAAATAACAGTAGGTAATTTATTTGAAAGAGACCGGCACGTGGAGAAGTCAAATGGTACTACATGGTACGTGGGCAGTTTGACCTAGAAACAAAAAGTCAATGGAACGTGTATTAGGTGCCAATTAGTAATATTTTGTAAAGTTTCTAGAGAGAGAATTACTAGTAGCTAGGAGGGAGTCATGCATGCATGGTGTCATGGAATTTGACCTTGAGATATGTTTATTGTACGTACGAAGTAGCTAGCTAGCTAGGTAGTGACTCTTCGATCCCTTAATTAATTTCACCATTTCAATAATAAGCTTAAGCTAGCTTATACTAATTAATTAACCGAAATCAATCAATGGCATTTCATGCATGCATGCAGAGAAATTAAAGGGAATTAAGTCAGCGAGGTGTTTGGAAAATCTACTACTTCATTCTTATTGTTCTAAATTCTTTATGCATGAATATTATTACAAGCTTGCAATCCGTTCGAGAGCACCAGTTAGTTTTCAAAACAGTTTTTTTTATTTCATAGGTATGTTGCTATGTAATACTGAATATATATAAATTTTGTGGTGGTTAATATATACATATATATGAAGTGTAGAGGAAATTAAATATACACTAGCATATATTTATGTGAATGATATTTTTTTTATTCAATAAAAGTTATGAATGTGTTGTTGAAGTTGAAAAATATTAGACTTTTCTGTTTTGTTGTCCAAAAATAAAATGGAAAATGAAGAGAAAGAATTTAGTATTGAGAGAGAAAGTAAATTGAAAAATGAAAGAATAATTAATAAAGAAAAATGTTAATTCCACCTCACAAGAATAGTAAGTGAGGTCCACTCTCGTGTAGAAGAGAATCTAACATTTTCACATATAAAAATATCTAGTTTAGTTTGTGTAGGCCTAGCTAGGCTTGCACAATACAGAAATAGTTCTATCTTATTAAAAGCCAATTTCCAGCTTGTATGCATATAATTCAGAAGGTATGTATATATTATATCTTTTCAAGCCAATACTAAAATTTGGAGCATACAATTCAAATATCCACTCCATGATATTCAGCCAACATTCTAGCTAGGTTATGAAGGCAAGACCAACAAATCGCAGAACGGAAGAAGTGTTGTGGTTTAGTTGAATTATTATTGTATATCTAACATGCAAAAAATGAGCCAAACACCAGCTTCCACGAGATACTTCAATTTTTTATTACAACTGAGAATATAATCAAGAGTAGTAGTTTAATTATACTACTAATCAAATAAAAGTTATTGTCTTTTAAAATGGGCATGTTTTGCATTTTAAGTAATGTAATAGATGTCCAAGTGAATACACCCCTCCTATAAGCTTCATAGGGATATTCTAAACATCACTTCTATATACACATCTTCTGATAATAGCAGCAGCAGCAGCAGCAGGGTTCCATCTCAAGGTATGGAGAATAAAGAAGAGAACCACTATAACCGGAACAAATAACAACCTGCAAATGGAAGTTAATTGGAACCATTTCAATTCCAACAAAAAAGCATTTTGAGAAAGAGGGGCATTTTACATAAATAGGGGGAAAAGACTTACATTCATTCTACTTGTGTGATCATTCTTCGCTAAATATAGTCTTCCTTATGCCTTATAAATACCGAGTTAGGAGCACATATAGTTGCAATTCATAAAGAAAAACATGTTTCCATGGATGTAATATAAAGGTCCATGGAAGAAGAACAAGGGCATAATAATGCATTATTATTAGCCTATTATGTACAACACCTTAGGAGCCAGTACATGACCCAAACCTGCAAAGCTATGCTTTCTTTGTTGGCCCCTTTGTTAACATCTGCAGACAGCATTTTGTAAAGCCAGAGAAAGCAATTGCTTTCAGGATTAGCATCACTTCACATTAATTGCTGCAGCCATATTTCTCAACCTCTGAGAGATTTCTGCAAATGATGGCCTCTGTGCTGGATCAGAGGCCCAACAACTTTCCATCAAAGACTTCCACTCAGGATCGCACCATGTTGGAATCTGAGGGCGTAATGAGTTGTTCACAATTCCTCCTGCATATTATGATGAAGAATTGATGAATAAGTACTACGACAGGATGGTCATTTTGACATCATGATTAAAATAGCATCTACTATTTCTCTTTACTTTATAGTTAGACCTTGATGGTGGAAGGTTTTTGTTTTTTCCTTTTTTGGAGAGGGAGGGGGAGCCTCAGTATCAAAAATACGGAAACCTTGTCTCAGTGGACTGAATATTAAGCAAGCGTCCACCACTTATGTCTTGAATCAGGCAATAATTCACAGATACAAGGAGAGCTATAAACACTATGCAACCGAAGGCAATCAAGCATTTGCATCAAAGGAAAAACTAATTACTTCTACAAAATTTTAAATAATTCCTTGAGGCCCTTAACAGAGCTCATGGCCTAAATCATTAATCCAAAGATCTCAACTGTGAAATTGAAGCACTAAGCGTTCTTGTGCAAACCCTTGGTGGGGATTTCCTAGATACCGATAATCCAAGGCGAACAAGACCAGAACAAAGAATGAGCATTGAGCTCTGAAATTAAAGTGCGACTCACAAGCATTGCAAAATGGACCCTCTAGTTGGTATTACATGTTGCCAAGAGACCTTAAACAGGTCCGATTATCCGTTTCACAGTGGTAGCCTCGGTCTTTCTTACCAGACAGTTGAAAAGTAACCTAATCTAATATGTCATCATCCTTTCACTTGTCAAGCAGTCATCCCAGCAGTAACTTACTAACTTCATATACGGGAACATGAACTCGCAGATCATGGATAATAGTAGCAAGTTTTGTCATATTGAAGGCAAAACATTGACAAGCTTTAACCAGAATCTTCTCTAAAACTACCCTTTTTCTCTTAAGACATTACATTATAGAACCAAAAGACCAAGTACATGGCAAAAGCAACATACAAATTTTTTAATGAACAACAGAAAAAGTACATAATCTTTGTGGAACATACCAATTACAGAAGCACAATGCATATCTGCGTAAGGTTCGTCGCCCGTGAGCAATTCCCACATGACAATTCCAAATGAGTAAACATCAATCTAGATTTCAAAAAGGGAAATTTATGATGAGCGAAGAGGTGCAACAAAAAAAAAAACCAACAACATATAGATTCAGAGAACTCCCTAAAAGAAGTGGAAAATAAATGGAAGCTAAAAACTTTGGTATTCATGCTAGCATTAATATACCTTTTCTGTTACCATGTTACTTTTGCCGCTAAGAAGCTCTGGCGCCATCCAGGGTAGAGTTCCACGAACGCCACCAGAAACTAAAGTGTGTTTGTTTTACCTTTGATAAGCCAAGATCCCCAATCTAAAGAAAAAAGTGGACAGCTGATGAGCCAGCAACTCCAAGCCAAAATCAGACTACATCAGCTAGTTTGTTACAGTATCAGCACGTAAAATATTAAGGACCAGCAAATAATTTTGGTAAGCTTCAAGAGTGGACTTTAACAATTAGAGAAAGCTTGAAACAGAATTCACAACTTCCGAAAAAACATCAAAAGGCATTCTATTTACAATGACACAGCACTATTGTAAAGGGATCAAAGGTTCAAAGTTGTGGTATCGGATAGTTAATTCTTGATGCAGTATCGGACAACGTGCAACAAAAAACTATATATTGCTTGATAATTAAAAAAATTACAAAAAAATATCAGCAAGTAAAATAATGAATAAATACATGCAAAGTTGTCATTTAACACTTGTAACATTATACAAGTCATAATTGTTGGCCGTTAAATTTTCTTGACGTAAAATTGTAAATTCTGTTTATATCTTGAATGTATTGATATTGGCCAAGACATTTATGTATTGGCATACATATGTACTTATATCGGCCATACTTTAAACCATTAAGAGATACATATACTCAAAAATAGATTTCCCAACTAGAAAAGATAGTAACATCTTTAACACAATTGATTTTAAGCATACCTTGCACACTGGTCGATGCGGATCTCTCATATTTACTAGCAGGTTTTCACATTTTAGATCAAAATGCACAATGCTCTTTCCGTGTAAATACTCCATCCCAAATGCAGCATCCATAGCTATAATTAGTCTTTTGCGACGATCAATTGTTCTGACCATTGAAATAACAATAGCATTGTCAAATATAGTTTGTTAGTACCAAGAAATTGTTTTAATGCCTTTGTATAGGAAGGTATTAAAAAATAAAAAATAAAAAATGTCATCTCCCTAAACAGTGCACAGGCATCAAATAAGCTACCTGTCCTTTTTCTGCAAAAACTGTTTTAAAGATCCATTAACCATGAATTCAGTCACTGTAGCTAAAGATCCATCAGGGCCATCACGAACAATGCCATAGAAAGAAACAACATTTGGATGGTGCAGTGAACCTAATATCAAAGCCTCCTTCCAGAAATCTGCAATCTAAAGACAAATAACATGGAAGTCAGAAAGTGGAACACAGAGAACTAAAACTGCATCATGTCAACCCTGAAAAACACAGATGCATATTACTTTCCAACAAAACTTATGACGAAAAACTGAGTTCAATAATTAAAAAGCTGAGTATGTTCTCTTTTCCACTAAGTTTACTGAGAGGAACTAAAATGAAGTTGTGTAAACAATGTTCAAGCAATATACTAATGCGACAGAAACCATAAAGACTCGGCACACATTGCAAAATCAATGACTCTTCACTTGATGTTCTTTCAAGCAATAAACTACAGCGACAGACACCATAAAGACTCGACACATTGCAAAATCAACGACTCTTCACTTGATATTCTTTCATGTTTAGCCTGGGGTTAGTTACACTTCATCAACCTCAATTCCATCCCGATTAAACTAAAATCTCCCTCACTTCAACCTGGTCACTCTTTTAACTCCCTTGTACTCTTGATCAAATGTAAAAAACAAACATTCCATTACAGATGCCTGGCTACAAAGGCCTTTACTCATACCTTCCATCTCATTCTCTCTCTTCCTTCTTCCCCATAACATTTCCTTTAATCAGACAAAACTCCTTTGTGGAATTTTTTTTCTCACCTAATTACATTAATATATCTATATCATCCTCACAAATTTCTGTGGAGCTATAGTTAGATGTTTCATATATATGGATAAACACAACGATGGTGTTATGAATCTGTATATATAGAAAGAGGAAACATTCAAAGAAATTGTTTAGGAACGAGCTTCTGTTTTGGTATTAAGACTTTAAATACATGAATAACAAACATATGTACATGGTTTGTACCGTTACTTAGGGTTAAAGTACTTTTGCGCGGTTTTAACACGAAGGAGAAATCAATAATATTAAATTTGAGGGGGGGGGTTTAGTTCACTCCCTCTCATGTATCAAACACAAAGAAATGTTTACAGTGGCTCAATTATTCAAATATTGTTATGCCAAAAGTTGGACACTGTATTTATTAGATAAAGTAGTATTAAATCCTCACACGAATAGTAAATGGCCCCACATTCACGTGAGAGGTAGCCGGTGGAAATATCAAATTTTACTTGTGGAAATATCAATACCCGAATAAAATTTACATTTATTCCTCTTTCTGTAATCACAAAAATTGAAGATACTATAATGCACACAGAAAGAAACATTTTATATTACATACCTCTGAAATACATATTTTCTAGCATATCTTTAGAAGAATCCTTTAACTCAACATATAAGAAAGTAATATTGATAAACTAGGAGATTAAAAATAGGTCATTGCATGCTCTGGTCACCATTAACTAGGGTGCTGCAGAGTTGGGAGAAGTGTTAACATTTAACATCATGAAAAGAAGGCAACCGCTCTTACATTTTACCCTCCAAACAATGGTATAATAATCAACAGAAACAACACAATCACCTATTACCTAGCAGTACTAGAATTTATTTCTCAGTAGGCCGGGATCTTAAGAAATTGATCTACGCCAAAAAAATATCCATAATATAGCCAAATCAACGGTTTCTCTAGTAAAGGAAAGTGCGATGCTAAGAGTAAGAATACCAGGCGCTCTCTTTCAGCTGGTCTCCCAGTAAAACAGCTTGCTTTGATTCTCTTTATTGCCACATCTGAGCCCTTCCACTTCCCGTGATAAACAGCCCCATATGTACCAGAGCCTAATTCTCGGATTTCCTCCAGATCATCATTTCTTATTGTCTAAAGAAAGATTGAATGTGCCGATGAGGAAAAAATTATAGTGCAGTTTCTAAAACAGAACAAATATACAGAGCAAAGAACTCATTATATATATGCTAAAAAATTGAATGTGATGATAATCAGGAACCTGCAATCCCCTAGCAATAGCTTCTGCCTCAGCCTTTGTAGGCTCAATCTTGGAATTATCTAGATTGTCATTACAAGAACCCAACTCCAAATCTCCTCGAGTGTCCTGTAAAAGAAAGATAATATTAAAACAGAAGTAATACGTTGTTCAACTCTCCTATAGATGAGAAATACAATTAGCCCTCACCACAGCTTCTGCTTCATTATGAATTTCTTCATTTGCATTCTCATCATTCAAATGGACAGAATCAGCATGTTCTTGAGCTTCAGCTTTTACCTCTTCAACACCCTCTAATGCTGCCTTCTTCACAGATTTAATCAAGTCAGGTACGAAACTCAAACAATCAGCTTGAAGCTCCTCACTATCAAGAGAGATAGAACCTCCAACCCCTTTTGATTGCTCAACTCCACTGCTCTCTTCAGTAGGTCTTAAGCAATTTAAATTGATAGCCTCAGGAGATGCCTTGTCATCTGGTTTCTGGTTTTGCACTAAGCAAGAGATACATGGCATATTGGAGTCTTCAATTTTTACTACATGATTTGTTTCCTTCGATACTTCATTAATACTTTTTTCTTTGATCCTGACTAAATCAGTTCCAGATTCTGAACTGGAAAGAATCAAAGAAACCAATTTATCATCAACCAATATTGATGCTGAATCTGGGTGAGGAATAGGGTCTGAAAATGCGGCAGAGTTTAGCATGTCATGTGATGAAAGGATGGACTCTGGTGTAATCAGGTTATGGTGGTTCTCCAGATTACAAGTGTTTGGCATCAATTTTAAGGAATGACCATTAGAATATTCTGGGACAGAAGAACCATCTACTCCACCCACTTTCGATGAGGATTCGACCCAAGGATTCTGATTATCAAGCCCAACTCGAAATCTGGGACTACCGTCCAATGTACCCCTAATGAATCCTGGACTACGAGTACCATCTGGTAGCTGAGATGTACTGGATGCTTCATAAGTGGGAGCGCCATGCAAAGGGCTATTAAGATTCCTCCATAGAGAGAGTGCAGGCACATTTCCATGTGGCACTAGGCAAAACTTCTCCATTCCATATGCATAAGGTGAATTTCCATATCGAACTCCACGCTCTTCGAGAGGAATGTGGATGTGAGAAGCTCCTATGACCCCAGATTGATCTGGAAACACCTCATTCCTCAATTCAGGTCCAGGTCGCATATACCGTGTCTGGTCTTCGTGGTGGGCATAATGTGAGGACACATGATGGCCATCAGGAAAATTACCGTGTCCAAAAGGGATGTTCATGCCATTACCATCTATAATGTATTGATCATTCAACCTTCCTGCTCCGGATATATGTAGTCTTGGTTCCTCAGCCCTTGGAGTCGAATGATGCTGTGGAATCCAACCTCTTTCATGATTCTGAGTTTCAGAGTAGAAGGATCGAGGATCATTCTGGTCTCTGGAATAGAATGGACACTGCAGTTTTGCGTCTTTATTCAAAATGAGAGTTTCCCTACTTGGAGGACACTCAGCACAAGGACTGACCTGCTGAAACCCATTCACCATGTTAGGCAGCTCCATATGTTGCTGTTCTCCATGCTTCCAAGGGGAATCAGGATAAACTTGATTTCTTGGAATAGTCGAGTGACAGTGCTCACATATGTTGATTCCTTCAAATACACTTGAGCCCTGAAGTACATTCCCTGGAAAACCAGCACCATCGCCTGATACAGTTTCAGTCGGAAGCCATACTACATTTTCTGTTAATTGAGGTTGGTGATCATATGGGGATTGATGATTTACTTGAAGCCGACTGTATTCCTCAGGCATTCTATCAAAACTTCTGTCTGAGAACTCCCCATACGGTGTACGATAATGTGCTGATGAAGGTGAAGCTGGAAATTCCGCCACCGGCCTTGGATCATGGTGCATAGGGGAGTAGTATACAGGACTCCATGGAGACTCCATCTCATTATACCTTTGGGTAACGGATAGTTGGTGCTGTCCTGAACCCACACGAGGAATTGTGAGATGACGCAAGCTAATCTGTGGCATGGGTATCTCGTTATTCCTCTGATTATGGAGGTTGTCCTCGAGACTCATCTGGTTAAGGTACTGTTCTGCAATATGGAAATCATCTTCTGAACCCAATACTTGGGACACACTGGACTGATGCTTCCTTAAATCAGGTGATTCATTAAGGCTATTCAGAGCATCCACATATCGCCGCTCATTATCCCTTTCATCCCCATCAATAAAATGAACAGAACCATCCTGATCAGAATGAGAAAACAGAAAAATTCTGAGTCTAGTGAACCCATATCCAGAACCTAACTTATCATACTCCTCCATCATGTTTGTCACGTCATCATCATTAACTACAGTCACAAGAGCATCAAGATCCTCATCAGGCTGCTGATATTTCAACACGGTCGCACCTTCAAAGAGCTCCCTCATCCTCCCCATCAGGTCCTCATAAGTAATATCTCGTAGTGCGCTCACAATCCGTGTCTCACCACCCACATACCTAAGCTTCCCATCCTGGGGTCGAGGCAATATACTACCACTAAAGCTACACAAAAACTTTACACGTGGGTATTCATCATTAGAACTCCGGTGTGACCCAAGAGTAGTAGTTGTAGGGCTGTCCATAGAGTACACAACAGAACGTTGTTGCTGATCAATTTCCAACTCTTCCAATTGCAAGGATGACTGCCTCAAGCATTCATTTCCTTTATTACACAAGGTACATTCATGTCCAATTGCCGACAACTTCCATTACCCCATCACCACAGCCTAAAAAATACAGTCGTGATCACTCTTCAGCTAACTTCTAACCTACCAAATGTATTTTAAAACTCATAAAGCACTCCAAAAACTATAACATCTCTCATTTTCGATCATAAAAACCCCACAATCCCCATAACGACTAGACAAAATATTCAATAAAGTACACCAAGACAACAACCATATCTCAAATCAGCCCAAAAAAACTACCAAACTCTCAATTACAACAAAAGCATTAAATACTTCCCAAAAGTACCGTACACTCGCACTTAAACTTCATAATTCAATAGAATGAACCGATAAATAGAATCTTACAACTGAAACCAAATCACACACACGAAATCCAGCTCCACTCCACAATACTGCAACAACAACAGAATCCAATACAATTTAAAAATCCATTACCAAAATCAAGCAATTCCATAAATAAAATAACGAAAACACAAAACCATTACCTCAAGTATCATATTCTGATCATACCAGGGAAGTTTAAATTTTCAAAGCTCAGTTCAAGAAGAAGAAAAAAACCCTACAAACCTTCTAATGAGTAATCGACAACTATTTTTCTCTCCGTGTCACGTAATCGGACCTCGTAAACGATCTATTTATATCTCCATGATATAATAATTAGAGAGAGAAAGTGGAAGACAAAATTTTTATGGAAGATAAAATTATGATAGCATGATGAAAATGACGAAGGAAGGACCGCCATTGTTGATTCGCTTGGTACCGTTTTGCTTCTGGCTTCCGGGCGAGACCCCGCTTGGTTGCTTGCCAGGTACTGTCACGCGTGGCGACATCTGCTCTCTTCAAACCTCGGCAACTATTTATCCCCAGACCTAGGCGCGTTGTCCTAGTCGGGTCGGATCGGATCGGCTATTGATATTCTATATTTCTATTATTCTAATATTCTAAGGTATATAGGCATATCCGGAAATTGGAATCATTATAAATTCCTATTTTTGTGGTTTTAAAAAATATGCAGCTAATGGTTATTATTGATTTATAATTTGGTTATTTGATTATTCTTTTAGATTTTCAAAAAAAATTGAAAATTCTTTTATATCTTTTTATGAATTTTTTTATATCTTACAACAAAACATTATAATTATTGTTATGACTAAATATAATAATACACTAATTAAATACTACTATTTAAATACATGCATGTACTGATGTACAAAATAATATGTGTATATGTGTGTAACAAAAATAGCATATATATCTTTTATTTTCTAAAAATTAAATGGCATAAGACTATCTGCGTTTGGATTGAATGAATAAAATAAAAATTGGAATGATTCATTCCATTTTAGTTGGAATACTCTCCCTCGTCTAAGACTCTCATGACTCAATGATAAAAAAAACTACTCACAAGACTTTAAAGTTTGAACATTAAATCTTGGGTAAGAATGTTAAATTTCAGTCGAAAATAACAAAAAATAATAATAATAATGGTTCAATCAATTCCAATCGCAACCAAACATAATTTTTTTCATTTTATAGGAATGAGTCATTCCATTCTCACCTTTATTACTTCAATCCAAACGTAGCATCAAAGTATTTAAATAATCCCCAATCCTCCCTCACCCAAAACCCACACACCCAAAAATAAATAAATTAATTACTTTGATTTGTACATATGTCATCTTAAATATTTTACTTCTTCTACAATAAAAATTTGTTAGATATTTAAAAAAAAAATAATTTAAATAACACTATCTTCTCGAATTTATCTATTATCATCATAATTTATTATTATATTCAATACTAAATACACACTCAATAAATTTAAGAATGATTTAAATTTACAACATAAAATATTATTTGATTATTTGATCAAATAATATTGTAATTTTATTTTTTTGTGCTTTTCTTTTTCGTTCAAAATTCAAAAGCTTTATACTATGAGAGGGTCTACTCAAAAAATAAAAGAGCTATCCGGCTATCCCTGGTTAAATTGCCTCTCAACAAACTTTTTAAATTGACATACAAAGTAATTTGTTATGGACAAAAGAAGTATCAAGTAAATTCAAGAATTAAGTCTAATATTTTATTTTACCTTAAAAAAGAGAAATGTAACTTTTTCAGTTTAAAGTTGGTTTAAAATAATGTTATCAAGTACTCATTCCATTCTTAAAAAGACCATTAAAATATAAATTTTATGGGATAAATATTTTTTTCTCACTCTATTTTAGATAAACTTAAAAATGACTAATTATTATTTTTTTCCTTACAGTCAACTCACTGAATTTTAATTTTCTTACAAAACGTTAGAAAATCCGTTAAATCTTTTGACTTTAAACGAAAATGACCACATCAGTTACAGACGTGTAAATAAATTCTTATGTGGTTCATATAATCGCATGTGGCCTTCATTATGTGAAAATGGAGGGAAAAATTATGAAGAAAATGAAAGATATATTCTAAATAAAACAACATATGTCAATTAATAAAACAAAAAATAGTAAAAATTTTACAACATTTAACCAAAAAACAACATATATCATTTAATCAAAACAAAAAAGGAAAATACTAAAATTTAAAATCAAAACACGTAACAGATTTACATAATTTAATCCCTCATTCAAATGTGCTGAAGATGAAAAGGTCTCCTATGCTCTTGACCTTTCAAATTTCATCCATTTATTCATCACAAACAAAAATATTCATTTTTATCAATTTCGGATTTAGATCCATCTAGATTTACATGTGCTCTAGCTTGATTTCATCCATAAACTCTTCGAGAAGCGGGGAGACGGAGGTAGAGGTTGAGGCGGAGGCGGTGGTGATGGTGAATCTGAGTTAAGGTTTATATTTGGGTGGAGGATCTGGGTTGGGGTTTGGATTTGGGTTTGATTTGGATGGCGAATCTAAGTTGAGGTTTGGATTTGAGTGGACAATCAAACCATTAACTTTTTTGTTTTTATCCATGATCAGCATTACAACACAAAAACTCACTTCCACTCTGAGTCGTTGAAACTTTGTACCCACAATTGTTATCAAATCGGCAAAAGCCCATCCTCCCAACTTCAAAACTCTTGATCCTCCTAACCAATGTTGATAGTTCGTCGTCATCGATAACTTCATCCTTACAATCGTTCGTGTCAATCGATTTATAGTTTATCAAACCATCTTCTTCCTGTACAAGATTAGTAAAGTACTCGTATTACTAATTGAATTTGTTGTTTTTGAATTTTCTTTGTTGTTTGAATTGTGGTGTATATGTGTGATTTATATTGGATTTAGGTAGCTATTGAATTGGATCTGTTAAATATTTTTTTAAAAAAAGTTTCGTGAATCAAACATTATTAATTTTCTTTTTTTGGAAATGAAAATGAACAGTGGATTCAATAATTTCAATTGTTTAAATTATATTACAATTTAAGTGAATTATGTTTTATTTGGTTAATTATTACGTGCATTTATAATTTATTATAGACATGTGTGTGTTCTTGATGTGTTAGTGTGTGTGTTTGAATTTGTATGTGTTATTGGTGTGTTGGTGCATTTTCTTGTTATATTTACCCTCTAATGATTAATAATTATGAAAAAATATTTGAAATAATTTTTTTTAATTACACGTAAGCATGTTTAGGCCTAGTCATTAATTTATATTGAAAAAATTAAGTCACGTAAGCGCCACGTCAAAGTTCCGTTAAAAATTTAACAGTCACGACGAAATTTGAATTTTTTGTTAGTAAAGTAAAGTATAGTTAGTTGATTGTAAGAAAAAAAAAAATTAGTTAGTTGATTGTAAGTTGACCTAAAGTAGAGTGAGAAAAAAATATTTATCCCTAAATTTCACACATATTAAGAAAAGTAAAAAGAGAGGGAAAAAAGTAAATAAAATTCTAAATTTATTCTCAGTAATTTCACAAGATTGATACAGTGTAATTTTATTTTTTATACTAATAAACCTCATTAAATAATATTTTTTTATTCTTTGTTAGTTTTAGCTGAAATCTTAACATCCCTGCCCATAAATGGATTCTAAGAACTCACTTGCACCCAAAATCTTATGAGTAGTTGTTTTAACATTGAGTCAAGACAATTACCTTTCATTTTATGTATTTTAACTTATTATTTTAAAAATAAAAATAATTATATCTTTAATTATTTTTTTGAAGGAGGAGAGAATAATACGTTGTTGATTTTTTTTAAATAAATAATTTAATACGGGTCAAAATAACTACATTTACTGTCTTACTTGATGGGATGGTTATATGAAGAAGAAGAGCTATTACCGATATTTTTACTGAGGAACTAAACTAGTCACATTAGAATATGCGAACTATTCAAATCGCCTCATTATCAAAAAAACAAAATAACATCCCAGTTGCATTGAATAATTAAATCCATAATCATTGGGTATGCAAGAATAATGGGTTTAATATATAATTAAAAAATAAATAGAGACAATTAAAAAACACACTCCTTCCATTCAAAATTAAAAATACAATTCTAAAACGATTAAAAAATAATTGAAAAACACATTCCTTTCATTCAAAATTAAAAATACAATTCTAAAATGATTTATTTTTTATAATAAGCATTTTTTATAACACATTCTTAACAATAATTAGAAGTGTAGCAGTGACATGGCAATAACCAATCTACTTAGAATCTAAGTAACGAATTTTATCTCATTTTATTGCATAAAATTTAGAAATATATCTAATTTTGAAAAAAAGAGAAAAATATGCCTCTAAATTTAGAAAGGAGTGGATGTAAGGTAGAAGGAACTAAAAAAATGAAGTCAGGAAATACATGGTCAAAACTCGCATGGATAGTAAATTTATATTTTTGTTAATCTATTCAATCAATAAAATTGAATAAGTTTAACAAATAAACATAAAACAATAATAATAAATTCATATTTTTGTTCACAAATTTATAAATAGACTATCTGTATAGATACAATATAATAGTAATAATTTAATCTTAAACATGGTCTGATAGGCATATAAAATGCCCTATTTTAAATATGTACAATGTAAATTATTTAAATAACATATTTGTAAAAAGAACTTTTCTGAGGCGACAGAGAATTAATGACCGGTCTAGCGACCAGTAAAATATTGCACTTGATGTTACTGGTAATACTACTATTATTGTACTTAACATATTACAATAGTAGTGTTACCAGTAACATCAAGTGCAATATGTGACATGTCGCTAGACCAATCACTATTTTCTTGTCGCCCTATAATTATTTTTGCAAAAAACATTCAAGTTACCAATAATAGCATATTTAATTGCAATCTACTCCTACTAATTAAGATTCAGAAAAAGAGAATCATTACACCAATCAAAACTTACTCTTTACAAGAAAATTGCAACAAAAAGCCATAAGCAAATGCATGTATCTGAATTGTTCGCGGCAACAAAAAAGTTGTTCGTGCCAAGAAGTCTCCTGAGGATAATATGAGAATTATAAAAATATTACTTATTTTCAAAGCAGACCAATTTTGGACGGAAAATTTTGACGAGAGAAGTGACCAAGTTTTATATCTATTTCTTTTCCGTTTATTAAAAAATTCATAATAAACATATGAATTGAAAAGAAAACTTAAATTTTTCTTCTAATTTTTTTGTCCATTTTAAAACTCATTAGGAAATACATGGCCAAAACTCGCATGAATAGAGGAAACAATTTCATCTGAAGAAATGAAACATGGTGAGACTAAAATCAGTTCGGAATCCATTATGAAGTTGAAGACTTAAACCTGGAAAGAGTGTGGGTTCCCAGCTCCCGATTCCCGATTCCCGATTCCCAATTCCCAATTCCCAATTCCCAATTCCCTCCGATCCATTTAGCTAATCAAACCACCGACAATACAAACTTTTTCTCACCGCAATGCTTGTTGGAATTGGAAGTTGGAACAACAAAATTGTAGAAACCGGAGTCCTAATTAAGCTTATGTTCTCAATTAAAATACTAAAATTTTCGATTCCATGCTAGTAAACAAAAACCTGGTTACCCATTAGGGTTTTTGCAAGTCATTTTCTTGATAAAGAATTGGACTTTTACAGGATTCATATTACCAGGTTGGATTGACAAAATTCAACTACTCAAGAGAGTAGAATCCTAATTAATTACAAATATTTTTTCTATTGGGGCCGAGTTCAAATCCACGTTGTAATGATATTGTGTTATTCGAGTAAAATCCTATTTATGATGATAATTGATTGTTTTCCTTTTTTAAGGAAGGAAAATGACCAAAAAATTCCAAGCTTTTTTTGTTCCAAAATAAAATATATTGGACGAAAAATAAAATAAGTGAATGTAATCAATCAATACATATAACAAGTCAAAGGGAGATCTTATTTCAGGACAATTTAGATATTAACTTGTAATTCTCAAATATAAATTATATAATTATAATAGTACATGGAATATATATAATTATAATTTGAATTATTTTGATATAGAAAAAATATTTAAAAAAATAGTCTGTGCCCACACGAATTCCAAGATTATTTAAATTATTAAGTCATGTTATATCAGCGGAATTATAATTGCGACTTATGTACATACATGATATAGATAAAAATTAAAAATAATCTCATTTAATTTATTTTATCTTATCGCATATACTTCCAAGTTGGTCGCAATCTAATTTCGTCATAAATTTGTTGACATACATATCATTTTACTAAATTATTCTATATTCATCTATCTTCTAATTTATAAAGTTAAAAGAAAAATAGGTCAATTTGGTGTTAGTAATTTTGTAAAATTTTTTTAGTTTTTAAATTTCCCTTTAAAAATTAGGGCCGCAATTATTTTTAAAATTCATAAATTAACCTTTTTTATTTGACTAGTTCAAGACTTAATTTTATTTTAATAATTTAAGACATATATAATTTAAATACACACTCGACCTGGGCAACTGCAAAACTCCGGTTGGTGACTTGACGGTTGACACGACATGATCTAAACACAAACAGCACTCCAAACTTATCAATCTTCGCGTCAACCCAGAATTCCCTCTTTATGGAAAAAAAAAAAAAAAAAAAGACGACGTGGCAACTTTAATCATATCTGGTAAAATCAACGGCTAGGATCCCCTGTTAGCTCCACCATCCCACCAAACAAAGGCGACAATTCCGAAAGAGAGAGAAACAGAAGATCTAAACTACTACAACTCCTGCTCCGCCTCAGCTGTTTGCCTGTTTTAGTCATCAGAGTATACATCTATCCTCTTCAATTTTTAGGCTCAAATTACTTACTTGTATATATTGCTCCGCACATATATATATATATTTTATATATTGTTGAGGTCACCGATAACTTATTAATTTGTTAATTAGGGTTTTACACTGTTTAGTATTTGTGAAATTCGGGTTTGATTTAGTCGATTTGTGTGTGAATTTGAGATTAGTTGGATAATTGAGGGAGTATTGTGGGGATTTCTGGTGTTTCAGATCTTGTGGATATCTAGCTAGAGTTTTGGGAAATTGGGTTTAAATGCAGACTAGGTATATGGAAAGGACTAACTCTATGAGAGGGAAACGGAGTTTGGAGAATGATGACGAGCAGCAGGAGCCTGAGCGGAAGCGCCCGGCTTTAGCTAGGTAATGTTATTTTTCCCTTCTTCTCTCATCTCCTCGTGTTGATTGGGTACTGCGCGTGTTTGCAATTCTCAATTTTGAGATTGAGCTCAAATCATAACTTGAACGATTTTTATTTTTATTTTTTTTGAAAAAAACTATTCTATGTGTTTTATCTAATATGTCTCCCACTTAAAATTGTTCAATACATCGTGACATATCTGTAATAGAAAATTTATAAGAAATTGATGGTTGCATATATGTGGAGAATCAAATGATACCTTCAAACTCATGGTTAAATTTTTTGTACCTTGATAATAAGTAAATTAATTGTTTTTGAGTTGCTATGGTTTTCTCATATGATTAATGAAGAGTCTTGTAATATTGCAACATCATGTGCATCACTCTATTGTTGCATAAGGAGTTTAACTTCACCTTTTGTGTTAGTGCTTACTATTTAACAATATGTTCCCTCATTTCCCCAAAAATTAGCTTATTATATTTGTGTTTGCATGAAATTTGGGGCCTTGGGATTATAGTTCAGAGATGGGATGTTACTGGTAAATTAAAGTTATTCCATGCTCTCTGTATCCACCAAGATTGTTACGTTTTGGATTCGTTTATAACCAAAGGCACTATGACCTAATATGGTATGCTCTCACCCATTCCCACTTTGTGGTGCTGCTGATTGATATTGTATTAATACAAAGCATTCAGTCATTGACTGGCAAAAATAAACCAAAAAGGTGAGGGGAAGCCGGTCATATTAGATGCTGGAAGAAAATCATTGATTCATGCTACAGTTGCTCAATAGCAAATCCTTCTCCAGTCTTTATGCTACCATTGGTCTGTGATACAAGTTACTTCTTCATAGTTTTTAACAATGATAATGGACATCTTTCTTTAGATGTAGGCTGTAATCTTTGATAATCAGTCAATGTATCATTTTAGAATAACCTTATGCCAAATAAATTGTTTGGTGACATGTACAGTTGTTTTTATTATATAGATATATAATAAAATCGTGATGAAAAATTTATGTATATATATATATATATATATATATATATATATATATATATATGCTCTTAAGCTTACTAGAGGTGCTTTCACTCCTTAGGTATACTCAAATTGGTGCTTCTCTCATCATATTGTTCTCGCACTGGCTTTAGGTTTAGTTACTTAAATTAGCCCTTCAGCATTCTCTTTTGAAATAATTGCAAAACTCTTTATTTTTTGATAGGTTTACTGCACAACACTTTATAGTTGCATATTTTGTCAATTTACCTCCAATGGATGAATTCATATTTTCAAGGATAATACTGTTAAATCTTTTGATATCCTTAATCGATAGTTTAGTTAACTACACACTATTTACTTCTCTGCCTATTCAAGATCTCTGGGTTTTCTGTTGTTTTCTTTAAATGGGGTATTCTGGTTTTTGCATGTTCTTCTTGGGCTATTATTTTACTGGAAGAGCAATTGTGCGTAGAAGTTCTGGTTGGATTCTTAGTCAGCAGCTCCCTTAATTTTTTGGAGATGCATTTGGCTGGACAATAATACGCATTCCGTGGGGATTGAGGGTTCTTTCTTGGTCCTCAAAGGGGAGGCTTCTGTTGGTGATGCTTTATTAAATGTTTGGGTAGGGTTGTGGGGTTAATTGTAAATAACTTTATTGATCAGGGTAGGATTAGTTTGTGTAGCATAATTTTTTTTCTTCCTATACTTCAGTTTCAGGAGTAGCGTTTCTTTGTGATACCATGCAGAAATTTTATTTATTAAATGATCAACAAAATGTTGAGTTATGACCGAGGATCTTACCCCATACATATGCATATGTGTTTGCCTTTAGTGTACTAAATTACTAATTATTATTATTATTATTATTTAATTTGGCTTTCTTTTGTATAAAGTTTCATTTTTTAAAGCATTTGACTGAAGCTTTGATATCTGAGATGTCTTCCTAAACTTAAATGCCACTAGCTGGCTCAGAGAGTTGTTTGGCAAGCTATGATAAGTCATAGACTCTCTTATGATCGACTCAAGTTAACTTTATATGCAATTTAATAATCTATGCTCAATGTATGTTGGTTCCATTTTGATAAAGGTAATAAAGAAAAAGGAATGTTTATATTATTTCTCACAAACAAATGTTTCATGTAGCGTAATCGTCGAAGCTCTGAAGGTGGATAGTCTCCAGAAGCTTTGCTCGTCCTTGGAACCGATTCTACGCAGAGTTGTGAGATTAATACCTATTTCTTTCTGTCTGTTTGTTTACTATCTTGCAGGGCTGAAGAAGAGTTACCGTGTCTTTATGCTTCTTTTATTATTGTGACCTACTTTTGTAGTAAAAAATTTGTGATAATTTTTTGCACTATATTAGCTACTCAAGTCCAACTGCAAAATCGGAATACTTCATGTGGTTTTGATCTGTCCAGATTGACTGGCTTGCTCCAACTAAAAGTTCTACTGCCTTTTTCATCCTTGTTATTTTCAAATCTCTGGGTTTGGATGCACTGTTTTACTGCTTTTGGTGGATGAATATACAAAAGCTGGAACTTTTAACCTGAATTTAAATTGTAGTGAGTTGTGATCTTTTTGCTGGTGTCACTCATACTTGCATTAAAGCATATGAATGGTCAATGGCTACGGAACCTACACAACGCTGTCTTCCAGTTGTTTGTTTATACAGTTGAAATATTTCTTTGTTCTTAAATTTCTCATTCTTTTTATACCAGAATTTGTCAGAAAACACTTTTTTGTATACTTATGTATTTGTCTCAATCAAGGAAAAGTTGTCATGGTACTTTCTTGTTTTCAAAAGAAATCTAATCAAGATAGGTGTAATTCGGTACAGGACATTTGAAAACATATTCCTTAGCTACTTATTAATTTGTTGGACTAGTATTTCTATTCCCTTCTCTGTATATCTTTATATCTCTTCTCTCGTTGTCCTCTTCTCTCTTTAACTTCTTTAATATGTAATTAATGGTCTTCGAGCACAATGGTGTCTATCTGACTCTTTTATGCTCTATGAAGCACTGACACAAAACACAGTCCGAGAAAGATACAGACAAATATTAAGTAGATATGTAGTTTCTAGTCTATGCCTACATCTTGGGTTAGATTCTTTTCCACACTTATCATTTACATGTATGTTTATAGTTGGAGCGACCCAGCCAAATTGCAGAGCTTGAGAAAAGTGGATTTTCATTCACAAGTATTTGTTGCACATTCACGATCATTATACTTATTTCAGAACTTTATATTCCCCAAAAGGAAAAAAATGCTTACCAAACCTTCTTAACATCTCATCTCCTACTGATGCCATACAGGTTAGTGAAGAAGTGGAACGTGCTTTGGCAAAGCTTGGCCCTGCTAGAATCAATGGAACTGGAAGGTATGGATGTTGCTGACTATACACCTTTTTAATATAATCTTTTTTTCCTGAATTATTTTTGATATGTTTTACTGTGATGTGTGCACTAATATTCTTTTCAACATAATATTATCTAAAATTACTTGCATTATGCTGATTTGTGTATAATCTGTGGTAAAGTTTGTCTGTATTGACTTGCACAGTATGTAGTTTTATGGCACAAGTTTCTCTATTTGTTCTCTCTCTCTCTCTCACTCACACACACACTTTCTCTCTCTCTCTCTAAATATATATATATATATATGTATATGTCCTTGTGCTTACTATAAAGCTATCTATAATATCTAAATGATTGTGTGGGACCTGTGGGTTTACTAGAAAGGTCACATTTACTATGCCTGTTATTTTTATTAGCTTTCTATTTCCATATGTCTCTCTGTGTGTATGTGGAAAATTTGCTTCCGACATCAAGTCAACTTGTTTGGTAGAAGCGGCAGATTGAGATTTTTGTGGAAGGATAGTTCCTTTTTAGTTCTTCGGGGAATTTGGCGTTATTACGACTCTGTAATAGTAATGCTAATAATTTTGCAGATGTTATTTGCATTATCTATTTGTACTTAATATTCGATCATGCAGTAAGGCTCTTCCCTGTTTCCTCTTCAAACACTCCCAATACTAAAAGGAAAAGACGGAATGCGTTTTTTGTTTTTAAATTCATACAGGCACAGGTTGTCACTTTGTTGAATGTACGGTTAACTAACTCGAGTTGTATATAGGTAAAAGATATAAGCCAATATAAGTGAGCATTTTTGGTAGGTCATTTTTCATTTGCTCAAGGTCATGGTGTCTTTATTATTTAAGGTGAATGTGAATACAGGTCTAATAGGGGGAATTTGTTATTGGAATATATCAGGTTCATCTTTATATTGTTATAGAGTTCATTCTGGTTCGTGTTATAGAAGTAGCAATTCCCTTTTATTTCATACTTTGAAATGTAAATAGGTCTTGTTAGAGTAACTGTTTGTTTTGTTTATCAATCTCAATCTGACATTCTTGCACCGTATAAGTATAAAATTATTGTTCTGCCTTTTCACCCCTGTGAATTTTCTTTCTAAAACTCGTGATTCAGGTCTTCCCCTAAACGAATTGAAGGTCCAGATGGTAGAAACTTGCAGCTGCACTTCAGGTCGAGGCTGTCTTTGCCCCTTTTTACTGGAGGTAAAGTCGAAGGGGAGCAGGGTGCTGCAATTCATATGGTCTTGGTTGATGCCAACACAGGCCATGTTGTCACATTTGGACCTGAATCCATTGCAAAGCTGGATATTGTTGTGTTGGAAGGTGATTTTAACAATGAAGACGATGAAGATTGGACTCAAGAAGAATTTGAAAGCCATGTTGTGAAAGAGCGTGAAGGAAAGAGACCACTTTTAACTGGAGATCTACAGGTGACACTCAAGGAAGGTGTAGGAACACTAGGGGATCTTACGTTTACTGATAACTCAAGTTGGATAAGGAGCAGGAAGTTCAGACTTGGACTGAAAGTTGCCTCAGGATATTGTGAGGGTATACGCATACGTGAGGCAAAGACGGAAGCTTTCACTGTTAAAGATCACAGAGGGGAATGTAGGCTGCTTTGTGTTCAGTCTATCTGTTTGGTTAAGGTTTTATTTTATACTTTAATGAATAACTTTCTTTTGTCCTCATAACAGTATACAAGAAACATTATCCACCTGCTTTAAATGATGAAGTATGGAGGTTGGAGAAGATTGGCAAGGATGGGTCATTCCACAAGAGGCTAAATAAATCAGGGATATTCACAGTTGAAGACTTTCTTCGACTTGTAGTCAAAGATTCCCAAAAGCTAAGAAATGTACGTGTACGTAATTTAGTTGTAGAATTAGGGTGTCCATGCTCTTTAATTGTCTTCTGACATGATACGGTCGGTTGCAGATCCTTGGAAGTGGTATGTCAAACAAAATGTGGGAGGCTCTCATAGAGCATGCAAAGACTTGTGTTGTGAGTGGGAAACTTTATGTTTATTATCCTGATGATACAAGAAATATTGGTGTTGCTTTCAACAATATTTATGAGCTGAGTGGCCTTATAAGTGGCGAACAATATCAGTCAGCTGATTCTCTTTCCGACAGCCAGAAGGTTGGTGATATTTGCACCGGCCTCAAAATTTTAGTCTGCAAGAAGTTCATTCTACTTATTTATTTCATTAAATCACATTAAAATGGGATTAAATATAAATTACTAGAACTATTACCCTTTTCCTCTTTGATGATTCACCTAATTTTGTCAATAATAGATGATTAAACTATTAATTTTTTTCACTTTCGTCCAGTTTTACTTGACACGTCATGAACATGTGGCATGCGGTGCTTGTGTTAAAAATAATAGTATTTTTTAAATTAGTGTAAATCATTTTATTGGACTAAAAGGGTAAAAAGGTAATAACATTACATATTAACTTTAATTAAAATTAATAAAAAATCAACCCCACAAATGCATCTTTACTTCACACTTTCACAGACTTGTCAGATCTAGTAGATCTCAACCAAACCCTGCCACCCAAATCACCATTCTTTGCATATACCCAAATCTAAAAAAGAAAAAAAAATCAAAACAAAAACATTTTTAGTATCTCAAATCGACGACACAAGTGGAGTTAGGTACGTCTGAATAGAAAGTCAACGACGACATTGATACCGTTTTTTCTTTTTTCTTTTTTTTTTTTAATTTCTTTTCCCAAAGTTTGGCGAATTTTTTTTGCTAGCAACGATTGTGGAAGCATAAAGGTTGTGGATTTTGGGAGTGCGGGTGGGATGAGAGATGTGAAATGCGATCAGGGATGAAAGATTTGATTTCACGATCATGTAGTTCGATCAATGGTGATGGTGGAATTTGTGGGGTTTTTATGACGTAATTATTTGTGTTTTTTGGTATGGTTTCTTGTGAATTTTTTTCTTTTGGTGGTGTAATGTTGGTGATAATGGTTGGCAGAGGTGATGATGGTGTTGTGCATGTGTTGTGGTGATAGGGAAAATGACTGGGCTAGGCTAATTTGTCTAATTTCTTTTATCTTCAATTTTAGTAAATAATAGTTTTTTGTCTTTTGATCATCTGTGTTGGTTTGGGTTTCATTTGATTGTTTATTTGGGTTTGCAATTTGATTGTTGGTTTTGGTTTGGGTTTGCAATTTGATATTCTTTAATCCTTAATGAATTAGATTCTTTAATGTTATTAATTTACATTTTTACACTCGTGTATTTCAAATGCATATAAAGAAAATCTAGTTTTTAATACACTAGGGCAGTCTATGTCATCTTGCCATGTCATCAATTTTTGACGTGTCAAGTAAAATTGCACGAAAGTGAAAAAATTAATATTTAATCATCTAATTGACAAAATTGAGAAGTGAATCATCGAATTGAAAAAAGAGCAATAGTTTAGGGTAGTAATTTATATTTAAGCCTAAAAATGAAATGATATTGCATTGCTTGTTCATAAATTTTGATATATTATCTAAATAAAGAATATAAAAAGTCCCTATTAATATCTTATTACTAGCGTGAATATATGTGTGTATATGTATATATATAAAATATTTCCACAATATAATATAAATATTATTTTTTAAAAATCAATTTTTGAAATTTTTTCAATTCAAAATTGATATGAATATATTTAATTCTAGTCAATACAATTGTGATTATTTTAAATTATCTAAAGAGTAGTACTAATTATAAGATTTATTGTTTTCAATACTTAAAAGAATTATGTCAATTCTAAATTCAAAAATGTCATAAATTGACTTTAAAAAATAAATAAATTAATATTGATCTTATATTTTGAAACGAGGGAGTATTATATTTTTAACAAGTTACCGGCATTAAGATATTTCCATTACGCGTATGAGTTGTATCAATGGTACAAGTATTTTCATGAGAGTACTTGTGCCACATTAGTAAGCAAAGCCTCCCAAGCTAGTAAATCAAGTTATGATCTATTGTACTCATTGCCATGTAATTTCACTTTGTATGTTTGTTACATTCCACGTCTGCCACGAGATCACATGTGAAGGAGTGAGAGCATGTTTCGATATTGGCATAATAAAGCTCCTCAAGCTACTATATGAATATGGATCCAGTTGGCTACCTACTCTTTCTGATGAAATAATCAGTCAGAAACAATCACCATCAGATCGCATACGGTTATGCTTAGACACATACGGATATAGGATATTTCTGTTTACCAGAAGAGGAACACGTTAAATATTATGATATCTGTTTTTCCATTGAAAGTTTATCTAGGGACTTGGATGCAATATTTCAATTTATAATACATTTGTTTCTACAGGTATATGTTGATTCTTTGGTGAAAAAAGCATACGACAATTGGAACCAAGTTGTAGAGTATGATGGCAAGTCACTCCTGAGCTTTAAACAACTTAAGAGGTCGAACTCATCTCAAGATGAACTCTCAATGGGTGCAATAGATTGTCCTAATGCTTTGGGTAGTCAGATTCCTCCACGTTTTCCAGTACCAGTTCCTTCTGAACCATCTACAATGGATCCAAACCTGCTAATTGCAGGTAATCAGTTTTTCCCTCCTCCCCCACCCCTGTGCCTGCTTTCATATAAGTTAGTTGATTTCAGACAGTTGACTGTATTATCTATATACAAATTACGTATAGGATAACAGGGCTGGTTGTGCTGGAAAAGTCTAAAATTACTTGCTATCAACATAGAACTTTGAAATTGTTTGGATTCAATGTTAATTGTTAACATGTCCTGCAATTTCTTCTCAACTACAATCTGCTTGAAGTATGTAAATTTTTTATCTATAAATTTTGGTGAAAGAGTTCTTTTAATTTTATTTTTATGATTAAATTTTTTGATTTGTTCATGTACCCAAAGGGACAACATTTCGACCATTTCTTGATTTTTCGTGTCATCATTTCAATTTTATCAGATGTCCCCAAAGGGACAATGGGTAAAAGAGTTCTCTTAATTCAGCTTAATCCTGAAATTGTAAAATCTTTCCCTTAGGACCCAGAATCAGGCTGTTATCATAAAGAAGTAATAATCAGACACTTTAAACATGCTACCTGATTTATGCTGTGAAATTCAATAAGATTGTTTAATAAACTGTTCTAGAAAACTTATGAATCTTCCTTTAATATTATATCAGAGTGGTGATATTATTGTAGGATTAGACGATTAGTTACAGAAAGTTCAGTCATGCTGTGTCTATTGCTTGGTATAGAGACCATGAAATTTATGCTACATGTTTTTCTAGAACAATTTTTCGGGTTGATACTGTAGAACTTTATCTAGTGTTAACATGGCTATACAGTGTTCAGATTCAACAGTGAATCTGGGCTGGATCTGTTTGAATAAGATAGATTCATCCTCATGTTAGTTGGCTGATGCTACAAATATGTATGCCTTCCATGTGTTATAATTAGGATTATATTTTTCAGCATCATTTAGGAGGTTATTTTCACCAGTCGGGATGTCCCCAAGAAAGCAAGAAAGTTATACGGGTTAAGCAGGGCTTTATCTCACACTGGAGCTAGATTCCTGATTGTAAATATAATTGTTGGGCACCTGCAAAGTTATGGTTGCTTTGTTGCTGACCACATAATCTTTTGTTGATGATCTCCATCTCTCTCCTCTCTCTTAACACACAGACATGCAAAAGGACAAATTTGGGTTATTTTTGAATATATAAGGCGTATGATTCGTTTTTGTTTTTATTGCCATTCAGGTTATAATGACAGTCTGGCAACTAGATATCCGAGTCGGTCTCAGTATGCAAACTCCAATTCCCGTGCTCAGTTTGATACCACTCCATTTGCTCCACATGACCAGCAAATCAGTAACTCTCAGCAGATGCAAAGCACAAGATATGATAACAAGGTTGGACTGGCAATTGGTCCACCACAATCATCATCATCATCATCATCATCATCATCATCATTTCAGGCACTCAATTTATCTGTTCAGCACTCTGTTCTTAACCCGTTTGAAGACTGGCCCCAAAATCGGGAGAAGGGTGTGGAAGACTTCTTATCAGAGGAGGAAATTCGCATTAGAAGTCACGAGATGCTTGAGAATGAAGATATGCAGCATTTGCTTAGACTGTTCAGCATGGGAGGTAATGCCTCCGTTAATGGGCCAGAAGATGGGTATGCTTTCCCATCGTACATGCCTTCACCATCACCAAATTTCTGTTTTGATGAGGATCGGAACCGTCCTGGAAAAGCTGTTGTGGGTTGGCTGAAAATTAAGGCTGCCATGAGGTGGGGTTTCTTTATCAGGAAGAAAGCAGCTGAAAGGCGGGCACAAATTGTAGAGTTAGAAGATAATCAATCTTGAGTGTGGAATTGTTGGGTATTGGATCTTTATCGCTGCAATTCTCAAGACAAGGAAATTTAATTTTAGGAGTCCTGAAGACCTCAGTTATGTAGCAGACAAATTATTTCCACCTGTACAGAATGCTTCTTGTTCATTTCCTTTGAACTTGTTTCTGAATGATAAATGGGTTTCAGGAACACCCCCCCCCCCCCAAAGGTTATTGGTTTTATATTTGATTGTAATTTGTACCTTTTGGATGTCTGTACAATTTATTTAACGGAACATTTATGATATACAGGGCTAGCTGTAACCTATATTTTACAATTAATCATGTATTGAACTCCTCCCGGTTAGTGTGCATATCGATAAAACTGAAGAATAGAAAATGTACTTGTTTGAATAGCCAGAACATCCCCAAGCGATGCACACAATTGGAATAAAATTCTGTTCGTACAAATATAAGAAATGAATTGAATAAAACAAACAATCCAAGAACTGAAAGAAGTCACGCTAGCAGTCGGAAAACTACAAAGCACATTCTGATGGGAGGCCTTGTGGGTATCGCTTTGTGTCCGCACAGTAATCGTAAATCATATAATTCTGTTGCACCCATTCAAGCCTCTCCTGGCTTATGCTATCCAACTCTTGAGTCATCCATGTAGTTGATGATGAAGAATTTGAAGTGCAAGAAGATGCTCCCGAAGATGTAATGCAAGCATTAGCGCTGAAGTTCCTATAAGATGCGGTGAATGGAGCCTGAGTCCAGTCGGTCTTCACTTGCCCACCTCGTGTTGCCAGTCATCCGCGTTCCAAAGGCTTGAGATTATCCTCATCGGCTGGTTCTTTGGGAATGGAACACCCATGGATTCAGCGTTTTTGTAATCTCTAATAGTTGTGCCATCTACCGAAAATCTGAAATAGAGAAAAAAAAAACAATCTTTTAACTGATGAATTTACTGTACTTGGTTTTTTGGGTACTGACATATTACGCTGGGGATTCCATAGGATGGAGTAGGTGTGAAAATCTACAGTTGGATCAAACCAAAGATGGAATTGTTGTTCCCTGTTGCCCTTGCCTTGGCTAAAGACATTAGTATGAACTACGTATGGATCGCCAGTAAGGTTTCCCAAAAATTCAAAGTCTATCTCGTCATGGGTTGAACCATTTGATGCCAACTGCAAACAAAACAACCGAGTGATTGTGATTCTAAGACAACTTATTTGATTAATCACTCGCGATATTCAAAATTCATCTTTCTTGCATTGCCCTGGCTCAGTCACAGATTTAAGGAAATAGAAGTACTCTATTTCGTTACAAGATTATAAGCACATTTTGAAATTTATGTTTAATTTTGGAACATACTGAAAAGGAAAATATATCTTAACTTCTAATTCTATAACGAGGGAATGTTAATGTAGTGGGCGCAGCCTGCAGGGTGCAGCTAAGAAATAAAGGAATTTGACTTACGTAAAAAGTGGTGACGGTGCCGGCTGAGTTTCCTGGTACAAGCTTGATTTTCATGTCAATATTACCAAATAGATACTCATTCTTGGATTGGAAGCCTGAGCCAGAGTATACATCCAGTGAGAGAGCGACAAGGTCGCCATTGTCAAGAATCTTAGCACGGCCTTCGCCCCAAGTGATTCGAATTTCTTCGTTGAAGTTGCCAGCTGAAGCAGCCATGAAGCAGCAACTAACTAGAAGAAATAGCATTGAAGTTGAAGAACAAGAAGCCATTGATACATGAGAAGGAGATGGTAATTTTGTGGGATGATTAGATTTAGATATGAAGGTGGGTATTTATAGGAAAGTAGGAAATACTAAAATAATGTTGGCCAAGAGTATTGGAGTCAGAAAAAATTGCTCTTATTTTCCATTCCTCCAAATGAAACAGAACAATTTTTAATTGGTCTACTAGCTTTTTTTGGTCATTACTGAGTCTAGCCTCTAGGTAAGTTGATTTGGTCGAATCGTTTGTTGGTAGGTAATTGATGTCTATTATACATGGAAGAAACAACTCGGACCAGCATTTTTCATTCGGCTAGGGGCAACCCAACACCGGCCAGTCATAATTTCAATAACTGGAAGTTTGAAAAAGTTTGTATTCCCTGCAGTCTCTGTGTTGGGTGGTAGTCTATTTCAATATTCTACATTATCTGTGAATCATATATATATATATATATATAAAATGAGGCTAGTAGTAAATCCTATATAGAGTAATTTTTTATGGTTATAGTTTATCTAGCTATATTTATAAGAAAATAATATAAATTTTGATTATAAAAATAGTTAATTTGATTGAATCATTCAAACCAGTCGATTTTTGAAGAACGAAGAGAGTATAAGCATGTTAGGGTTAAGAAAAATGTGGTCTTGTTAAACATATATATTTTTTCAATGCTGAATTTTTAATGATTGTAATCTGTTATTATAAAGAGTTATTTCTAAAATTGTCCTAGACATGTTTTGTTTAAATATGCACAAAAATAATGTCAAAACATCACATGAAAATTTCTATTTCAGCCACCACGAGTATATTACATGTTATTTCTTGAGCTATTTTCAACAAGTTGGATAGCTCTTCGAGAAACTGCCACTTTCCATATATAATAATAATAATAATAATAATAATAATAATAATAATAATAATAATAATAATAATATAAGCTCATAAGTTGCCGGACATTAATTAACCACCGTAGTTGGTGTGATCAGTGATGTATATAGCCATAGGTGTATCACATTTTTCAGTTTGGACCTCCGTTCTGAAATGCAGTTTTTACTCTTTTATAATGTGGAATAAATGGATACAACTTTTTAAATAATTTATAATATTAAATAAAATTAAAAAAACTCATATTAATTTAAAATTTAAAATTCAAAATGTTGAATTTAAACATATCAAATTAATTTCAAATTTTGATCTATTTAAAAAAAAAACAAAAAAACAAGCCGCTACATCTTGTAGCGTTTTTATTCATCCCATATAAGTACAAATATAATAGAAATTGGGCTCTATTAAAATTTTAAAAGCAGAATTTATTTAAAATAGTGAAAAAAATTAAGTGGACATTAGATGATGATGATGGTTTTAATGTTATTTAGATTATTTTTGGAAAGGTAAGTATTGGATAAACACATGTACTAGATGATGATATGTGATATTACCTTCATTACATAATAACTGTCGTTTTAGAAGGAAATTTTTTTTCCAATTTATTTGTCGTTTATAACTTTCTAGGAGAATAAATTATTTACTTTCCTATATCACCCCTACCTTCTCTCATTGTCCCAATAAATTTTTTCCTTGTATTAATAGTTTTCAACTTCCCATAAAGGGGTAGTGATGAAATTTCACACTAATTTTAATTAATAAATGATAGCACTAAATGACTTTCTTAATCCATGTGCATCAAGCTAAAGCGACAATTATTATGGGATGGAGAGAGTACTTTAATAATAGTACTTCGATTGTAATGGTCGTAAAGTTGAAGGAACTGTATAAACTTGTTATCATAAAAAAAAAATAAAAAATTAAGCCTCTACATCTTGTAGCGGTTTTTTTTAATAATATTAATATTATTACTATTTATATTAATAAGAATAATGGTATTACAAAATATTAATATAATAGTATTAATAATATTACAAACTAATATGAATAGTGACAAGCCGCTACAGCTTATAGCGGGTGTGACAATTAAAATGGGACATGTCCCTTTTTAATTGTCTGACCCGCTACAAGCTGTTGTGCCATGACTTTTTTGATTGCTCCCAACAACCGATTGTTATGGATGTCGTTCCATATATATATATACTAGTTGGGTCCCGTGCCTCCGGCAATATATAGACAGTGAGATTTATCTCAAATTTTGAACGGTCCAGATGATTTATTGAGTGAACGAAAAATTCAAAATCATTTGTATTTTATTAGATACTAGCTGGGTCCCGTGCCTCCGGTACTGTATGGGTGAGATTTATCTCAAAATTTAAACGACCCAGATAATTTATTGAGTGAGCTGATAATTCAAAATCATTTATATTTTATCGGATAGAATAATATATATATATATATATATATATATATATATATATATATATATATATTATAGTCTACCAAATAGGTAAGAAAGTAAGGTGGTTGTGAAAATAAAGTGGATGCCACCCAGGAGACAATCCATGGAGTACTATTCTTATATTAAAATGATGACGCTTGAGGAGTTGTTGATTGATCATGCATTTACTGATGCCAATTGCCACCAAGCAACTTTTCCCTGATCCTGTTTTGGATGCAACCCCACAAGGACCAGAATATCTATTGACTATACATATACATACTTTTCCACTAGTTTTCTATTTTTTTCTTCTTTATTTTGTTTTATGATCTTAACTATTTGTTCTTTAAATTAATATTTAAAGTTGAGCATAATATTTTATTATTTAAAATTTTAAATATTAAAGTTGGTATCACCAACTTTTACGTGGGCCAAGCAATTCTAAACCTTCCATGCAGTTTCTGAACATAAAGAAAGTTCTATGTACGCTTTCATCATGTTTCATGGGTAATAACAATACTTGCACTTCACTTTTGTATCAGTTTTTCTTTTTAAATTTATAGGGGGATCGGATTTTATTGTGTAATATGTATGTAGAAATATATAACAGCTATCTAGCTTTAAAATTATCTAGTAGAAATCTTTTTATTATAAATATAAATACTTAACAAAATTACGTAACAAAGATTGCATTATATATTTTGAATTGTTGATAGTGTATCACTGAATTTTCTTTATATATTTTCATTTAGAAAATACTCCAAACTGCTTGCAAAATACTATAAAAATATTATTAAATTTACACGTGAAAATATTTTCCTATTATATGGTCTTAAATTTGACTTGCATATTTTGACCCCATTTTCTTTCCTTAAGTAAGCATATCTTTCTTTCTCCCTCTCTCTCTCTCTCTCTCTTCTTACGATTAGAAACTTGTATAACAAGAAATAAATGGATCAATTAAGGATATGGTAAAAGTGAGGCACTGACGGGAGCATTTATTAATTTCAGAAAAGAAAAATAAATTGATTCGTGAGAATTATATAAGACACATGCATGCATATTAATTATACTTTACAAAAAGAAATGGGGGGCATGATTTTTAGGACATGTTACAGTCTGCGGGTATCCCTTGAGGAAATCTCTTGGCGTCCGTACAGTAATTGTAAATCATATAATTTTTTTGCACCCATTTTAACCTCTCCTGGCTTGTTGCGTCCAACTCTTCTGAGAGCCACCCACCTTTGCTGGAGGCGTCAGCGTTGAAGTTCCGGTATGAAGCAGAGAAGGGTGCTTGAGTCCAGTCCGTCTTCACCAGCCCACCCCTTGTAGCCCAATCATCAGCGTTCCATAGGCTTGAGTATATCCTCATGGCTTGCTTATTCGGGTATGGAACTCCCATGGACTCCGCGTTTTTATACTCTCGAATGGGTGTGCCATCCACAGAGAATCTGAAATTTAATAACTAGTACAATTAAATTAAGCTACCTAGCTAGCTCAAATTAATTATATATGTAATTATTTGGATCGATCGGATTGGAAATAAAATGAATGATGAGCCGAAAGTACTTACATGATGCGTTGGGGGTTCCAAAGGACGGAATAGGTGTGAAAATCAGCAGTAGGGTCGAACCACAAGTAGAATTGTTGCTCTCTGTTACCCTTGCCTTGGCTGAACACATTAGTGTGAACAATGTAAGGATCACCACTCAAGTTTCCCAAGAATTCAAAGTCTATCTCATCATGTGCTGAGCCTTGTGAGGACAACTGCATGCAAATTAACCACACAACATATATGCATGATTTAATTAATATATATATCATTAGACAAAATAAATAAATTAATTAAGATCTTGTAGGCATATATATATATATATATATATATATATATATATATATATATATATATATATATATGAGAGAGAGAGAGAGAGAGAGAGAGTTTCGAGTATACATTTGATGCAGCATTGACAATGTAACTGTGTAATAATAATATATAATAGGATTGTGACACTATATTAAAACTTAAGGGCGTTGCATATGTTTCGTTTCATTACTCATGTATTTATCATGCACAAATTAATATAAGATTTGAGGCGGATTTATATGTGTGTTTTTGAAAGAGTAAAGTATGTATGTACTTACATAATAGGCGGTTACAGTGCCGGCAGAGTTTCCAGGGACAAGCTTGAGCTGCATATCAATCTTTCCAAATAAATACTCATTTTTGGACTGGAAGCCCGAGCCCGAGGCCTTGTCAAGCGAAAGCGTAAGAAGGTCTCCGTTGTTGAGAATCTTGGCGTGGCCATCGCCCCAAGTGATGTCGAATTCTTGGTTTAATTTAGCAGCAGCTGAAGCAACCAAAATAGCGCTAACCATGACAACCATTTGAATTGAACAAAAAATTGAAGCCATTTTCAAATGATTTCTAGCTATATAACTGAGGGTGGAATTAACTTTCTGTGAGATGATGAGAAGTAAATGAATACATGGGTGGGTATTTATAGATCAGCTGAGGAAGGTTCTGGCCAATTTGCATGCAAAAGAAATCAAATATGGGTCCGAGGAGTGGATATTTTACTATTTTTATTAGCTGGCAACTGATGGCTATAACAAGTGGTTATGAGTACAAATAATGCGTGCCGAACAGGTGACAGCCAGAAATTATTTTATTAATCTATTGCACACGCGGTTTTGGAGAGCTGTTGGAATATGAGCCAATTAAGCTTTTTGAGCCGTCACAAAATTTCTAATAATGGTGCATTTGAAACTCAGAAAAGGAAAAGATTTTGTAAACAAAATAAAAATTTGTCTCTACAAAATCAAAAAATAAAAAATAAAATCAGGTAACTAGTCAAAAACTGTCTAATGGCCTGTTTGTTTAGACTGGCTCTGTATTTGAGCGATTCAGCCATTCAGATCGACTGTTTATTTATTTGTTTCAAAATCTAAATAAGGCTGAACAAATATAGGCGATACTTTTAAAAAAATTGATTGAATCGGCTAAATTAAGTTTTTTTTTACCCAAATAGACATCGCTTCTTCGATTCTTCTCTGCATCGTCGCTCTATTGCTTCTCTGCAAGGCGTGGGTTCATTGTTCATCTTCTTTGGTAAAATCAGCCAATTTGTGAATAGATTCCCAAATTGACCGCTCTGTTCTGTTCATCAAAAAGAAGGAATAGAAAGAAAGATGACAAAGTCTGTGATAAGGAACAAAACTGGAATGCCCAACATGAAGGACATGCCTATATATCCTTTAGGACGACCCTCTCCTCCCGGTGGCTTTGCTCGGAGGATCCCAAGCAAAGGTCCGTTGCCATCTCTTTTGCTACTTTGGGTACTTTTGTTAGAATTTGAGTTAAAATAAAAGTGGGTTTTAATAATTATTTTAAATAAATCCACATATCAATGTGTTCTACTCCATGCGTAGATTAAATTGAGTACGTATTAGGAAGCTCAAATTCAAGGAGTAATGAATGAGATATTAACTCTCAAAGATTACACTTGAAAATGATAATAAATATATGTGGAAAGCTAAGTCCCACATTAGTTAAAATCTAAAGATTTAATAGGTTTATATACATGAAAGTTGCTCTTGGGTTTGGGCCCCAAGGGCCAAGGGGCACCCCATTTTTGTGGAAGGGAGAGGATCTAGCTTGGTTCGAACCTACACGCGCGCCGCTGCCCACCGATCGGCCTAACCTGGTTTGCGGGTCTGTCTGGGTCCTTGTATATAATTTTTTGGACAAAATTTATTTAAAATTTTTAATTAAAATTTAATTTATTTATTTCTAATTATCAAAACTGTGTCGTTTTGATAAACAATATTTATTACTATACTACGTCGTTTTGTGAAGCGTTACCTGCAGAACGGCCGCATTTAAACTGCGTCGTTTTGGGAAAGGCTATTTGCCTGAACGGGCGATGCAAAACTACATCGATTTTGACTGAACGGACGCGCCTTTTTTGTTAAAGCATTAAACTACGTCGTTTTTGTTCTGTTGAGCCTAAAACTATATCATTTTAATTTGTTCCGAACGCTCACACCTTTTCTGTTTAAAGCCAAAACTACGTCGTTTTTGGCTTAATCATACCTTTTCAGTGGGTTGTGTCCTTTCTGATGTGTCACGTACTGAAACAATTCGGGTCAAATACCGAGTCCGGAACAAATCTTGGGTCAAATCCCAAGGCTGAATCAAATCAAATCTATCAAAATAAGGTCTCAAATCACTGGCCCAATAGTATCTTCTTGGGTCATCTTAGCCCACCACAGGCTCACCCAAAAGGTCATGACTTGAAGGTACTATTTTTAAGACCCCAAATTATTAATAAATGAAATTTAAATTCCCTCTATTTATTATTTTGAAATAGTAAGTGTTAAATTGATTAATGAGGTTAGTTATGGGTAAAATGCGCAAATATTTCAAATAAGCAGGTGGTTATAAAATATTCATTGTTGTCGGGGAATATTCGTTTGGTCGTGGAATATTCTTCCTGTCGGGGAATATTCGTACGACGGCGCAGTCTTTTGTGGGCCCCATAACGGAAAGCGATTGGATGAAGAAAATGACAAGTATATGTTGTTTATTAATAACGGCGTAGTTGTTACCGTTAATACTGTTGAAATACCCGGTGGTTAAAACACAGTAATACGCGTTGTTACACAGTAGCACACTGTATTGCACCAATTATTGATTCTTACGTAAGAATGCACTACTCAATAATGGTTACAGTAATTACTGTTCAGTATTTTATTTTATTGATTCAGTAATTGCTGCGTTGATATTTTATATTACTGTTGTTTCAATAATTGTCACTACACAGTATTTTCCATTATCAGATCAATAATTCATATTATTTGAATAATATTATTAGATAACATTATTGGCAATGTCTAGAAAGTTCTGTCTAAGGAGAGGTTTGGTCATCTAATTGCGCGCCAGTAAGGAGAAATTCTTATTGGAAAGCCCCCTCTTTCCTGGGAACGGCCTGGTTGTCATAAATGTGATTCTGTAATATTATTTATGAATAATTAATTATTGATTCATATGATAAGGAAATATTTATTTTTGTGGATATAAATGAGGGATATATTTTTGTGGTTAAAAATGAAGGAGTTAATGTTGAGGTTTTTATCAGTATTTTTGTCGGAATGGAGGTATTAAAAATCAGGATTTTTGAGATATTTTGCGGGGGTTATAATTTTTAATCCGACCGTTGGATCGTGGTAATTTTTGGATATGTTATACATATATAAGTTGAGTATATGTCCTCAAATTTTGAACCGTTAAAAATGAACGTATGATTTATTATGAATTTTACGAGATGACTGGTTCAGAAATTGTTGAATTTTCGGAGTTAATCATTTTGGTAGAAAATTCTAGAATTGGTGGGCCCCACTCTTGGTTGGTGAAGAAATGTGCTGAGATTTTTTATTCAAATGTGGTGGGTAGAAATAGTAGCAGATAAAGCCATCAGGTTGCAGGTTAAGTCTGCTTCGGCGTGCTAATATTTTTCTATAAATAGAGGGCTAAGTTAGAATTAAAAATTACACCAGAAATAAGTTTTCTCTCTTTCTCTCTCTAGATCATTGAGTGTATTTTGTGAGTATTTAGATACTTTGAGAGTTTCTATTCATCAGAGCAAGTTTCTTTCAGCCTTATACCGGTATTCCGACCAGAAGTACTGTCTTTACGAGGTAAGGGATGTTATTTTATTCGAAAATGATATTATTTCTTTAATATCATTATGCCGAAATATTGGTTGGAAATTTTTATCAAATTTGGAACTTTTTCGGGGTTACTATTCATGAGTTACTATTCACGAGTTACTATTCACCGAAAAATAAAATTTTCTTCTTTTCGTCCAAAATATCTATTCTGGATACTAGCTTTGATTGTATCCATGTTTTGATCATTCTTGAATTCTACTTCACTATGAATAATTATAAGGTATTTTTGGACATGGATAAATCGAAATACGAATCCTTAATATTTGTTATTTTGTTTCACTGGATTCGTTTTTTTTAAGATATTTTTCATCATCCTCAGTCCTAAATGATGATATTACTAAATATCTTTGGCCCGCAGTGCAAAGATGAATGATTAACTGATGAATATCTTTGGCCCGTAGTGCAAAGATGAACATGTGTTGAGATAAACATGACCGACTGGTGATACAAATAAATATCTTTGACCTGTAGTGCAAAGATGAATATTTGATTAAAGATGGTTATTGATTGTTGTTACAGGGATAAAATATTGATGATGGACTTTTAAATCTTAGAAGATAGTAGAACTCATTCTCTACTTGACTCTTCTAATGGTTTGCTATTTCCGCTGCAGTTATTGATTTAAAACTTGTTGTCTATTGTATTCTATTAGATTTTTCCCTGTTGAAGACTAACGATAATTTGTTCTGTATTATCTTAGTCATAATGTTCTTTACTGGGCTAGTTGAGCTCACCCTTTTTCTTTTTGTTCCATTTTTCTCAGGAGGCGAGAATGTAGCGAGTACTAGTCGGGGTATGAAATGATGGTTCTAGAAGTTACTTTAGTAGTCCTCACCATTTTTGTGAAATAATGTATCAATAATTGTAATGAGGACTTATTTGAGTGTGGATATTGTCTAGATGACAATATTTGTATTTAAACTCACAGTTCTTATGTTGTAACAGTAAAGATGTAGTTGTTTCTGTACCATGTATTTTGACGACTCAGAATGGGTGTTGTATACCTATTTTGGGGGCGTCACAGTTGGTATCAGAGCTTAGGGATATGATCTCTGGCGGAGATCGGAAAATAGAACTAGGAGGGGAGAGACGAATAAATCCTTCGCTAGTGTGTCCTACCTAAGCTTATTTATTGGTCAGTCATAATATAGGGGTATTATATGATTTGTTAATTTATTTAATTAACCCTTGTTTTATGGCAGTATTTGAGAATGTCGACTGAGAATGTTAACAGTGGAATAAATGAGACCGTGGGGACACCGGTGCTTACCAACGAGGAGAACGTGCAACAGGCTGACAATGTTCCTCCTGTGAACAACACCAATGAGCTGATGATGAATGATGGAATGTTTAGAAGTTTTTTGCAATTCATGCAAAACCAGACGAGGGAGACTCGTGTTCAAAATACATGAGGAAATGATAGCAATTCACGGTTTGTCACAGCCAAACAGTTCAAAGAATTGGGACCACCAGAATTTAAGAGAAAACCGGATCCGATCATGACGGAAACGTGGGTCAAGCAAATTACCAAAATATTCGATGTCTTGGGATGCACGGAGGAACAGAAGGTTCCATTCGCCACCTTTATGTTCCGTGGTGAGGCAGATTACTGGTGGGAGTCTGTGAAGCGTACCCATCCAACCGCACTCAGCATGTCTTGGGAGACATTTCAGAAACTGTTCAATGACAAGTACTTTCCTGAAAGTATTCGTCATATGAAGGAGGTAGAGTTTATTAGACTGGAGCAAAATAACATGACGGTGTCTCAGTACGAGGCGAGGTTTGCAGAGTTGTCCAGGTTTGCACCTCATTTGGTGGAGAATGAGGAACGTATGACGAGGATGTTTTTGAGAGGTTTGAAACCCGGTATACGTCAATATCTCATTTCTCATAAATTTTCTCTCTATTCAGATGTTGTCAACAGGGCTCAATTATTAGAGCGAGATAATGAGTACGGTCAACTGAGGGACCACAACCAGGATCATATCGGTGACAACAGTCATCAGAACAATGATAACCAGCGGAGAAAGAAAAATACAGACAAGAACGGCAACCACTCTGGTGGTAATCGTGGCTATGAAAATAGAAGAAGCGAGTCGGAAGGAGATTTTAAAAAGAGGAGATTCAACAATGACAATACGAAGACGTCAGCACCAGCAGTAACTGGTTCCAAGGGAGGAGAACGACCACCGGTTATATGCTATAAGTGCGGAAAAGAAGGACATATCAGCCCAAACTGCCCACAACAGTTTAAGGTATGTTATAATTGTGGAAAGGAAGGACATATCGCTCGAGATTGCACTGTAGCAAAACCAAGTCCAGCGGGGATGGTGACTCAAAAAGCTGTCCCAGAAAAGATAAAGTCAACGGTTCCTGGAAGAGCGTTTGTCGTGACTGGTCAACATGCGAGGAACCCAAACGAGGTGATCACGGGTAAGCTAATCATAAATTCATGTGAAGTTTATACCTTATTAGATACCGGTTCTACCCATTCTTTTATATCTCCTGCTTGTGCTCAACGTTTAAACTTGACTCCGGAGAAGTTAGACTTTGATTTATCTGTGGAGACTCCGTTAGGAGAAACTTTCATCACATCCACTGTTTATAAATCTTGTGTGATCCAAGTTGGCACCATCACCTTACCTGTTGACCTTATCTCTTTAAAGATACTTGCTTTTGATGTGATTTTAGGGATTGATTGGTTAACTACTCATCATGCCAAAATTGATTATTTTCGTAAGGTTGTTAGTTTTCTTATTCCTAACCAACCTGTTGTACGAATTCAAACAACTAAGCCATTAAAATCAATCACTGTTATATCAATCCATAAAGCCATTCGTTTATTAAAAAACGGATGTCAAGCTTTATTAGCCCATGTTATGAATTTGAATAAAGACACGCCAAATTTGAATACTATTCCAGTTGTTATTGACTTTCCTGACGTATTTCCTGAAGAACTTCCCGGTCTACCCCCGGAACGAGAAATTAAATTCTTTATTGATCTTGAACCTGGTACAAAGCCCATTTCTAAAACCCCATATCGAATGACTCCTATTGAACTTCAGGAGTTAAAGGTCCAACTACAAGAGTTGTTGGACATCGATTTTATTCGTCCTAGTACATCTCCTTGGGGTGCTCCTGTTTTATTTGTAAAGAAGAAAGACGGGAGTATGCGACTTTGTATTGATTACCGGGAATTAAACCATGTCACTATTAAGAATAGGTATCCGCTACCTCGTATTGATGACCTGTTTGACCAGTTACAAGGAGCACAATTCTTTTCAAAGATCGATTTTCGTTCTGGATATCATCAGCTGAAGGTTAAAACTGAAGATATTCCAAAGACTGCCTTCAGAACTCGGTACGGGCATTATGAATTCCTAGTCATGTCTTTTGGATTGACTAATGCTCCTGCGGCTTTCATGGATATGATGAACCGAGTATTCAAGGATTATTTGGATCAGTTCGTTGTTGTCTTTATTGATGACATCCTCATATATTCCAAAAGCCGTGAAGATCATGAGCATCATTTGAAGCTGGTACTCTAAAGGCTGCGTGAAAATAAGTTATATGCTAAGTTAAAGAAATGCGAGTTCTGGCTTGAGGAAGTAGCTTTCCTAGGGCACGTGGTGTCAAAACATGGAGTATCTGTTGACCCGGCGAAGATTGAAGCAGTACAAAGTTGGGAGCAACCAAAGACGGTGACCGAAGTACGTAGCTTTCTGGGCTTAGCTGGTTATTATCTGAGATTCGTGGAAGGGTTTTCTCGAATCTCTACCCCGTTAACTCAGCTGACTCGGAAAGATATCAAATTCGTATGGAGCGAGAAATGCGAGAAGAGTTTTCAAGAGCTTAAGAGGAGACTCATTTCGGCACCTGTTCTGACAATACCATCTGGTTCGAATGGATTTGTTATCTACAGTGATGCTTCAGGCAAAGGGTTAGGATGTGTTCTCATGCAACATGGGAAAGTCATAGCCTATGCCTAGCGACAACTCAAAGAATATGAGAGGAATTATCCTACTCATGATTTGGAGTTGGCAGCAGTAGTTTTCGCGTTGAAGATCTGGAGACACTACCTGTATGGGGAGAAAGTGAAGATCTATACAGATCATAAAAGCCTCAAATATTTCTTCACCCAAAAGGAACTCAACATGCGGCAGCGACGTTGGCTCGAGCTGTTGAAAGATTACGATCATACCATCCAATATCATCCTGGAAAAGCAAACGTAGTAGCTGACGCATTGAGTAGAAGATCATATGCGGGTACGAGTGCAATGTTGTTAACACAAATACCCATTTTGTATGACTTACAAAGGATGGAGATAGAGATGAAGGCTCCAAGTACCCACATGATGATATCAAATATACGAGTAGAACCGACTTTAATCGATAAAGTTAAAGCTGCTCAAGCTACGGACATAGAGCTAATGCATATGAAGAAGAAAGTGCAAGAAGGTTCTATTCCAGAAGCAAGAATCGATGAAGAAGGAATACTTCGAGTCCACTCCAGACTTTGTGTTCCTAACGATTCTGATTTAAAGTACAAGATCATGATGGAAGCACACAATACACCATTTGCAATCCATCTTGGAAGTACCAAAATGTATCGTGATCTTCGACATACATTTTGGTGGAATAATATGAAGAGAGAGATTGCAAAGTTTATCTCGAGGTGTTTAACTTATCAACGTGTAAAGGCGGAACATCAAGTGCCAAATGGTCCATTGCAACCACTTGAGATTCCGAAATGGAAGTGGGAACACATTACCATGGATTTCGTTACGGGTCTTCCCACGGTTTCTCAAGGCATAAATGCTATTTGGGTTATTGTTGATAGATTAACCAAGTCTGCTCATTTCTTGTCGATACGGGAGACTTATTCCCTTGAACGTCTTGCTCGTATATACGTAGATGAGATTGTGAGACTGCATGGCATGCCAGTATCCATAGTTTCGGATCGTGACCCAAGATTCACTTTAAGATTTTGGGTTAGCTTGCAAAAAGCTATGTGCACAGATTTACGATTTAGTTCGGCATACCATCCTCAAACGGACGGACAATCAGAGAGGACTATTCAAACTCTTGAAGATCTATTAAGACTTTGTGTCCTAGATTTCAAAGGGAGTTGGGATAAGTACCTACCATTGGTGGAATTCTCTTACAATAACAGTTATCGGGCAAGTATAGGTGTGGCCCCATTTGAAGCATTATATGGACGAAAGTGTCGCTCTCCAGTATGCTGGGACGAGGTGGGTGAAGCAACATTGTTGGGACCAGAGTTGGTACGCATGACTACAGAGAAGATCTAAACGATTCGACAACGTATACAAACGGCACAGGATCGACAAAAGAGTTATGCGAATCTTCATCGAAAGGACGTGGAATTTGACATTGGGGATCATGTATTGTTGCGTGTGGCTTCATGGAAAGGAGTTACAAGATTTGGGAAGAGAGAAAAGCTCAATCCACGATTTATTGGTCCATTTCAGATTCTTGACCGAGTAGAAAATGTGGCCTATAGACTCGCGTTACCTCCAAGTATGTCTCGTGTTCATAATATTTTTCATATATATGTGTTACGTAAATATGTGAAAGACCCAGACCACGTTATTGAGTTAGAACCGGACGAGATAGCTGAAGACTTAACGTACGAAGAGGTACCTGTCAAGATCTTGGATTGAAAGGAGCATGTCCTACGTACGAAGGTCATACCACAAGTTAAAGTTTTGTGGAGAAACCATGTTATTGAGGAAATGACCTGGGAGTTGGAAACGGAAATGAAAGCGAGGTATCCTCATCTTTTCGAAATACCAGGTACGTACGTCAATTTCGAGGACGAAATTTCATAAGGAGGGGAGGTTGTAAGACCCCAAATTATTAATAAATGAAATTTAAATTCCCTCTATTTATTATTTTGAAATAGTAAGTGTTAAATTGATTAATGAGGTTAGTTATGGGTAAAATGCGCAAATATTTCAAATAAGCAGGTGGTTATAAAATATTCATTGTTGTCGGGGAATATTCGTTTGGTCGTGGAATATTCTTCCTGTCGGGGAATATTCGTACGACGGCGTAGTCTTTTGTGGGCTCCATAACAGAAAGCGATTGGATGAAGAAAACAACAAGTATATGTTGTTTATTAATAACGGCGTAGTTGTTACCGTTAATACTGTTGGAATACCCGGTGGTTAAAACACAGTAATACGCGTTGTTACACAGTAGCACACTGTATTACACCAACTATTGATTCTTACGTAAGAAGGCACTACTCAATAATGGTTACAGTAATTACTGTTCAGTATTTTATTTTATTGATTCAATAATTGCTGCGTTGATATTTTATATTACTGTTGTTTCAATAATTGTCACTACACAATATTTCTCATTATCAGATCAATAATTCATATTATTTGAATAATATTATTAGATAACATTATTGGCAATGTCTAGAAAGTTCTGTCTAAGGAGAGGTTTGGTCATCTAATTGCGCGCCAGTAAGGAGAAATCCTTATTGGAAAACCCCCTCTTTCCTGAGAACGACCTGGTTGTCATAAATGTGATTATGTAATATTATTTGTGAATAATTAATTATTGATTCATATGATAAGGAAATATTTATTTTTGTGGATATAAATGAGGGATATATTTTTGTGGTTAAAAATGAAGGAGTTAATGTTGAGGTTTTTATCAGTATTTTTGTCGGAATGAAGGTATTAAAAATCAGGATTTTTGAGATATTTTGCGGGGGTTATAATTTTTAATCCGACCGTTGGATCGTGATAATTTTTGGATATGTTATACATATATAAGTTGAGTATATGTCCTCAAATTTTGAACCGTTAAAAATGAACGTATGATTTATTATGAATTTTACGAGATGACTGGTTCAGAAATTGTTGAATTTTCGGAGTTAATCATTTTGGTAGAAAATTCTAGAATTGGTGGGCCCCACTCTTGGTTGGTGAAGAAATGTGCTGAGATTTTTTATTCAAATGTGGTGGGTAGAAATAGTAGCAGATAAAGCCATCAAGTTGCAGGTTAAGTCTGCTTCGGCGTGCTAATATTTTTCTATAAATAGAGGGCTAAGTTAGAATTAAAAATCACACCAGAAACAAGTTTTCTCTCTTTCTCTCTCTAGATTATTGAGTGTATTTTGTGAGTATTTAGATACTTTGAGAGTTTCTATTCATCAGAGCAAGTTTCTTTCAGCTTTATACCGGTATTTCGACCAGAAGTACTGTCTTTACGAGGTAAGGGATGTTATTTTATTCGAAAATGATATTATTTCTTCAATATCATTATGCCGAAATATTGGTTAGAAATTTTTATCAAATTTGGAACTTTTCACGTCGGGGTTACTATTCATGAGTTACTATTCACGAGTTACTATTCACCAAAAAATAAAATTTTCTTCTTTTCGTCCAAAATATCTATTCTGGGTACTAGCTTTGATTGTATCCATGTTTTGATTATTCTTGAATTCTACTTCACTATGAATAATTATAAGGTATTTTTGGACATGGATAAATCGAAATACGAATCCTTAATATTTATTATTTTGTTTCACTGGATTCGTTTTCTTTAAGATATTTTTCATCATCCTCAGTCCTAAATGATGATATTACTGAATATCTTTGGCCCGTAGTGCAAAGATGAATGATTAACTGATGAATATCTTTGGCCCGTAGTGCAAAGATGAACAGGTGTTGAGATGAACATGACCGACTGGTGATACAAATGAATATCTTTGGCCTGTAGTGCAAAGATGAATATTTGATTAAAGATGGTTATTGATTGTTGTTACAGGGATAAAATATTGACGATGGACTTTTAAATCTTAGAAGATAGTAGAACTCATTCTCTACTTGACTCTTCTAATGGTTTGCTGTTTCCGCTGCAGTTATTGATTTAAAACTTGTTGTCTATTGTATTCTATTAGATTTTTCCCTATTGAAGACTAACGATAATTTGTTCTGTATTATCTTAGTCATAATGTTCTTTACTGGGCTAGTTGAGTTCACCCTTTTCCTTTTTGTTCTATTTTTCTCAGGAGGCGAGAATGTAGCGAGTACTAGTCGGGGTATGGAATGATGGTTCTAGAAGTTACTTTAGTAGTCATCACCATTTTTGTGAAATAATGTATCAATAATTGTAATGAAGACTTATTTGAGTGTGGATATTGTCTAAATGATAATATTTGTATTTAAACTCACAGTTCTTGTGTTGTAATAATAAAGATATAGTTGTTTCTGTACCATGTATTTTGGCGACTCAGAATGAGTGTTGTATACCTATTTTGGGGGCGTCACACTATTGGTAGTAACTTATTTCCTTATATGCGGACAAATTTTTTCCTTATCTTTCGATGTGGGACTGGGGTGTTACAAACTCCCCCACTTAAATTTATGACGTCCCCGTCAGAACCGATCACACACACTACCCAAAGATTTTTGTCTCTCTAGCCATTGTGGGATAATACTGGCTGGTTTCGTGTCCCCACCTTCGGACCTCCATCTCTCCATTGTGGGATAATACCACCAGTCTTCGTGTCCCCACATCCGGTAACCCGATCGAATGACCTGACCCAAGCTTTCAAAAGTCGGCTTTGATACCATATGAAACAATCCGGGTCAAATCCCGAGTCCAGAATAAATCTTGGGTCAAATTCCAAGGCCAAATCGAATCAAATCCATCAAAATAAGGCCTCAAACCACTGACCCAATAGTATCTTCTTGGGTCATCTTAGCCCACCACAGGCTCACCCAAAAGGTCATGACTTGAAGGTACTATTGGTAGTAACTTATTTCCTTATATGCAGACAAATTTTTTCCTTATCTTTCAATGTGGCACTGGGATGTTACACTTAACCTATTATAAATAGAGAAGGGGGGTGCCATTTTAAATTATTCAATTCATTCAAGCATAATCATTCCGGTCTTCTTATTTTTCATTTCATTAGAAGTTTATATATAGTTCATTTTTTGTGAGAGAGAGTTTTGAGCATTTTATTTTGGTTCGTTGAGTATACTATTTGAAGTGCTACTATAGTATACAGTGTCATTGTATCTGGTAGACAAGTGCTATCAACTCTGAGCATTATATGAATGACATAATTGTCTTAAGGAAATAGTACCAAGTACTAGACTTGACAAATTTATTTTGAGATATATATATATATATATATATATATATATATATATATATATATATATATATATATATATATATATAGTTTCTAGTTTTCTAACAACTTTCTCTTGGGGCATGTACCAAGGTCAGCAAGGCAATAAGATTCGAAGGTATATTAACTATAAGAAAATCGACTATGTCCGACGGAATGGATTTAGTCGAAAATAATATATTTATGACGGAATAATCTGTCGAATATAAGTCCCTCGTAAATAATTAATATATTTTCGACGGAATTTCGTCGACATTAGTATTCCTTCCGTGGCGCCAGCTTTCCCTACAATGCGAAAACTATTTTTGATAGACCAATGTTATTTTCGAGGGAATGTTTCATCGAATTTAAGATAATTCCGAGGGAAATAATTCCAACCGACATTCCGTCAGAAATAACGATTAAAACTTAAATCGCGTCTCCTTCTTCAGCGCTTCCTTTAATTTTTCAATATTCTCTCTCTTATTCGGCCACCCCATCTCCTCTCTACCTCCCCCCTTGCCACCGGTCCCCCTCCCCCTTCCCCCCTCCCATCTCCTATTGCTTGCCACTGGTACCCCCCACCCCTTAGCTCCCTCCTCCACAGCCACTCGCTCCACCACGCCGGGGCCACCACAACCAGCCATCACCCCCAGCTCCTTCTTGCTCCTTTAATTCATGGTAAATGCTTCTTAATTTTGACTGAAATTTATGGGTTTGTTTTTAGGGTTAATATATATCATCTGATAGTTGTGCAAATTGGGATTAATATTATTGTTGTTATGGTTAATATATAGTTCATAGAATGTATACTGAATGAGCATGGTAATTGATATTGCTGAATTTTTAATAATTTTTGACTTATTTATGTTACCGAAATTGTTGCAAATTAAGATGAAGTATTGTTGTGCAATAATTTGGGATTAATTAAAATTATTATATTTATAATTCACACCCGTTTGGGTTTATTTTGTGTAATATTACAGCTTCTGTTAGTGTATATATATCATCTGATAATTGTTTCAATTTTCTTTTATTATGCAAATACATGTTATTATAGTGTATTTCTGCAATTACAGTACTGTATTTGCATAATAATGTATTGAACCTTCAATTTGAAATGTGATATTTGATATTTCTGACGGAATTTCCGTGGAAAATTCTGTCAGAATTCTTCAGTTGCTAAATTTGTAAGCCCTACTAACCATTTATATATGTTACTTAATTTTCTAATACTAAAATAAACTAATTAAGTAGCATTTACTTAATTAGTATTCGACTAATAAAATAAAACAAAATGAAATTAAGTAACTAAAATAAATAAAATAAAAATAAAATATAATATAATTTAATAAATAGATTAAATTAAATTAAATTAAATATAATACAAAATAAATACAATAAATTAATTTTAATAAAATAAAATAAATTTAATAAATTATTTTAAATTTAAAAAAGAAAGAAAGATATAATATACTATAACTTAAATTAAATTAAATAAAATATAAAAATAAATTTAATAAAATAATATAAATAAATAAAATAAAATTATATATATATTAAAATATAATACGAAATAACAATAAAATACAATAAAACACAATAATTCATTTATAATTTAATAGAATAAAATATAATATAATAAAATAAAATAAAATAAAATAAAATAATAAAATATAATATAATATAAAATAAAATAATATAATATAAAAATAAATATGATAAAATAAAATACTAAGCAGTACTTGCTTAATCTTCTACAACTAAAGTAAATTAAATAATAAAAAAAAACTTAATAAAAAAAATACTAAGTAGTACTTGCTTAGTCTTATATAACTAAATTAAATTAAATGAAAATAAAATAAAATAAATAAAGTAAAATACTAAGTAGTATTTGCTAATTAGTCTTCTACAACTAAAGTAAATTAAATGAAATACTTTTATAGTTTTCCACGTCTAAATTAAAGTAGACTAAATATATTTTACACATCATGTAGTGTACATAGGATTTTTTCAAACTAAGTAACATTTGCTTAGTTTGCCATAATCTTCAATAAATTCAATATATACATTTGCTTAGAAACCCGTTTGACATTCACTCAGCAGGAGTGAGTGTCGAATAGTCCCCAGTTTGGGACTGTTACTGGATGTTATGTCTTTTACTTAGGCCGGTGCCAATACGAAACGGTACGTTTTTGTTGTTTTGAAGATTTTTCGGTTGTTATCTCTACATGTTCTTCGAGTGCATACTTAGATTAAGTTATCTTAATCTATTTCGTGTACTTTGAGAGCATGGGGAGGTGCTGCCGAAATTTACTTAAAACAGATGAAACGTGCTCAACGTGTTGACACTAGTGAGAAGACGTATCTAGGAACGGGATAGAAGACTTACCCATGTACTGTAGAGTTGAAATATTAGGAAAATATAATTCATGCATGGACCACATACATGAATATCATCACTGTACTGAATTTGTCGTTTGTTCAGTTCTAGATGTCAGCCGACCGGAGTTGGATGTACCGTATGATACCCATTTATGGGAGGGGATTAGTCGCTGCTTATCGTGATGGGGTGTCTAACTTTTTTGAACAAAACACTAGAACATGCTGATGATCCGAACGAAAAGATGAGATGTCCGTGTGTCAAGTGTAAAAACCTGATTTGGAAGAAAGCGGACGAGATTAAATTCGACTTATTTTCCCGTGGCTTTGTGGATGGGTACTCCCTATGGATTCATCATGGAGAATCAATTAAGTTGAGAGAAGTGATCGAAAGTACTGTAGACCAACCAATTCACTTGGATCATTCATACGCCGATGACTATGATGTCGTAGAGATGTTAGTCGATGTTTATGGCCCTACCAATATTGATTAGGCTGAAAATGAGCATTCGTCAAGCAGTGCTCAGCAAGTGCCAAATGATACGGACTAATGATTTTTATTTTTAATTCTATCAACAAGGCGACGATAGCAAGGGGACTGGAGATGGCCACTACAAGAAAATGGGCTATCTGCGACCACATGCGTTCGCAGATGTGACGCCCCCAAAACAGGTATACATCACCCATCTTGAGTCGCCAAATACATGGTACAAAATTCAAATACAACTTAATTATACAACAGTTGTGTAAAATACGACAAAACATAATCTAAGAGTTTTAATAAGAATATTGTCATCTAGACAATATCCACACTCAATGGAGTCCTCATTATAATTACTATCACATTATTCCGTAGAATAGTGAGGACTGCTAAAGCCATTTATCCTGGACCATCACTCCATTCCCCGACTCGTCCCAGCTATATTCTCATTTCCTGAAGAGAACAGTGAAAGAAATGGTGAGCTCAACTAGCCCAGTAAGAAATATTATGACTAAGATAATGTAGAATAAATTATCCTTAGCCTTCAACAGTATAACAACTGATAGAATATAATAGACAACAAGTTTTAGATCAACAACTGCAGCGGAATAAGCAATCTATTAGAAGAGTCAAGTAGAGCATAAAATCTACTATCTTCTATGATTTAAAAAGTTTTTCATCAACTTTATCGCTGAGACTCAGCTTAATAAATAAACCACATCATCGAATCATCCCTGCACTACGGGCCAAGGATATTCATGTAATCATCAATGGTCATGACTATACCGAATAATCCCTGGTCATAATCATACCCATAACTGTCCATCAATGCACTACGGGCCAATAAGGACTTTCACCACATCATTCATCACATTACGATCATGATTATACCGAATAATCCCTGGTCATAATCATACCAAGTCCATCTATGCACGTAAGCCACAGATGACTTTCATCACAATATAAGCATGAGGATGATGACAATGACATAATAATTAAATAAAACAATTTCAAGGATAAATTTTAAAGATTTATAATTTAATTTATTCAGAAATCAATAACATCCAAATTGTTAACATGGTACTGCTTTGTGGAGTAAAATTCAAGAATGCTCAGAAGAATATTTTCATGAAAAGATACTGAATGAAGCGCAAATATCCAGGATATTCTACTAATTTCATGGAGTATAGAAGCCAAAACTTTAACCAATTGAGTATAATAGAATATATGAAACTGCAAATAGATTTTCGCCCGCCATGCAGTAATCCACGTAGACAGATCATTTCCACAATTTAATAAGGAATGAATACGAAGGATCATTCACTATGCATGCGGTAGTCCACATAGACAGGTTATTCTAACAGAATAATAAAGAATAGAATAACAGAAGAATTCACCAGGCATGCGATAGACCGCACAGACAGGTTATTCCAACAAAATAATAAAGAATGGAACCAGGTCATGCGTAATACGCACAGACAGGATATTTCAACAGAATAATAAAGAATGAAACCAGGTCATGCGTAATCCGCACAGACAGGATATTTCAACAGAATAATAAAAAATAGAATAATAGAAGAATTTCACCATGTATGCGTTACTTCGCATCAACAGGTTATTCCAACATAATAATAAAGAATGGAATAACAGAAGCTCTCTTCATGAATATGAAAGAAATAATACCCCTTACTTTAGAAGAAAACTGGGTATTGGAATAGTGAGGTAGCAGACTTCTCTTCTTCTTTCTCTCTAGAATAATTGCTCTTGTGAGACTTAGTGAATTGGTGAGAAATGAAGGAAGAATGAGATTCTATTTATAGAAAAATATAGTTTCAATAATTGTACATTTTGGGGCTCAAAATATTACAGTATAATACCTTCATCTTTTTCTTCATTTTTAATTTAGTCCTGCAAGTATTATCAAACTTGCACCACCTCCCCTAATAGTAATCATGTGAATTAATAGTTCAATCATGTGAATCAATAGTTATAATCATGTGAAAATACGAATTACAGTATAGTACCTTCAACTATACCTCAATTTTTAACTTAGTCATGCAAGTATTATCAATCTTGCACCACCTCCCCTAATAGTACAAGAATGTGAATCAATAGTACATACATGCGAATAAATAGTTATAATCATGTGAATTAATAGCAATTAATTGCTCATTTATCCGGTTAATTACCCGATTGATCAATATAACTTCCAGATATCAATTATCATCGAAATAAATGTCGATTTCCACTAACACTAATAATTCTAACATAGTGGAACTATCAATTTTATCTTTAATCAACACGAACTTATTCATCATTAATATTATAATTTACAATATTTAACAACCAGGTCGTTCCCAGGAAATAGGGGGCTTTCCGATAAGGATTTCTCCTTATTGGCGCGCAATTAGATGACCAAACCTCTCCTTGACAGAACTTCTAGACATTGTCAATATTGCAAATAATAATATGAATAACTTTTTCGTCTTAATTATTGATTTACTAATATAATATATTATGCAGATGATACTGTGACAACAATTGAATCAATAACATGAGAGATATGATGCAGCAATTACTATAGCAATAATTGAGTATAACTGAGTGACTTCTTACGTAAGCATCAATAATCAATACCGTGTATTACTATGCAATCACGCGTATTACTGTACTTTTACTACCGAGTAGTTCAACAGTTTTAACGGTAACACTCGCCGTTATTCTTAATAAAAGATAATTCTGTCATTTTCTAACTTCGACAATACTTTCGTTGTGGGGTCCACTAATGATTGTGCCGTCGTACGAATATTCTCCAACAAAAAGAATATTCCCCGACCAAACGAATATTATAAAACTACTTGTTTACTTTACAAAATTTGAAAATATTACCCACAACTATAACATTATATCAAATCCACACCATAATATTAAAAAAAATATTTTGAAAAATTTAAATCTTTATTCATAAAATCTGGGGTCTCACAGTAGATCCTTATCAGCGATCGAGTGCGGTCGCTGATAGGCGTCGCATAAAATATGGTCGCTAGAATGCACATCAGCGACCACTTTTAGCTACCGACTTATTTACAACCGATAGTAGCGATCGAATTCGTCGCTAAACTGAGTCAGCATGGTTCAGGGCAAAGTCTGACGTGGGCCACGTGGCATCGACCACTATCAGCGACCGAACGCGGTCGCTGATACCCTCGAATGTTTAGCAGTCGCTAATAATTATCAGCGACAGCATGCGGTCGCTGATTTTAAAAAACTGAAAACTAGATTTTTGCTGTTTAGCGGTCGCTGATTTTAAAAAACTGAAAACTAGATTTTTGCTGTTTTGCAGAATTCCTAAAAAATTATACTTGTTTTGTACCTGCTTTATCCCAACACACATACACAACAATATAAATATTGTGCACAACAATACAAACATCTATCGTCCACCGACACATACACCAAACTAGTATATAAACTATATAAACCTTTAAAAACCAATATGAATTGAATAAATATAAACAAATGTAATGTTTAAGTAACATACAAACATCCAAAGAATGAATATAAAAGTACAAGATTCTCAAAGAACTACAAAACAACACTAAATCGGTCGTCAAACATCATTGTCTTGTTCTGCTTCTCCTTGATCACCCTGTAATTAACAAAATAATAAAACAAGTCACAAATAGAGTAACTATGTTGATACTGGTATTATGACAATATACAAAAAATTGATTACCTCGTCACCATCCCCATGCTGTGCTGCTGCTGCTGCTGTCGCCCCTGCATCAAATAACTCATCAGGACTCAGAGCTGCCAGATGCCCGCCCATTATCTTTAGAAGATCGCGATCTCGACATATAGCTCTCACATAGTCAGCAGTAGTATGAATAGCTGAATGACTCGACGATTGTGAAGACTGGGTAGTAGAGCTGCCTGAGCCACTAAAGGATGAGCGTCGTCGTTGTCGTTGTCCTTGACCTTTAATGTAGTTCTTCTTCACAACATACGCCCTCTCCCACAACTCTTGATCAACTGGCGGACGTGGAGTGCGTTCAGGATAACGCTCATTCAATAAACGCTTATAAGTATCCTGTCATCATGTTAATAATTAAATAGTTAAAAATAAACTCTGTAAGTAATGATAAACAAGATTAAGTTGTTAAAACTTATTACCGTTATCTGGATAGCATCAGGCAGACCATCACGGGTGGCCACGTACACATCCAGCCAATGGATAGGCTGACCTTGAGACTGAGACTCCTATATAAAAAATATTTCAATATTACTAAGTAAATGTGATATATATTCTACAATTCATGATTGTAAACATATTAAAACTTGTAAATACGTACCTTGGCAGTGATATGCTACAACTGTGAAATACTGCCGCCCTTGTATGTTCCTTTAGCCTTTTCACCATCGGGTACACCCGAGGATCTGTTGGTGGCGGCAGTCTTTCATCTTTTCACCCAACTTTCAGCTCTCCATTGGTCGCACATCTCAGCCCATATGGACTGGGTGCACCACCAGGGCTATGCTCGTGCATATAATCCTCTCCCTGTCTTGGATAGTCGATCGATGCATTGTGAAGGGCTTTTTATCGTTCTTTGTTCAAATTATCATTGGTGCGGACGGCGCACTTCTGCCAGAATAATGTCTGTATCACTGAAGCCTGCGCGTCCTCCCATCTATACCGCTTCTGCAAATAAAACAACAACAATAACATTACTAAACAATTATCCTTAGATTATTGTATTATCTCTCATAATTAAAAAAAACATACCTGAAATTCAGCCCAAACAGCATCCTTGTGGGCGATAGGTGTGCTCGCCCACGTAATCACAGGTGTAGGCCAATTCTGTAAGCACATCAGTGATATGCACTTAACGATCTTATTATTTGAAAAATCACTATAATATACAATAATTTACATCAACGATAAGTAGATATATTAAAGCAATTTACATCTAAGTTCTATATATGTTGTATAAATGGAATCTAAAATACTTATATATAAATGATGCGGGACTTACGTGCTATTCAGAGGAGGATGAATCTGAATAAGAATTCGATCATCCAGATTAGTAGGAGCCTTGGGCACATGATTAGGCCCCCTATCCAAGCCGCGCTTTTTTTGCGCTGCTTCAGAAGCCATCTATATATTACAAATTTCAAGATGTTATTATGAGTTATATAAAATGACAATAATGACAGGAAATTGCATTTAAATAGTAACAATCATAAACATGAGTGACTCATATAAAGATGTTGGTATGAGTTATATTTGATTACATGCATGTATATATATAAATATAAAATGACAATAATGACAGAAAATTGTATTTAAATAGTTAAGTACATAAACATTACAATGATATAAAAAATATGTAATGCTAAACATACATGAGAAGTTCAAGTGTCAATGTCTGATTCAGAATCATCTTGTATACGTATTGCAGATTCATAACCATTATATGCTTCAGATTCAGTGTCAGATTCAGTCAATAACTCTTCCTCCTCAGTATCAATATCATCTGACACAAGTATTAACTCAGGATTTAATTCATGTGGTTCATCTCCACCATCTAACTGGATTACTTCATTGTCGTCCTCCAAATTTATTATAGTTTGACTATGAAGCATCTGCTCTTGGTAAATCTCCCCATCAACTACATCAACACGACTGTGCGCGGGAGTATAAATTATAACTTGCCAATCTATAGGCGGTCTTTCCCTTTTCCTAACAGGACTAGAAGTGTAGTATACTTGTACTGTTTGAGTTGGTAAAAACGGTATACTTGATTTTTTTTGTAGTCACACCCTCTTTATTAGGCCTAAACCGATCACGACTACAAAACGTGCATCTTGTCATCTGTTCATTTTCCTTATAAAATAACATGCAATCGTTGGGACATGCATCGATCTTTTGGTATCCAAGACCCAACTTCTTCACTATTTTCTTACAAAAGTAATAGTTACCAGGTAATTTCTCACCGCCAAGCAATATACTCTTAATGGCCTTCAAGAGCGAGTCAAAACACTCATGGCTCATGTTGTGATCAGCCTTGATATTAAGTAATGTCGCCACTGCAGACAATGTAGTGTGTTTGGTCCAACCATGCTACAATGGCTCGTTACCCTCGTCTAACAACATAAAGAAGTCTTTGGCATCAAAATTCATAGGATGTTCTCTACCTCGTTCCCAATCAAAATTTGGCCTTGCAATATCATAAACCATTTCATTCATACGATGAGTACTACTACCCGAATTATGTACTTCTGTGATGCCACCATCTCTTCTCTGCCCATGTGTCCACCAGCAATCTTCGTAAGTTTTCATGAACCCAGAAACAAGTAAATGATAGTTTACCACGTCTCTGTCCATATAATTTACATTCTTACACTTCAAACATGGACATCGTATCTGCGACTGACCATTCATACATTCCGGGTGACTATACGCATTGTAAGACCCCGAATTTTTTCTTAATAAAATAGAATTTCCTCTATTTATTATTTTGAAATAGTAAGGGTTGAATTGATTAATGTGGTTAGTTATAGGTAAAATACGTAAATATTTTAAATAAGCAAGTGGTTATAGAATATTCATTGTTGTCGGAGAATATTCGCTTGGTCGTGGAATATTCTTACTGTTGGAGAATATTCGTACGACGGCGCAGTCTTTTGTGGGCCCCATAACGGAAAGCGATTGGATGAAGAAAACGACAAAAAAAACAAGTTGTTTATAAATAATGGCGTAGTTGTTACCGTTAATACTGTTGGAATACCCGGTGGTTAAAGCACAGTAATACGCGTTGTTGCACAGTAGCACACGATATTGCACCAATTATTGATTCTTACGTAAGAAGGCACTACTCAATAATTGTTACAGTAATTACTGTTCAATATTGTATTTTATTGATTCAATAATTGCTGCGTTGATATTTTATATTACTGTTGTTTTAATAATTGTCACTACACAGTATTTTCTATTATCGGAGCAATAATTCATATTATCTGAATAATATTATTAGATAATATTATTGGCAATGTCTAGAAAGTTCTGTCTAAGGAGAGGTTTGGTCATCTAATTGCGCGCCAGTAAGGAGAGATCCTTATTGGAAAGTCCCCTCTTTCCTGGGAACGGTCTGGTTGCCAGTACTGTGGTTCTGTAATATTATTTGTGTATAATTAATTATTGATTTATATGATGAGGAAAATATTGATTTTATGTGGATATAGATGGAGAAAATTTTAATGTGACAATTGTTGAAAATTAATATTTTATCTTTTTCTGATAAAATAATTCATTTAAATATATTATTTTAATAATATATTGATGATGATATTTTTACAATGAATGTGGGATATATGAGTATATGAGGAGGAAGAATATTTTTGTGGCATTAAATGATTAACACATGTTTTGTGTGTTGGTGGACACAATTCTTGACCGAAAATTTATTATTGACTGTAAAATCGCCCGTTTGTGGATTTCGGTCAATTTTTGTTTGGAATTTGGAAAAACTTTCTTCTGCAAAGTTGTAGAGAATTGAATTTCCTATAAAAACTCGCGAGATTCGAATTTTCTGATAAAAGGGCTATTTATTACGAATTATTGAAGTTCCGAATTATTGAGTCTGAATTGATTTTTGTTACAAAAATTGTTTAAAACATGTTTTGCATTTTTGGTGCATTTGTGTGAAAAATATGTTTTTGATGTGGTGGGCTAAGGAAAATTTGGTTATAAATATATTATTATATTCAATTTTCTGCTTTGGTGTTCTAAGCATTTTCCTATAAATAGGGTGCTTAGGTTAGAATTGAAAATCACACCAGAAACACAAGTTTCTCTCTATTTCTCTCTCTATATCGAGCGTATTCTTGTGAGTATTTGATACTTTGAGTGTTGCTATACGGTGCAAGTTTCCTTCAGTACTATATCTAGTATTCCAGTCAGAAGTACCGTTTTTCCGAGGTAAGGGATGTTATTTCTTCTTAAATGATATTATTTTCTTCAATATCATTATGCCGAAGTATTGATCTGAATTTTTATCAAATTTGAAACTTTTCATGTCGGGGTTACTATTCATGAGTTACTATTCACGAGTTACTATTCATGAGTTACTATTCACGAGTTACTATTCACCGAAAAATAAAATTTTTTTCTTTTCGTCCAAAATATCTATTCTGGATACTAGCTTTGATTGTATCCATGTTTTGATCATTCTTGAATTTTACTCCACTATGATTGTTTATGAGGTATTTTTGGACATGGATAAACTGTAATACGAATCCCTAATATTTGTTCTTTTGCTTCACTGGATTCGTTTCCTTTAAAATATTTTTCATCATCCTCAATCCTAAATGATGATATAATTGAATATCTTTGGCCTGTAGTGCAAAGATTGATGATTTCTGATGAATATCTTTGGCCTGTAGTGCAAAGATTGATGATTTCTGATGAATATCTTTGGCCCGTAGTGCAAAGATGAACAGGTGTTGAGATGAACATGATCGACTGGTGATACAAATGAATATCTTTGGCCTGTAGTGCAAAGATGAATATTTGATTAAAGATGGTTATTGATTGTTGTTACAGGGATAAAATATTGATGATGAACTTTTAAATCTTAGAAGATAGTAGAACTCATTCTCTACTTGACTCTTCTAATGGTTTGCTGTTTCCGCTGCAGTTATTGATTTAAAACTTGTTGTCTATTGTATTCTATCAGATTTTTCCCTGTTGAAGACTAAGGATAATTTGTTGTATATTATCTTAGTCATAATATTCTTTACTGGGCTAGTTGAGCTCACCCTTTTCCTTGTTGTTCCATTTTCTTCTCAGGAGGCGAGAATGTAGCGAGTACTAGTCGGGGTATGGAATGATGGTTCAAGACAGTTGTTTTAGTAGTTCTCACTATTTTGTAAAATAGTGTATCAATAAGTATAATGAGTACTTAATTGAGTATGAATACTGTCTAGATGACAATATTTGTATTTAAACTCACAGTATATGTGTTGTCGTATTTTGCACGACAAATGTATTAATAAAGTTGTAGTTATTTCTATACCATGTATTTGGCGACTCAGAATGGGTTGGGTGGATTGGACCTATTTTGGGGGCGTCACAGTTGGTATCAGAGCTTAGGGATATGATCTCTGGCGGAGATCGGGGAATAAAACTAGGAGGGGAGAGACGAGTAAATCCTTCGCTAGTGTGTTCTACCTAAGCTTATTTGTTGGTCGGTCATTATATAGGGGTATGATGTGATTTGTTAAATTGTTTAATTAACCTTATTTTATGGCAGTATTTGAGAATGTCGATTGAGAATGTTAACAATGGACTGAATGAGATCGTGGAGACACCTCTAATCGCCAACCAGGATAATGTGATATCAGGCGAAGAAGGAATTAGAGATATGCATGTGGTGAGTGAAGAATTGATAGTTACACCCGAGATAGTCGCAGAGGTAACAGCTGAGAGTGAGGAAGAAGAGGAAGAAGAGGTACCTGAGGAGAGTTTACTAGAGGTATTTTATGATCAAAATGTAGAATTGTAAAATCGTATTCATGAGTTAGAAGAGCAGGCTGAAGAATTGCAGGCAGTCGTGGAGCAAAAGGATGCAATGATTCAAGCTTGTGTTACCTGATATATGATGCTTGAATAGAAGCACTCTTTGGTAGAGTATAAGATGATAAAGCTAGAATCTGAGCTGAAAGAAGAAATAACTGAACGAGTGAGAATGAGTGATGCATGGGTAAAAGCTGCACGACGTGTTGATATTATGGAAAGAGATGTCCAATCTAAGAAGAGAAGATTTAACGATGACGGGAAGACATCGGCATCAGCACCAGCACCAGCAACAAATTTTAGGGGAAGAGAACAATCGCCAGTTAGATGCTACAGATGCGGAGAGGAGGGACATATAAGGTCAAACTGTTCAAAGCCTTCGAAGGTATGTTATAACTGTGGAAAGGAAGGACATATCGCTCGAGATTGCACTGTAGCGAAACCAAGTCCAACGGGGGTGGTGACTCAAAAAGTTGTCCCAGAAAAGTCAAAGTCAACGGTTCCTGGAAGAGCGTTTTTCGTGACTGGTCAGAATGCGAGGAACCCGAACGAAGTTAGCACGGGTTAGTTAATTATAAATTTTTGCGAAGTCTATATCTTATTAGATACCGGTTCTAATAAGACTCCGGAGAAATTAGACTTTGACTTATCTGTTGAAACTCTGTTAGGAGAAATTTTCTTCACATCCATTGTTTATAAATCTTGTTTGATCCAAGTTGGCACCATCACATTACCTGTTGACCTTATCTCTTTAAAGATACTTGCTTTTGATGTGATTTTAGAAATTGATTGGTTAACTACACATCATGCCAAAATTGATTGCTTTCGTAAGGTTGTTAGTTTTCATATTCCTAAGCAACCTGTTATTCAAATTCAAGCAACCAAACCATTGAAGTCAAACTCTTTCATATCAAGTCGTAAAGTCATTCGTTTATTGAAAAACGGATGTCAAGCTTTCTTAGCCCATGTCATGGACTTGAACAAAAATATGTCAGATTTGAGTGATATTTCTGTTGTTTGTTCCCTGACGTATTTCTTGAAGAATTTCTTGGCTTACTCCCAGAGCGTGATATTGAATTTTATATCGACTTTGAACCCGGTACAAAACCCATTTCTAAAATCTCATATCGAATGGCTCCTATTGAACTTCAGGAGTTAAAAACCCAACTATAGAAGTTGATAACCGAGCCTTTATCTGGTGACTTCCTTTGTGGAATGCACTGAAGCCAAACTCTCCGTAGGGGATGCCATATTAGTGCGGTAGTAAACTGATAGGTGTCATTGTGACGTGCTATCCAAGATTGGGATATGAGTCACAGTTGAGAGCAACCTAAGTCAGTAATCGAAATACGTAGCTTTCTGGTTATTATCGGAGATTCGTAAAAGGATTTTCTCGAATCGCTACTCCGTTAACTCAGCTGACTCGGAAGGATATCAAATTCGTATGGAGCGAAGAATGCGAGAAGAGTTTCCAAGAGCTTAAGAGGAGACTCATTTCGGCACCTGTTCTGACAATACCATCTGGTTTAGATGGATTTGTTATCTACAGCGATGCTTCAGGCAAAGGGTTAGGATGTGTTCTCATGTAACGTGGGAAAGTCATAGCCTATGCCTCGCGACAACTTAAAGAATATGAGAGGAATTATCCTACTCATGATCTAGAGTTGGCAGCAGTCGTTTTCGCGCTAAAGATCTGGAGGCACTATCTATATGGGGAGAAAGTGGAGATATATTCAGGCCATAAAAATCTCAAATATTTCTTCACCCAAAAGAAACTCAATATACGGCAACGACGTTGGCTCGAGCTGTTGAAAGATTACGACCACACTATTCAATACCATCCTGGAAAAGCGAGCGTAGTAGCTGACGTGTTGAGTAAAAGATCGTATGCGGGCACGAGTACGATATTGTCAAAGACCCATTTCGTACGACTTACAGAAGATGGAGATAGAGTTAAAGATTCCAAGAACCTGCGTGAAGATAACGAATATACGATTAGAATCGACTTTTATCGATAAAATTAAAATCGCTTAAGCTACACACCGGAGCTGATGAATATGAAAAAGGAAGTGCAAGAAGTTGTTATTCCAAAAGCGAGAATTGGCAATGTAAGGAAAGTTCAAACCTACGATTTATTAGTCCATTTGAAATTCTCGATTGAATAGGAACTATGGCCTATAGACTCGCTTTACAGCCAAGTATGACGCGTGTTCATAACGTTTTTCACGTATCGAAGTTACGAAATTATGTGGACAACCCGAACCACGTCATTGAATTAGAACCGAATGAGATAGTCGAAGACTTAACGTACGAAGAGGTATCTGTCAAGATCTTGGATAGAAAGGAGCATGTCCTACGCACAAAGGTCATACCACAAGTCAAAGTTTTGTGGAGGAACCATGCTATTGAATAAATGACCTAGGTGTTGGAAACGAAAATGAAAGCGAGGTATCCTCATCTTCTCGAAACACCAGGTACGTACGTCAATTTCGAGGACGAAATTTCATAAGGAGGGGAGGTTGTAAGACCCCGAATTTTTTTTTAGTAAAATAGAATTTCCTCTATTTATTATTTTGAAATAGTAAGGGTTGAATTGATTAATGTGGTTAGTTATAGGTAAAATACGTAAATATTTTAAATAAGCAAGTGGTTATAGAATATTCATTGTTGTCGGGGAATATTCGCTTGGTCGTGGAATATTCTTACTGTTGGAGAATATTCGTACGACGGCGCAGTCTTTTGTGGGCCCCATAACGGAAAGCGATTGGATGAAGAAAACGACAAAAAAAACAAGTTGTTTATAAATAACGGCGTAGTTGTTACCGTTAATACTGTTGGAATACCCGGTGGTTAAAGCACAGTAATACGCGTTGTTGCACAGTAGCACACGATATTGCACCAATTATTGATTCTTACGTAAGAAGGCACTACTCAATAATTGTTACAGTAATTACTGTTCAATATTGTATTTTATTGATTCAATAATTGCTGCGTTGATATTTTATATTACTGTTGTTTTAATAATTGTCACTACACAGTATTTTCTATTATCGGAGCAATAATTCATATTATCTGAATAATATTATTAGATAATATTATTGGCAATGTCTAGAAAGTTCTGTCTAAGGAGAGGTTTGGTCATCTAATTGCGCGCCAGTAAGGAGAGATCCTTATTGGAAAGCCCCCTCTTTCCTGGGAACGGCCTGGTTGCCAGTACTGTGGTTCTGTAATATTATTTGTGTATAATTAATTATTGATTTATATGATGAGGAAAATATTGATTTTATGTGGATATAGATGGAGAAAATTTTAATGTGACAATTGTTGAAAATTAATATTTTATCTTTTTCTGATAAAATAATTCATTTAAATATATTATTTTAATAATATATTGATGATGATATTTTTACAATGAATGTGGGATATATGAGTATATGAGGAGGAAGAGTATTTTTGTGGCATTAAATGATTAACACATGTTTTGTGTGTTGGTGGACACAATTCTTGACCGAAAATTTATTATTGACTGTAAAATCGCCCGTTTGTGGATTTCGGTCAATTTTTGTTTGGAATTTGGAAAAACTTTCTTCTGCAAAGTTGTAGAGAATTGAATTTCCTATAAAAACTCGCGAGATTCGAATTTTCTGATAAAAGGGCTATTTATTACGAATTATTGAAGTTCCGAATTATTGAGTCTGAATTGATTTTTGTTACAAAAATTGTTTAAAACATGTTTTGCATTTTTGGTGCATTTGTGTGAAAAATATGTTTTTGATGTGGTGGGCTAAGGAAAATTTGGTTATAAATATATTATTATATTCAATTTTCTGCTTTGGTGTTCTAAGCATTTTCCTATAAATAGGGTGCTTAGGTTAGAATTGAAAATCACACCAGAAACACAAGTTTCTCTCTATTTCTCTCTCTATATCGAGCGTATTCTTGTGAGTATTTGATACTTTGAGTGTTGCTATACGGTGCAAGTTTTCTTCAGCACTATATCTAGTATTCCAGTCAGAAGTACCGTTTTTCCGAGGTAAGGGATGTTATTTCTTCTTAAATGATATTATTTTCTTCAATATCATTATGCCGAAGTATTGATCTGAATTTTTATCAAATTTGAAACTTTTCATGTCGGGGTTAGTATTCATGAGTTACTATTCACGAGTTACTATTCACCGAAAAATAAAATTTTCTTCTTTTCGTCCAAAATATCTATTCTGGATACTAGCTTTGATTGTATCCATGTTTTGATCATTCTTGAATTTTACTCCACTATGATTGTTTATGAGGTATTTTTGAACATGGATAAACTGTAATACGAATCCCTAATATTTGTTCTTTTGCTTCACTGGATTCGTTTCCTTTAAAATATTTTTCATCATCCTCAATCCTAAATGATGATATAATTGAATATCTTTGGCCTGTAGTGCAAAGATTGATGATTTCTGATGAATATCTTTGGCCTGTAGTGCAAAGATTGATGATTTCTGATGAATATCTTTGGCCCGTAGTGCAAAGATGAACAGGTGTTGAGATGAACATGATCGACTGGTGATACAAATGAATATCTTTGGCCTGTAGTGCAAAGATGAATATTTGATTAAAGATGGTTATTGATTGTTGTTATAGGGATAAAATATTGATGATGAACTTTTAAATCTTAGAAGATAGTAGAACTCATTCTCTACTTGACTCTTCTAATGGTTTGCTGTTTCCGCTGCAGTTATTGATTTAAAACTTGTTGTCTATTGTATTCTATCAGATTTTTCCCTGTTGAAGACTAAGGATAATTTGTTGTATATTATCTTAGTCATAATATTCTTTACTGGGCTAGTTGAGCTCACCCTTTTCCTTGTTGTTCCATTTTCTTCTCAGGAGGCGAGAATGTAGCGAGTACTAGTCGGGGTATGGAATGATGGTTCAAGACAGTTATTTTAGTAGTTCTCACTATTTTGTAAAATAGTGTATCAATAAGTATAATGAGTACTTAATTGAGTATGAATACTGTCTAGATGACAATATTTGTATTTAAACTCACAGTATATGTGTTGTCGTATTTTGCACGACAAATATATTAATAAAGTTGTAGTTATTTCTGTACCATGTATTTGGCGACTCAGAATGGGTTGGGTGGATTGGACCTATTTTGGGGGCGTCACACGCATACTCCAAAAATACTTGGCAACCAGCTCTAAATTCAGCGGTAGCACCTATCTGGGCACTTGACTTTCGTCGTGCCATCCAATAACGGTCTGAATAGAGGTCCATGATACCACGGTACCTACTACAGACAATATGCGCTTATTAATGTATGGCATGATTTTAAGCATATGACTTGAGCATACTTGTAACCATATGACTTGAGCATACTTGTAAGCATATGATTAACATTTAAGCATACTTGTAAGCATATGACTTGAGCATACTAGCTAACTAACTATTGAGGACATCTAAATTCGGGTCGCAAGTACTTCTTTGAGTGGTCTGCACATATTTTGAGTGGTCTTTAAGATTTTACATCAGAAGTCCTTCTTTGGATTAATGAAGTAATTAATTTATTTTATAAGTCCGTGAATTCACTTGGAGTTGTTAAAGCTTTTATGATAATATGGAATTCTATTTTCACATTTCTCTAAGCTCGGAATGAGTGATATTGGTTATATTGGCCGATTGTAGATTTATCTTAATATATACTCACTTTGTCTCATTTTAATTAGGTGAGCTCCTATATATCTTGGGATGTCAAAAAATAAGTTATGTCGTTCTATCTCCATTGGTTTGTAAGGAAGTGTAAAGTACTCGTACACTTCTCCTACCACTATGTTCTTAATTTAAAGATAGGTTAGATTGAAATTTTAGGTTGGATAAAGTTTATGTACTAACCAACAAGCCCAATTTTCAATTATCTTGTGTGAGAGCATGCGTAGAGAGCATTATTAACAACTTGTGTGATTACTTTATTTTCAACTGTTGTGCATGAAGAACATATCACTATGCATTGCCCAATTTCATTTTGTGATTCTTTATCTACTTGTTATATAAAGCTTCTGCTTGATTTTCTCAAGGAACTGCAGAAGAAAGAGTAATATCGCCACAACAATGGGAGAACATGTGTTTGATTAGACGAACTTATTTATATGTCCTCTACTTTTTCCAATAATCTGAATAAGTTGTGTCTGCTTCTTCTTTTTAGCAATCATAAACCCACTCTTATAGATGATTTAGTTATGCTACTACGCCGGCTACTTGTTGGGACATTTTCTGTGTGGTATCTATTGATTTTGAATTTTCTTTTTCTTTAAAATAAGAGTCCTTGATTATTTCTAGGATGCATGCAAGACTTTCAGATAATTCCAGTAAAGGTTTAATTACTTGATTTTTCACATTCAATAATGCTTTAGTAATGCTTTGGTGTCTAAGGAATTGTAATAAAAAAAGGAAACTAATATTTCTATATGAAAACCATTTTGTATCTATTTCTTTGTCAATAGAGCACTACACGCAATACATAAAGCAGAAATCTGCCATACATTCATAAAACTAGACTTTGAAATCCTTTACACAAAGAGTAATAAAAATGGATCGTCTGATCTTACTGGTATATTTGCCTAATTAGAAGGTATTGAGGTGGCTGATTTTGTTATCCCAACATAACATATTCAGCAGAAGCAAGCATATATGTAACTACTTTTTATACATCTCTCACATAGTTCCACTATCAAACAGGTAGTGTACATGTTGTACAGTCAAAACAGTCCAAAAACGGAACCATCCCACCCTCCAACCTAGCTTTTTACCAAACACCCATTTCCACTACATCTCACAAACATATCAAAATAAGTTAATTTCATATACAGATTTGACTATCAATAACTAAATAACGTCCAAATAATAAATGGAAACCTTATGAGATCAAACCGATGGCGCGCAAAATTGAGGCAAGCACTCCGAATTTGATTCGAATACTTGGTACCCAATTCTTGGTTTCTAAAAGGGTTCCCAATTTCATCAAAGTACCCCTTTTTTAGTAATTGTCCCATTAATTCGACCCATTCAGACCATGGGTGCGAATTTTGAACAGAAGAAAGCTCATTTTGACAATACAAATCTCTCTCAGTAAAATAAATAAGGATAGAGAATTAGATGGATATAGCACATTTAAATGGATGTTAATTTACTTGAGTATAAAAGCATTCCATAACAGTTGCACCAAGGATCTGAACTCTCAGAAATCCACAAAAAAGCGGCAAAAATAACATTCAAATTATATAATACTAATAAACTAGAACTCACCTTTTTAGATGCTTAAAATGTGAATTTTCAGTTGAGTTCACAAGCCGGTGGCGGTGGCGGACCTCCTTCTTCTCTTCTCCTCCTTTCTCCCTCTTCTCTCTATGCTCCCTTGTAAGACCCTAAATTATTAATAAATGAAATTTAAATTCCCTCTATTTATTATTTTGAAATAGTAAGGGTTAAATTGATTAATGAGGTTAGTTATGGGTAAAATGCGCAAATATTTCAAATAAGCAGGTGGTTATAAAATATTCATTGTTGTCGGGGAATATTCGTTTGGTCGTGGAATATTCTTCCTGTCGGGTAATATTCGTACGACGGCGCAGTCTTTTGTGGGCCCCATAACGAAAAGCGATTGGATGAAGAAAACGACAAGTATAAGTTGTTTATAAATAACGGCGTAGTTGTTACCGTTAATACTGTTGGAATACCCGGTGGTTAAAACACAGTAATACGCGTTGTTGCACAGTAGCACACTGTATTGCACCAATTATTGATTCTTACGTAAGAAGTCACTACTCAATAATGGTTACAGTAATTACTGTGCAGCATTTTATTTTATTGATTCAATAATTGTTGCGTTGATATTTTATATTACTGTTGTTTCAATAATTGTCACTACACAGTATTTCCCATTATCAGATCAATAATTCATATTATTTGAATAATATTATTAGATAACATTATTGGCAATGTCTAGAAAGTTCTGTCTAAGGAGAGGTTTGGTCATCTAATTGCGCGCCAGTAAGGAGAAATCCTTATTAGAAAGCCCCCTCTTTCCTGGGAACGGCCTGGTTGTCATAAATGTGATTCTGTAATATTATTTGTGAATAATTAATTATTGATTCATATGATAAGGAAATATTTATTTTATGTGGATATAAATGAGGGATATATTTTTGTGGTTAAAAATGAAGGAGTTAATATTGAGATTTTTACCAGTATTTTTGTCGGAATGGAGGTATTAAAAATTAAGATTTTTGAGATATTTTGTGGGGGTTATCATTTTTAATCCGACCGTTGGATCGTGGTAATTTTTGGATATGTTATACATATATAAGTTGAGTATATGTCCACAAATTTTGAACCGTTAAAAATGAACGTATGATTTATTATGAATTTTACGAGATGACTGGTTCAGAAATTGTTGAATTTTCGGAGTTTATCATTTTGGTGGAAAATTCTAGAATTGGTGGGCCCCACTCTTGGTTGGTGAAGAAATGTGCTGAGATTTTTATTCAAATGTGGTAGGCTTGAATAGTAGCAGGTAAAGCCATCAGGTTGCAGCTTAAGTCTGCTTCGGCGTGCTAACATTTTCCTATAAATAGAGGGCTAAGTTTGAATTGAAAATCACACAAGAAATAAGTTTTCTCTCTTTCTCTCTCTAGATTATTGAGTGTATTTTGTGAGTATTTAGATACTTTGAGAGTTTCTATTCATCAGAGCAAGTTTCTTTCAGCCTTATACCGGTATTTCGACCAGAAGTACTGTCTTTACGAGGTAAGGAATGCTATTTTATTCGAAAATGATATTATTTCTTCAATATCATTATGCCAAAATATTGGTTAGAAATTTTTATCAAATTTAGAACTTTTTACGTCGGGGTTACTATTCATGAGTTACTATTTACGAGTTATTATGCACGAGTTACTATTTACCAAAAAATGAAATTTTATTCTTTTCGTCCAAAATATCTATTCTGGGTACTAGCTTTGATTGTATCCATGTTTTGATCATTCTTGAATTTTACTTCACTATGAATAATTATAAGGTATTTTTGGACATGGATAAATCGAAATACGAATCCTTAATATTTGTTATTTTGTTTCACTAGATTCGTTTTCTTTTAGATATTTTTCATCATCCTCAGTCCTAAATGATGATATTACTGAATATCTTTGGCCTGTAGTGCAAAGATGAATGATTAACTGATGAATATCTTTGGCCCGTAGTGCAAAGATGAACAGGTGTTGAGATGAACATGACCGACTGGTGATACAAATGAATATCTTTGGCCTGTAGTACAAAGATAAATATTTGATTAAAGATGGTTATTAATTGATGTTACAGGGATAAAATATTGATGATGGACTTTTAAATCTTAGAAGATAGTAGAATTCATTCTCTACTTGACTCTTTTAATGGTTTACTATTTTCGCTGCAGTTATTGATTTAAAACTTGTTGTCTATTGTATTCTATTAGATTTTTCCCTGTTGAAGACTAACGATAATTTGTTCTGTATTATCTTAGTCATAATGTTCTTTACTGGGCTAGTTGAGCTCACCCTTTTCCTTTTTGTTCCATTTTTCTCAGGAGACGAGAATGTAGCGAGTACTAGTCGGGGTATGGAATGATGGTTCTAGAAGTTATTTTAGTAGTCCTCACTATTTTTGTGAAATAATGTATCAATAATTATAATGAGGACTTATTTGAGTGTGGATATTGTCTAGATGACAATATTTGTATTTAAACTCACAGTTCTTATGTTGTAACAGTAAAGATGTAGTTGTTTCTGTACCATGTATTTTGACGACTCAGAATGGGTGTTGTATACCTATTTTGGGGGCGTCACATCCCTCTTTTGTTTTTCTTCGCCTGTTGTGTCGAGCGAATGACAGAAAATGATTACATTAAGTTTGATCAGCGACCGCCTGCGGTCGTTGATTTTTAATGACATAGACTTATCAGCGACCGCATGCGGCCGCTGATTCTAAGTGGTCGCACAAAACCTTCGCGCCAACATTTCCAGCCAAAATTTGGGAGGCAAATTTGTACTGGCGACCGCTCAGCGACCGCATGCGGTCGCTGATATAATATAGCGACTGGATGAAATAACGGTAGCAGATGTCGGTCGCTATTACTAATATCAACGACCGGGAATGCGGTCGCTGATATTATTGGTCGCTGTTAGGCCTTTTTCTTGTAGTGGGTGATAGCGAACGAAAGGACGACGGCGCTGATTTTCATACACCAGAGCAACATCGTCGCCCACCTCCCGATGATGATCCTCATACTAGTTTATAGACTCATTTATAGATCAGTTGTACTTATTGTAGTCTAGTTGCGTCTGTGAAAGTGTTTTAAATCATATTGTATATAATTTTTGGAACATTAGATTATATTTGACATTGTTGATGAGTTAGTAGATTATTTGTAATTGTTAGCTTAGTTGATGATTATTTGTAATTGTTAGATTATATTTGACATTGTTGATGAGTTAGTAGATTATCTATTGTATTCTATTAGATTTTTCCCTGTTGAAGGCTAACGATAATTTATTCTGTATTATCTTAGTTATAATATTCTTTACTGGGCTAGTTGAGCTCACCCTTTTCCTTTTTGTTCCATTTTTCTCAGGAGGCGAGAATGTAGCGAGTACTAGTCGGGGTATGGAATGATGGTTCTAGAAGTTATTTTAGTAGTCCTCACCATTTTTGTGAAATAATGTATCAATAATTGTAATGAGGACTTATTTAAGTGTGGATATTGTCTAGATGACAATATTTGTATTTAAACTCACAGTTCTTATGTTGTAACAGTAAAGATGTAGTTGTTTCTGTACCATGTATTTTGACGACTCAGAATGGGTGTTGTATACCTATTTTGGGGGCGTCACATCCCTCTTTTGTTTTTCTTCGCCTGTTGTGTCGAGCGAATGACAGAAAATGATTACATTAAGTTTGATCAGCGACCGCCTGCGGTCGCTAATATTTAATGACATGGACTTATCAGCGACCACATGCGGTCGCTGATTCTAAGTGGTCGCACAAAACCTTCGCGCCAACATTTCCAGCCAAAATTTGGGAGGCAAATTTGTACTGGCGACCGCTCAGCGACCGCATGCGGTCGCTGATATAATATAGCGACTGGATGAAATAACGGTTGCAGATGTCGGTCGCTATTACTAATATCAACGACCGGAAATGCGGTCGCTGATATTATTGGTCGCTGTTAGGCCTTTTTCTTGTAGTGTGCGATGGCGAACGAGAGGACGACGATGCTGATTTTCATACACCAGAGCAACATCGTCGTCCACCTCCCGATGATGATCCTCATACTAGTTTATAGACTCATTTATAGATCATTTGTACTTATTGTAGTCTAGTTGCGTCTGTGAAAGTGTTTTAAATCATATTGTATATAATTTTTGGAACATTAGATTATATTTGACATTGTTGATGAGTTAGTAGATTATTTGTAATTGTTAGCTTAGTTGATGATTATTGGACTGTAATACATGTTTATATATACATGTTTTTAGCGATATGTTGAATGTTGGGAATATATTACTGTTATTGGGCTGAAACATGTTGTTATTGGGCTAAAACAAGTTAACAGTTTGCAGGTACAAAAAAATTGGGTTTAAACGCCTGGAATTTGAAATTTTAAAAAAAATATTTTAAAAAAAAGTTTCTTATTTCCGACGAAATAAGGTATTTTCGACGGAAATTTCGTCGGAAATAACCCCTATTTATTTTCAACAGCAATTAATATATTTTTTAAATTATCCACTTTTCCATCGGAAGAGAGTATTTACAACAGAATAAGTCCTTTGTAAATACTCTATGTACGACGGAATTCCGTTGTAAATAAATTCGTCGGGTATATCATTCTTTCGACAAATTTTTCGACGGACCTTATTTCCGAGGGTTGTATATATGATGGAATTTTAAACGGAATATTTCCTCGTGAATAAGCTATTTTCGACGGAATAGGCTTGAGTCCGACAGAATATTCTGTCGAAAATAAGCTTTTTTCTTGTAGTGATTTTTCCACTTTTCTCCATTTCTCTATGCATTCGTAATTGGGTTTTATTTATTTGCTTTTTTTTTTTACGTGGGCAGTGTTTGATAATGTTGGTGGGTAGTAATAATATTGTGAAGGAGTCCAATAAAGTGAGGAATTTTTTTATGGGTGTTGTTGATTTGAGCTTTTATATTGCTAATGAGGAATTTTTTTATGGGCGGTGTTCATTTCAGCATAAGAGTGGTAAAATAGTAAAAGATTGTAATTCAAATATTTTAGAAGTATCTGTTGTCAAAGAATTTTTTCATTCAGTCTTCAACTTTATTCAACTTATTCAGTTTGCTTAAACATTCAGAACTATTTCATTCAGTTTTATCAAATAACCCTGTATAGATAAAACTAAATCACACATAAAATAAATCTAAGTAGCTAATTACATCTTGAAAAAACTAATACTATCAAGCACAATTATTGTTAATTATAATATATTATGTTATTAAAAAAGCTCCAATAAACTTTTGTTTTCATTAATTTTTTTCTCAAGTGTTTTAAGTTCCAAAGATCCACAAGATATATATTTATATATCTAGTGCTTGCAAATGTATACAAAACTGTAAAAAATATTAGTACCATATTATCCCGAAATGACCTAATTAGTTTGACATAAAAAGGAAAAATAAAATCCGCTAGGTAACTAGTACATACAATTTTCTGTTTTAAAACTGAAATTCAGACAATCATATATACTAAAACTAAACCAGTAAACTTCTGGGTCCTTGATCAAAACTCGATATATATATATATATATATATATATATATATATATATATATATATATATATATATTAAAAGCATATGTTAAACCAACACCTCTAAAAGACAATGGAGAATACAAGTTCAAATGACCAAATTAAAAGCCAGAATGAACCGACGTTTACGATCATGCTTCGTAAAATAAATCCCTGTGCATGGTTTGTTTAATTAATATATGTAAGACAATATGCAAGGTAAGCATAATTCCCTTCAATGTACGAAAATCAGTAATAAAAACTAAGAAAATCAACCCAAGAAACTAGATTTCTATTGTTCCAAAAAAAAAAAACACTTCAGTTTATCTACTTGTGTAGCAAAATCCTACAAGGTACAAGCAGCAGTGCAAAATTGTCTCATTTGAATTAATTTTGCGCTACTAATTATACCTTAAAAGGTCGGAACTGAACTTACAATTAAAACTCAACAAGCTAAACCTTCATAAAAAAAAATTAGTCAGTAGTACTATCGGGACCAGGAGAGAAGGCATCTTTAACCATCCGTTGATATGAGATTGTCAGTGTTAATATCAGATTGTGCTGAAAAATAGCCAAGGACCTCCTTTGTTTCTTCCCAGACTTCTTCTTGATCATGTTAACGTTCTTCTGGTTTAGCGCTAGAATAATGTGGATAATGATTATTGATCATATTAGGCTCGATGATGTCGTTTTGTGTGGAATAGGGCTGATGCAACTGATCTATCACCGATGATGATGGTTCAATCATCTGCTGCATATGATCTGAATAATCAAAATGATCAAATGGAACCACAGTACTTTGATTTAAATAATTAACCGGCGGAACGGACATAGCTTGATCATTTGAATAATCGAAGAAGCCAAATGGAACCATATCTTGATTTGGATTGAAGGGAGCAATATCATGTTGAGGTGCTCCTGTAAAATCATTCTGAAAATGATCTGCGTATCCATGATGATTGTCAAAAGGGATGAAATCTCCCATAGATGTTTCGTCATTGCCATTATAACCGCTAGCCATTTGATGGGAGAACATGTTGCTTTCTTCATATAAGCTGTCATTGTCATTATAACCACTATGCTGTACTATTTGGTTGGAGGGCATGGAAGCAGGTTGGATGGCCGAATTCAGGGGTTGAGCATTGTTATTAATTAGTACTTCTTGATTCTGAACTTCAGTAACTTGGGGCAGATCATTTCTTATAATGCTCGTTGAAGAACTTGAATTATCATATATCCGACACAAAACCCAATCATCCAACTACAAAACCCAAAAAATATAATCAAGAGTCGAGTTAGTAAAGGAGAGGGATAAGATAGGAAAGGAGGGAAGCATAAGTATATATAATTACTTCATCAATCCCATAAAAATAATCACGTTTGTAAAACTTATAAATATTAATTAAGGATTATTTGTTTAACCGTGTGATATGATAATGGATGATAACAAACTCAAACACATTGTGTCATTTTATATTATAATTATCCCTTAAAAATAGACCGTTTCATTTAAACAAAATAAAATTGACAAATTAGATTATTTTTGTGAAACAGACGTCATTACCTTCATGTAATCGTTTTCTGTTCTTTGACACTCTGGAGCATTCTTGACTTTATATTCGTGCATAATCCAAGAAGTTTTAGTGCCTGCTGGAGGTTTTCCCATGTAGAATACCAAAGCCTTGCGATATCCAACCTCCTCACCGTTATGTTCGATGGCTTTATCGGCTCCCGTAGCCTTCCAATATCCATCACCTGTAGAACGATTCGGTCGAACTCCATTCTTGTACTTTCTTTGTCTTGAAGTAAAAAAGTACATATCCTTCTCATTACTCGACTTGTATTCTTCTGTATACATGAATACACAGGATATTATTTATTAGCTTTTCTACCCCTGAACAATGTTTTGAAGAAAAAAAACTAGTACGTACCCCAATCCTAATAATTCATATGACACATAACACATTTAGTTATAACTTTAAAGATTATAATATTTTGTAAGGGAAAAATAATTCATCGCTTCATTAAATTTTCGACTAATTTATTGTTTTCTAAATTGAGTTGATTTTCTACTAGGATTAATTCCATATTTAATTAGACCCCGGATACTATTATATTTTATAATTGTGGTGTTTGATGTTTGAAGATTGTGCTTGTGGATTGATTAAGATGCTTAATTAAACCAAGAAGCTATAAAACCCTAATTTAAGCGCATTAAGAAACGTAGTTAATTAAACCAAGAAGCCCTACGTACACCGCATGCATCAAGAAGCTTAATTAAATTAATCAAGAAGCTATATAAAGTACCCTAATTAAATTGCATTCTAACAAGTACGCAGTCCATCTACTTTCCTCTACCGAAACGAAGCTATATAAATAAAAAACAAAAGGAGCAAGAAAACTAATAATAATTGTAGTGTTCACCTGCTAGATTTTGAGGATTTTTTAAGTAGATATTACATTCATTGATCTGATTGAGAGGGAGTTCTTCGTTGTTGATCTTTTTTTGCAAGTACCAGACAATGAGCTCTTCATCCGTTGGTTTAAACCGATAACCAGGTGGAATCATTTTGAAATAACTCCGAGTAGCAGCAGCAGCAGCAGCAGCAGCAGCAGTAGGGTTTTCTTGCAGGTTTTGGTCTTCCATTATAGTAGGACTCAGACATACAACGGGGAATGAACGAAAAGGGAGGGAGGGAAGGAGATAATTTCAACGCCTAAATAGAGTGAAGAACGAAGATTAGGGTTTCAACTTAAATAACTCTTACATTTTGAATTCTATTTGGATTTAGACTTGTATCCCTATGCTAACAGAAAAATTAGAGATAAACATGCACGAGTTTTTGTGTTTATCCACTTGTACGTATATTAAGCAAAATTTGTAAACAATATAATTAATTAGTAATATTTCTAGCTAAGTTTGAAATTATTAAGTAAAATTTGAAAAATTAATAAAGGAAAAAAAATAAATAATTACTCATCACCAATCACAATTTAAAATTTAAACCATACATATTAATTAAATATCATAATCAAAAAGGAGTGGAAAATAAATATATATTAAAAATATAAAAGAATAAATAATGAGTTTTAAATAAATATAAATGATTAAACTTTAATCGTCAATCTTATTAAAATAAATAATGAGTTTTTTAAAGTATAGTTCATTAATGAATGAATGTTAATTTATTTATTTTTAATAAATACAATAATCAATACTCTAAATTACAATTCAAATAAGTTTTCATCATTTTTGAAATCCTAAATTTTCAAATGAATGCTCTACTTATTAATGTTTAGATGTACATTAATAAGTAGATGTACATTTTATCTGTGTGGAGTAATATTGTAGTGTGTATGAATATTTATAATCTATAATTAAATTTAAAAGTTTACATTAAATATTTAATTATTTTTTCTCAAATAGTTGATTAAAACTTTAATAATTAATATGTTTATGAGGAGTTTTATTTATTATTTATTGTCTTAATACATAGATTATATAGTTATAAATTTTTTATTTTATTTCATTACATTTATGGAGAGTGTGCATTATAATGTATGTGTGACAACTAGTCAATTAATCCAATTTGATTCAAAATTAACCTATCCACCCGAATCCGAAAATATTTAAACTTTTAGTTTCTAAATAATTAGACAAATAAAAATTAAATGATAAATACTCTGTCCACCCGAAAATTCATAAACGTGAATCAATCTATTCAACCCTTTCTAGAATAATTCTAAATTAATTCCGGACCAAAAATATTTTAACAATAAAATTATATTGTTCATTACTCCCGCCTCTCAGCATAGCAAGTAAGTTTTAAAAGTAAAAAACTTGTAAGAAACTAATAGTTATAACTTTGTTCTTGTAGTATATAATTTTCTTGTTAAATGATACATTAATTTTTGATATTTTAATAGTAAATATACATTAACTAGACTTAAACCAATTTATTAATATTATAATAAAAATGTTATTTCTTACTTTTTAGAAGTGAAATGACATATTTTAAAAATAATTTTCGTATGATAGTGAAAACTAAAAATTATATAAGGAAGGCCATTTAAAATTTTTTTTGCTTATTATAATATATACTCCCTTTGTCCCTAATTATTTGACGTTTTAGAATTTTTCATTTGTCCCTAATTATTTGATGTTTGTTCAAATCTAGAAAAATTAATGACAATTTTTCTAAAATTACCCCTCATTATTCTGCTTATTTTTTTGATATTTTTAATTCTTTCTCTCTCCTTATCCCAAAAAAATGTTTCTGTATATTAATGAGGGAGAGAGAGTACTCCCTCTGTCCCTTAATATAAGACGTTTTAGAGTTGTGCAAGTATTAAGGAAATCATTGTATAGCATTAAATATAATAATAAATGACTATATTACCCTTGTATTGAAAAAAGAGATTGTTATTTATTGGGTAAAAAATAATGAGAGAACCAAAATTATATTTAATATTTGGGGTAATATTAAAAATTAAGCAATTAATTAATGCTTACTTGAAATTCTAAAACGTCATATATTAAGGGATAAAAAAACTTTTCTAAAACGTCTTATATTAAGGGATGGAGAGAGTAGATAATTTCTAAAGAATTGGATACGTTTTTTTTATGGGGATGGATGGAGAGAGAGACCAATGAGTAAATGAGGCATGAGAGTTTTTTTAGGAGATAATTATAGAAAAATGTGTGAGAGATAGTATGAATAACTATGATAAATGATGATTTAAGAGTATTATAGACAATTGAGTACTATATTTAGAAAACAGATCCCCTGTCCTCATTTTTCTTGTCCTCTTATGTCTCCTACTTAAATGTTTGACACCTAGCCTCTTACTTAACACCAATTAACTTTAAAATTAAATAAGAGGCCATGTGTCAAAATTTAAATGGGGGACACAAAGGGAAAGGAAAAATGGGTACAAAGGATCTGCTCTCATATATTTAATGATTTCTAATCATTATCTTAATTCTTGTGTCCACCTCTAAAATGTGGACCCGAATTGAAATACGGACCTGAATTCGAATATTAGATTCCGGATATCCGCATGCTATATTTACGGTCGGATGTTAAACGAATACAAAAACACTTATATCTGTATTCATATTCGTTTATTTGCAGATATCTTTAAGCCAAATGCGATATATTCATTTTTTTTCGAATACAAATTTAAATAATATTTTTTTTATTTATTTGAATATGAATGAGAACTTTTCAATTACCATTTACAACCCTACTTGTGTTAGAGAAATTATACGTATGTGCAATTTACTTTAAATATAAATTATAACACTACAAGAAAACCGGCTAATTCCGACGGAATATTCTGTCGAACATAGGTATATTCCGTCGTACATAAATTATTTCCAACGAAAAATCCCGTCGAAAAATCGGTCGTAAATAATCGCGTCGGAATTAAGATCCGTCGCAAATTCTGTCAGATATAAAGTATGTTCGACGTACTTATTTCCGAACGATATTCGTCGGATATACATTATTTTCGACAGATAATTTACGACGGAACTTTCCGTCAGATAAAAGTGGGTTTATTTCTGACGGATGTATTCTCTCGGAATTATATTATTTACGACTAAAAACTAAAATAAACCAAAAATGTAACGACCCCAAAATAGATCCATTCCATCCAACCTATTCTGAGTCGCCAAATACATGGTACAGAAAACAACTATAACTTTATTACAACAATTATCGTGCAAAATACAAAAACACATATGCTGTGAGTTTGGATACAAATATATACCAAATGTGACTCATGTTCCAACCGTGGACATCACCTCACAATGACACCTTACATAAAGGTATAGTCAAAAACTGTTTTAGAAATTAGAATCTTTGGGAAGTGCTCAAGGAAACCTTCGTACATGGGAGGCCATGCGTCTAGGTTATGATAGATATCATATGGCCACAGAATTATCCTTGGTTGACCCAATAGACCCCAAAGAAAAACGAGAAGATTACTATCATATTCTTCCCAATGGTGAGTCTTCTCTTGACTTATCATTATCTCCACTGTCTCTAATTGAGAATTATACTTCAAACAAACACCAAGATTATATAGGTAGTGCCCATAGATATACTCAGCAAGTGGATGAGCACAACCCTGTCCTATGATGACACGAGGTTGTATGTCATTAGACATCTTGTATGATAGTGACAAAACACCCTTCCAACGTTGGGTTCGCCTCACCCTATTTTCTTCACCAAATATAACTACTAAATGATGACCACCGTTCTATTCCCTTGTTACCCCCGCTCGACCCAGCTACACTCTTATTACCTGAAAATAATTGTGAAGCAAAAGGGTGAGCACAACTAGCTCAGTAAAGAATATCATGACTAAAGATAATTCAATTATCAATAGCCTTCATCAACAATAAATCAGAGATTTAGAACATATGGTAAATGATAAAAATTTCAACCATAGTTGCAGCGGAACGAGCAATCCATTAGAAGAGTCAAATAGACTATAAAGTCTATTATCTTCTCCATGTTAAAAATCCACCAACAATATTTTATCCATGTAACATCACTCAACAGTTCCTTTCCACAATCATATGAATAACTCATATGTGACTATAAATTTTTCTTCGCACCCAGGACAAAGAATATTTTCATCACCTGTCTTTACCTGAAACATCAAAGATCATGGTTATACCAAATCACAGTTCCTGTTTATAATCATACTAACAAATCCATCTTTGCACTACGGGCCAAAGATACTCATCAACAAACCATCTTTGCACTACGGGCCAAAGATATTCAACAACAGTTCATCTTTGCACTACAGGCCAAAGATATTCATCAACATGCCATCTTTGCACTACATGCCAAAGATATTCATCAACAATTCATATTTGCACTACAGGCCAAATATATTCATATCTCAAAGAAATATATAATCATTTCAGAATTTATATAAACAATAATTATAACCATGTTGATCAATTCACCTTTGCACTTAAGCTTAAGATATTCAATTATAAATTCAATGGTCATGATCATACCAGTCACAATTCAACTTTGCACTACAGGCCAAAGAGAACCCTAGTTACCAATAATCTACCCATCTTTACACTCCAGTGAAAGAGAATTTCAACATCAGGGTTATAAAAATGTTATATATGATAATAAAATCAATATAATCAATACATTGTTTTAATCTCAAGAGTAATATTCGTAACTCATGAATAGTAACCCCGACACAAAAGATAGAAATTTTACAATAAAATTCATACCAATATTTCGGTATAATGATATTGAAAGAATAACATTATTTAAATTTATAAACAATTTATTTTAATTGTTTACACTTTACTAATTAATGCATTTAATCATCATAAAATGCCAACTCTTACAATTTCATCATCAATAACCAAAACCCTCATCAAAAATCTGCATATACCTCATATAGGATTCTCAAGCCATAAAATCCTATTTTCCAATTTTCTTTCTTCACAAAACATATTTAATTCATTTACTCATAACTAGACTATTTTCATGAAAAATACCAAATCAGTTCCAAAAATATTTCTTTTCTGGGATTTAGCATAATATAGTCCCATAGTGAACATATATTTTTCTCAGAATTTTTAAAAGTCATTTACTATTTTTCATATGGCCAAAATAGCCGAATATTTAGACATTTATCAAAAATTATACTTTTGTCTAAAAATTCTGAAATTTACAGAGTATACTTCTATCATATACATGTACTCCCAATAAAATTTCATCAATTTTGGAGTTAACCACAAGGAATTATAAGCTGTTACTTCTCAAATAGTCTTTTCTCATAAAATTCATAACTCTCAATCTATACATCCAAAAATCACCATTTTTGGATACAATCAAGAAAACTCATCAAAATATCATTTCAAATTTTTCCAGAATTTTTGAAGATCAGAAAAATTACGAAACTGAAAATCATAACAACCCTTAAAATCCCTTAATATCCTTTACTATCCCTTACAATCCCTTACCTCAAAAGAGCAGTACTTCTGACTGGATATCGGATATGATGCTGAAGAAAACTTGCACTGATGAATAGCAACTCACCAAGTATCTAAAAACTCATAAAATATACTTCATAATATAGAGAGAGAAAGAGAGAAAGCTTATGTTTCTGGTGTGATTTTCAATTCTAACTTAGCCCTCTATTTATAGGAAAATTTTGGTAGGTTTGACCTGCAACCTGATGGCTTTACCTGCTACTATTCCCACCCACCACATTTGAAATATAATTCAGCACATTTCTTCACCAACCACAAGTGGGGCCCACCAATTCTAGAATTTTCCACCAAAATGATAAACTCCGAAAATTCAACAATTTCTGAACCAGTCATCTCGTAAAATTCATAACAAATCATACGTTCATTTTTAACGGTTCAAAATTTGTGGACATATACTCAACTTATATATGTATAACATATCCAAAAATTACCACGATCCAACGGTCGGATTAAAAATTATAACCCCCGCAAAATATCTCAAAAACCTTGATTTTTAATACCCCCATTCCGACAAAAATACTGATAAAAACCTCAACATTAACTCCTTCATTTTTAACCACAAAAATATATCCCTCATTTATATCCACATAAAATAAATATTTTCTTATCATATGAATCAATAATTAATTATTCAAAAATAATATTACAGAATCACATTTATGACAACCAGGCCGTTCCCAGGAAAGAGGGGGCTTTCTAATAAGGATTTCTCCTTACTGGCGCGCAATTAGATGACCAAACCTCTCCTTAGACAGAACTTTCTAGACATTGCCAATAATGTTATCTAATAATATTATTCAAATAATATGAATTATTGATCTGATAATGGGAAATACTGTGCAGCAACAATTATTGAAACAACAATAATATAAAATATCAATGCAGCAATTATTGAATCAATAAAATAAAATATTGAACAGTAATTACTGTTACAATTATTGAGTAGTGCCTTCTTACGTAAGAATCAATAATTTCAAAAATACTATGCAATACCGTGTGCTACTGTGCAATAACGCGTATTACTGTATTTTAACCACCGGGTATTCCAACAGTGTTAACGGTAACAACTACGCCGTTATTTATAAAAACTCAAATTTATCGTTTCTTCACCCGATAGTTATTCGTTATGGGGCCCACAAATAGCTGCGCCGTCGTACGAATATTCCCCGACAGAAAGAATATTCCACGACCTAAACGAATATTCCCCGACAACAATGATTATTTTATAACCACTTGCTTATTTTGAAAAAAATTCATATTTCACCCTTAACTTTAAAATTTATCAATTTAACCATTTACTGAATAGTAATTATAAGAAAAATTGAATACTTTTATTTCATAAAATTCGGGGTCTTACAAAAAAATTATAAAAAATGCCTACTTATTAAGTTCGACGGAATGTCCGTCGGATATAGTATATTTACGACGGATGGAGTTCCGTCGAAGATGTAGTATTTAAGACTGAAAGTGGAATAGTTCGACAATTATTAAAAATTGTTTTTTGTTATCTCCGAGGGACTTTCCGTCGTAACTACCTTATTCCGTCGGAAGTAACTACTTTTTTTTAATACATATTTTAAAAAGTTCAGTTTTCAGGTGTTTAAACCCATTAATGTACCTTTAACCTGTCACAACCCAATACACAGTAATATAAACCTGTATCTCACATTCAAATATGCAACGTAGCACTAAAACATAATCTTCAACTCATTATCATTCACATTCACATTCAAATATCCACCAAAACGTATTATAAGCTAACCAATTACAAATATAAGTTAATGTTCCATAAATGTTGAACAATATAATTTACAATAGTTGTACAGACGCAATTAGACAATACAATATATACAAAAGTTCTACAAACTATACAAATGAACTACAAACTATATAAATGAACTATAAACTAGTAAAAGTGGAATCATGCATCGGGCGGAGGTGAACGACGCTGCTCTGGTGGTGTAAGGTTTTCAGCCTCGTGCTCCTGCTCGTCATTGCCAGTCTGCTCGCCATCGTCACCCTGTTTGATAAAATCAAAAATATAAATCATTAGTCCGTATATATATGTGAGAATTAACAAACTAGCCTTAATTGAAAAACATAAATAATAAGAATACCTGAGTAGGTGGGGGCGGACGAAAAGCCTCCTCCAAGAGGGTAATCACCATCCGGAACATCTCGACGCTCCAAGCGTCGAACTGCTCCAGTGGTAATCCTGTACTCTCTGCAGAGGCCCCTGCTATAATATCCTGAGCAATCTCGTGAAGACGAGAACAGAAAGGCAACTGCTGACGCCGAAAGACCGGATCGGTAAGGAACCTATCCGACACGACCCCTATCAGCCACCGAAAGATATCGTCATCCAAGCCAGCGCCTGTGTGAGATGGTCCGATATGTGCTCTCAGACGCTGGCTGGAGCCTATAAAGAGATACAAATTCACTAATAATAATTTATATAATGTGATAAATTCGGATAATTTCGTGAAACATAAAAAAATATTACCTCTAGGAAGTGTATATGCGGGTATCCTCGGCAGACCCAACACTCGATATCTGCCGGTACTGCTAGTAGGGGGATCCTGAGATGCGACCCATAGTCTCAGCTCCTCATCCCGATCTAATACAATATCAGGAAGAGGGGTGGCGGAATCTAACGGCTCAGAACCCCTCCTAATATTCTCTAGCTCAGCTATACGCTCGTCCCGAAGCTTCTGAAATCGGTCCTGTAATGTATTCCATTTACGTATGTTAATTATATCATTTTATTTACGATTGAATATTATTAAAAGCTAAATAGTAAGATAAGTTTTACCCATATAGTTAAAGCTGCCTGAGACAAAGCACGCTCGTCCTTAGGCGTGTGGGCTCGATCCCAAAACTCTAGCATGGTAGGATCTCGGCCCAAGGTCCTCCCCAATGCCTAATACAAACATTCATAAATCAGGTCTTAAGTATTTGTGTGAGAACTTGACACATAAATAACTAAATACAACGCACTTACCGTCTTCGCCTCCTCGAACGACTGAGAACCAGTGGTGTGTACTATCCGGAGCTGACCACGGTTCTTCTTCGCCTGCTCGGACTTTTTCTTGAAGTCATCAGCCTCTCAGTGCAGACACATAGCATCCCAGGCTAAATCGGAGACTATGCGGGGCTTATGATCTCTGATGGTGGTCCCGGGCTGGTCCACAACTGCCCGGGCTGCCTTCTGTCGCATCTCATACAGCCATCCAGAGTAATTCGCAGCGACGTGATGCTCAATCACAGCATCGCCAGCTGACTCAGAGATGCTCGGGTCAAAGCGATAATAAACCTATAACAAAAGATTATTTAAAATTATGAACAATTGATTTCGTCATCCCAATACAACTATATAGTGATAATATGCTTAACTTACGTGGAACTCCCGCAAGACGGTCTGCATAAAAGTGGCATCGTTCCGCGCATACTGACTGAACCGCATGCACCCTCTCGGGAGATGCGTCAAACATATCGCATGTAGGGTGCGCTTAGCCACCGGGTCTAGTATACTACAGAAAAAGTATAACAATATGTGTTATATGTGAATTGTGTTTTGCGATAACTGATAGAAATAGTGCGAATATATTAACACTTACTGCAGGGAAACGACATCCACCGGTACTGTAAGTGGCACTACCGACGGACGACCAAAGATACCGAGGTTCGTCCCTCGGTGTCGTCGACGAGATGCATCTGTAATAATTGTATTTAACATAGCACTTCAATAATCATTGTAATTAATGCAGCTTGAGATATATTTAAATCCTATTTAAGATAACTTACTCGCGCCTGAAGAAGAGCCTCCATCGTGGCTACCGTCTCCAGTACCGGATTGCCCACCACCTCGGCGACCTCCACCGCTATGTCTAGCCATGAATATCCTACTGTAATAACAAAATTGGTAGATTACGAATATGTAAGGTTTATATAACAATATGTGGTAAGGACTAATATGAAAGATAATTTTCAATTACGCACGTCATCAAACCCATCAGAATCAACGTGTATATCATTCTCGGATTCGGTATCTTCCTCATCCTTAGTTTCTAGATCAGTTTCGTCATCATTATCATCCTCAACGACTACATAATCATTCATGTATACGGTGGCCTCGACATCGTCATCGTTAGGTACGTCAATGATATCAGTACTCACCACATCTTCAGCATGGAACACTACGACCAATGGGTTGCTCACATTTTCTTGCAACGCCTCATCCATACCAAACATGTTATCAGCATTAAATGAGCGTGTTTTAGTAGTGACTACTGTGTACCAGGGGCTTCGAGTATTTACGACATTAGGAGCGTAATACACTTGAGTCACTTGACTTGCTAACATGTACACATCATCAGAATTTAACGCCGACTTGATATCCACGGTTGTGATTCTATTACGACAACATCCCGAAGGAGTTCCATTAAGCTATTAAACAAAGTTTCAGCTTAAGCAACCCTCTAGATGAATGAACGATCACTTCTCTGCTAGGAAGGAAACATCTCCCCATATAGGTCCAATCCATGATATAAACAGCTTCTCACCATTCCGAATTCCTCAAATAGATAGTTCTCATTCAAGAGGTGAGACATTCTGTGAGAACTACCCATCTGAGGAATTCGGAGTGGTCAGAAGTTGTTTATATCATGGATTGGACCCATATGGAGAGATGATTCATTCCCATATATGGGAGAAGTGATCGTTCGCTCATTCAGAGGGTTGCTTAACCTAGAACTTTGTTCAACAACTTACTAGCACTCCTTCCGAATGTTGCCATCTGTTATGATGGAACAGTGAGGAATGTATGCAGTAATTCAATTACCTTTATTAATTATTCGAGTATAGGACACAAATAGGAACTACGACCCTTTTTTTTTAATTGTTGCCGAGGAACCGATTGGAGTACTATTTAGCTGCAACTGTTATGTCGAAACCTGCATACAAGAAAGAGTACATATATGTAGGGAGAGTATTATTGCATTTATAATATATTAAAAATTGTGGCAAACTAAGCAAATGCTACTTAGTTTATTTTGCCAATGATAATAAACTAAATAAGTGGTACTTAGTTTATGAGAATTGTTAATTATTTGGAATCTATAAAGACTGCTGTTCGACATTCACTTCTAGCTATACTTAGTTTATTTTGCCAATGATGATAAACTAAGTAAGTGGTACTTAGTTATTGAAAATTGTTATTTGGAATCTATAGAGACTACTTATATATTTTTTTTATTTTAATTTGTAGTATATTATATAATTGGCTTATTTATTTATTAAATATACTTTATTAAATTAAATTAAATTAAATCATTTTATTTTATTTTATTTATTAAACTAAATTAAATTAAATTTTTTATTACTTTTTATTTTATTTTGTATTATATTATAAAAGTTCTAATTTATTTTAATTTAATTTGATTTCGTAATTAAAAATATCTTATTTTATTTTATTTTATATATCTTGTATAATATTAGATATATTATATAATTTTTTATGTTTTTTATTAAATTAAATTAAATTAATTAAATTTATTTTAATTTAAATTTAATTTAAATTAATTAAGATTATTTAAATTAAATTAAATTTATTTTATTATTTTTATTTAATTTAATTTTTTATTAAATTGTATTTTATTTATTAGATTAAATCAAAGTTTTTTTATTTTATTCAAATTAATTTAATTAATTTTTTATTTTATTTTACTTTATTTTGTATTATATTATGTTATTTAATTTATTTTTAAAATTTATTTTATTTAATAAACTATATTAAATTATATTTATTTTATTTTATTTTAGTAGTAAGAAACTAAGTAAATGGTACTTAGTTTATGATTTATTAATATTGGGAAACTAATAACTAATTAATACAATATATACATGCAAGTCTGCAATTTCATAATTCTGACAGAATTTCTGTCATAAATTCAGTCAAAAATAACAAATATATCAAGATTAAAAGCAGTCCTAAAATCAGTTACATTATGATAAGGAACCCAAATTTGATATCAATATTCTGCAATTTCTAAATTCCAAATCAAACTCACAGCAACAAATTCACAGCAAAATCAAAATCAAAATTCCAATTTCAGCAATATACAATCCATATGCAAATTCACAGCAACAAATTCACAGCAACAACATATTATCCAAATTGGGTTAATCTCATATTCAAACTCAAACTAAACCTAAAACAAATTAAGCCACAAATTTCACAATTTGCAACAAATTAACCCTAAAAATCTAATACTTGGCAGAAAACTTGTGACAACCCCAAAATAGGTCCATTCCACCCAACCCATTCTGAGTCGTCAAATACATGGTACAGAAAACAACTACAACTTTATTACAACAATTGTCGTGCAAAATACAACAACACATATGCCGTGAGTTTGGATACAAATATATACCAAATGTGACATTGGACACCATCATGTGTCAGCACCTCACAAAGGTACCTTACATAAAGGTACAGTCAAAAACTGTTTTAGAAACTAGAATCTTTGGGAAGTGCTCAAGGAAACCTTCGTACATGGGAGGCCATGCGTCTAGGTTATGATAGATATCATTTGGCCACAGAATTATCCTTGGTTGACCCAATAGACCCCAAAGAAAAACGAGAAGATTACTATCATATTCTTCCCAATGGTAAGTCTTCTCTTGACATATCATTATCTCTACTGTCTCTAATTGAGAATTATACTTCAAACAAACACCAAGATTATATAGGTAGTGCTCGCATATATACTCAGCAAGTGGATGAGCACATCCCTGTCTTATGATGACACGAGGTTGTATGTCGTTAGACATCTTGTATGATAGTGGCAAACCACCCTTCCAACGTTGGGTACACCTTACCCTATTGGATTCACCAAATAAAACTACTAAATGAACTTTTCTATACTGCTTCGGGAGAACATCCACAGCTAGAGACCACCGTTCTATTTCCCCGTTACCCTCGCTCGACCCAGCTACACTCTTATTACCTGAAAGGAATTGTGAAGCAAAAAGGGTGAGCACAACTAGCTCAGTAAAGAATATCATGACTAAAGATAATTAAATTATCAATAACCTTCATCAATAATAAATCAGAGATTTAAAACATATGGTAAATGATAAAAATTTCAACCATAGTTGCAGCGGAACGAGCAATCCATTAGAAGAGTCAAATAGACTATAAAGTCTATTATCTTCTCCATGTTAAAAATCCATCAACAATGCTTTATCCCTATAACATCAATCAACAATTCTGGTCCACAATCATATGAATAACTCATAATCATAACTGTAGTTCTAAATTCCTCTTCTCATCCAGGACGAAGATAATTTTCATCACCTATCTTTACCTGAAACATCAAAGATCATGGTTACACCAAATCACATTTCCTGTTCATAATCATACTAATAACTTCATCTTTGCACTACGGTCAAAGATATTCATTTGTATCACCAGTTGGTCATGTTTATCTCAATATCTGTTCATCTTTGCACTACTGGCCAAAGATATTCAACAACATGTCATCTTTGCACTACGAGCCAAAGATATTCATCAATAATTCATCTTTGCACTACAGGCCAAAGATATTCATCAATATTTCATCTTTGCACTACAGGCCAAAGATATTAATATCTCAAAGAAATATATAATCATTTCAGAATTTATATAAACAATAATTATAACCATGTTGATCAATTCACCTTTGCACTTAAGCTAAAGATATTCAATTATAAATTCAATGGTCATGATCATACCAGTCACAATTCAACTTTGCCACTACTGGCCAAAGAGAACCCTAGTCATGATCATACCAATAATCTACCCATCTTTACACTCAAGTGAAAGAGAATATCATCATTAGAGTTATAAAAATGTTATATATGATAATAAAATCAATATAATCAACATATAGATTTAATCTCAAGAGTAATATTCATAAATCAACTATAATTTGGTCAGAAAAAACTAATTTTATCGTGAATAGTAACTCGTGAATAGTAATTTATGAATAGTAACTCGTGAATAGTAACCCCGACATGAAAAAGATAGAAATTCCACAATAATATACAAACCAATATTTTGGTATAATGATATTTAAAGAATAATATTTCTTAAGCTTATAAATAATTTATTTTAATTGTTTATACTTTACTAAATAATGCATTTAATCATCCTAAAATGCCAAACTCATAAGATTTCATCACCAATAACCAAAAACCCTCATAAAAAATCTGCATATACCTCATATAGGATTCTCAAGCCATAAAATCCTATTTTTCAATTTTCTTACTTCACATAACATATTTAATTCATTTACTCATAACTTGTCCATTTTTATGAAAAATACCAAATCAGTTCTAAAAATATTTCTTTTCTGAGATTTAGCATAATATACCATAGTGAACATATATTTTTCTCAGAATTTTTAAAAGTCATTTACTATTTTTCATATGGCCAAAATAGCTGAATATTTAGACATTTATCAAAAATTATACTTTTGTCCAAAAATTCTGAAATTTACAGAGTATACTTCTATCATATACATGTACTCCCAATAAAAATTTCATCAATTTTGGAGTTAACCACAAGGAATTATAAGCGGTTACTTTTAAAATAGTATTTTCTCATAAAATTCATAAATCTCAATCTATACATCCAAAAATCACCATTTTTGGACACAATCAAGAAAGCTTATCAAAATATCATTTCAAATTTTTTCAAAATTTTTGAAGGTCAGAAAAATTACGAAACTAGAAATATAACAACCTTTAAAATCCCTTACTATCCCTTACAATCCCGTACCTCAAAAGAGCAGTACTTCTGATCGGTATGCAAAGCCGAAGGAAACTTGCACTAAATAGCAACTCTCAAAGTATCTAAACACTCACAAAATTTCCTTCATAATATAGAGAGAGAAAGATAGAAAACTTGTTTCTGGTGTGATTTTCAATTCTAACTTAGCCCTCTATTTATAGGAAAATTTTAGTAGGCTTGACCTGCAACCTGATGACTTTACCTGCTACTATTCCCACCCACCACATTTGAAATATAATTCAGCATATTTCTTCACCAACCACAAGTGGGGCCCACCAATTCCAGAATTTTCCATCAAAATGATAAACTCCGAAAATTCAACAATTTCTGAACCAGTCATCTTGTAAAATTCATAATAAATCATACGTTCATTTTTAACGGTTCAAAATTTGTGGGCATATACTCAACTTATATATGTATAACATATCCAAAAATTACCACGATCCAACGGTCGGATTAAAAATTATAACCCCCGCAAAATATCTCAAAAACCCTGATTTTTAATACCTCCATTCCGACAAAAATACGGACAAAAACCTCAACATTAACTCCTTCATTTTTAACCACAAAAATATATCCCTCGTTTATATCCACATAAAATAAATATGTCCTTATCATATGAATCAATAATTAATTATTCACAAATAATATTACAGAATCACATTTATGACAACCAGGCCGTTCCCAGGAAAGAGGGGGCTTTCCAATAAGAATTTTTCCTTACTGGCGCGTAATTAGATGACCAAACCTCTCCTTAGACATAACTTTCTAGACATTGCCAATAATGCTATCTAATAATACTATTCAAATAATATGAATTATTAATCTTGTAATGGGAAATATTGTTCAGTGACAATTATTGAACAGCAATAATATAAAATTTCAACGTAGCAATTATTGAATCAATAAAATAAAATATTGAACAGTAATTACTGTAACAATTATTGAGTAGTGCCTTCTCACGTAAGAATCAATAATTTCAAAAATACTGTACAATACCGTGTGCTACTGTGCACTAACGCGTATTACTGTATTTTAACCACCGGGTATTTCAACAGTATTAACGGTAACAACTACGCCGTTATTTGTAAAAACTCAAATTTATCGTTTTCTTCATCCGACAGTTATTCTGTTATGGGGCCCACAAATGTCTGCGCTATCGTACGAATATTCTCCGACAGAAAGAATATTCCACGACCAAACGAATATTTCCCGACAACAATGAAAATTTTATAACCACTTGCGTAGTTTGAAAAAATTTCATATATCACCCTTAACTTTAACTTTTATCAATTTAACCATTTACTGAATAGTAACTATAAAAAAAATTGAATACTTTTATTTCACTTGTGAGTTTGAATACTAATAGAGAATATAAAAACTCAAATGGAGTTCTCATTATAATTATTGATACACTATTTTACAAAAATAGTGAGGACTGCTAAACAACTTTCTAAAACTGTCACTCCATACCCCGGCTAGTTCCTGCTATACTATCTCCTCCTGAGAAGAAAATGGAATAAAAAGGGTGAGCTCAACTAGCCCAGTAAGGAATATTATGACTAAGATAATATACAACAAATTATCGTTAGTCTTCAACAGGGAAAATCTGATAAAATATAATAGACAACAAGTTTTAGATCAACAACTGCAGCGAAAACAGCAAACCATTAGATGAGTCAAGTAGAGAAAGAATTCTACTATCTTCTAAGATTTAAAAGTCAATCATTAATATTTTATCCCTGTAACATCAATCAATATACATCTTGAATCAAATATTCATCTTTGCATTATAAGCCAAAGATATTCATTTGTATCACCAGTTGGTCATGTTCATCTCAACACCTGTTCATCTTTGCACTACATGCCAAAGATATTCGTCAGGTAATCATACATCTTTGCACCACAGACCAAAGATATTCAGTAGTATTATCATTTAGGACTGAGGATGATGAAAAATATTTTAAAAAAAACGAATCTAGTGAGATAAAAGAATAAATATTAGGGATTCGTATTACAGTTTATCCAAGTTCAATAATACTCCATAATAACCAATTTTGAAGCAGAATTCAAAAATAAAGATCAAAACATGGATACAATCAAAGATAGTAACCATAATAGACAACTTGGACAAAAAGAAGAAAATTTTATTTTTCGGTGAATAGTGTCGTATTCGTGAATAGTGCCGTATACGTGAATAGTAACGTATACGTAAATAGTAACCCCGACATAAAAAGTTCTAAATTTGATAAAAAAATTCATACCAATATTTTGGTATAATGATATTGAAGAAAATATCATTTTAAGAAGAATAAAACACCCCTTACCTCAAAATATCAGTACTTTTGATCGGAATATCGGTATAAGGCTGAAGAAAACTTGCACTGATGAATAGAAACTCATAAAGTATCTAAATACTCACAAAATACACTCAATAATCTAGAGAGAAAACTTGTTTCAGGTGTGATTTTCAATTCTAACTTAGCCCTCTATTTATAGAAAAATGTTAGCACGCCGAAGCACACTTAACCTATAACCTGATGACTTTACCTGTTACTATTCCCACCCACCATATTTGAATAAAAATCTCAGCACATTTTCACCAACCAAAAGTGGGTCCCACCAATTCTAGAATTTTTCACCAAAATGATAAATTCTGAAACTTCAACAATTTTTAATCCAGTCATCTCTTAAAATTCATAACAAATCATACGTTCATTTTTAACAGTTCAAAATTTGTGGATATATACTCAACTTATATATGTATAACATATCCAAAAAATCACAACGATCCAACGGTCGGTTTAAAAATTATAACCTCCGCAATATATCTCAAAAATCCTGATTGATTTTTAATACCTCCATTCCGACAAAAATACTGATAAAACACCTCAACATTAACTCCTTCATTTTTAACCACAAAATATATCCAACATTTATATTCACATAAAATAAATATTTTCTTATCATATGAATCAATAATTAATTATTCACAATTAATATTACAGAATCACAATTATGACAACCAAGCCGTTCCCAAGAAAGTGGAGGCTTTCCAATAAGGATTTCTCCTTACTGGCGCGTAATTAGATGACCAAACCTCTCCTTAGACAGAACTTTCTAGACATTGCCAATAATGCTATCTAATAATATTATTCAAATAATATGAATTATTGATCTGATAATGGAAAATACTGTGCAGTGACAATTATTGAAACAATAATAATATAAAATATCAATGCAGCAATTATTGAATCAATAAAATAAAATATTGAACAGTAACTACTGTAACAATAATTGAGTAGTGCTTTCCTTCGTAAGAATAAATAATTCAAAAATACTGTGCAATCCGTGTGCTACTGTGCAACCACGCGTATTACTATATTTTAACCACCGGGTATTCCAACAGTGTTAACGGTAACAACTACGCCATTATTTATAAAAACTCATTTTTTGTCGTTATCTCCATCCAACCGTTTTTTGTTATGGGGCCCACAAATAGTTGCGCCGTCGTACGAATATTCCCTGACAGAAAGAATATTCCACGACCAAACGAATATTCCTCGACAAAATGAATATTTTATAACCACTTATTTATTTTGCAAAATTTGCACATTTCACCCATAACCAAAATATTATATCAAATTAACACCTTATTATTTACAATAATAATTAGAGAAAATTTGATTTCATTCATTAATAAGTTGGGGTCTTACAACCTCCCCTCCTTACGAAATTTCGTCCTCGAAATTGACGTACGTACCTGGTGTTTCGAAAAGGTGGGGATACCTCGCTTTCATTTCTTATTCTAACTCCTAGGTCATTTCTTCAACAGCATGGTTTCTCCATAAAACCTTAACTTGTGGTATAACCTTCGTGCGTAAGACATGCTCTTTCCTATCCAAGATCTTAACAGGTACCTCCTCGTACGCTAAATCTTCGGCTATCTCGTCTGGTTCTAACTCAATAATGTGGTTCGGGTCTTTAACATATTTACGAAGCATAGATATGTGAAAAATATTATGAACACGAGACATACTTGGAGGTAATGCGAGTCTATAGGCCACATTTTCGATTCGGTCAAGAATTTCAAATGGACCAACAAATCGTGGATTGAGCTTTCCTCTCTCCCCAAATCTTGTAACTCCCTTCCATGGTGCAACACGTAACAATACATGATCCCCAATATTAAATTCCACGTCCTTTCGATGAAGATCCGCATAACTCTTTTGTCGATCCTGTGCCGTTTGTATACGTTGTCGAATCGTTTGGATCTTCTCTGTAGTCATTCGTACCAACTCTGGTCCCAACAATGTTGCTTTACCCACCTCGTCCTAGCATACTGGAGAACGACATTTTCTTCCATAAAACGCCTCGAATGGAGTCACACATATACTTGCCTGATAACTGTTGTTGTAGGAGAATTCCACCAATGGTAGGTACTTATCCCAACTCCCTTTGAAATCTAAGACACAGAGTCTTAATAGATCTTCAAGAGTTTAAATAGTCCTCTCTAATTGTCCGTCCGTTTGAGGATGGTATGCCGAACTGAATCGTAAATTCGTGCCCATAGCTTTCTGCAAGCTAACCCAAAATCGTGAAGTGAATCTTGGGTCATGATCCGAAACTATGGATACTGGCATGCCATGCAATCTTACAATCTCATTTATGTACAGACTAGCAAGACGTTCAAGGGAATAAGTCTCACGTATAGGCAAGAAATGGGCAGACTTGGTTAATCTATCAACAATAACCCAAATCGCATCTATGCCTTGAGAAACCTTGGGAAGACCCGTAACGAAATCCATGGTAATGTGTTCCCACTTCCACTTCAGAATCTCAAGTGGTTGCAACGGACCCTTTGGTACTTGATGCTCCGCCTTTACAGGTTGACAAGTTAAACACCTCGAGATAAACTCTGCGATCTCTCTTTTCATATTGCTCCACCAAAATGTATGTCGAAGATCGTGATACATTTTGGTACTCCCAGGATGGATTGCAAACGGTGTGTTGTGTGCCTCCATCATGATTCTATGCTTCAAGTCAAAATCGTTAGGAACACAAAGTTTGGAGTTGACTCGAAGTATTCTTTCTTCATCGATTCTTGCTTCTGGAATTGCACCTTCTTGCACTTTCTTCTTTATACGCATCAGCTCCATGTCCGTAGCTTGAGCAGCTTTGACTTTATCGATTAAAGTCGGTTCTACTCGTATGTTTGATATCATCACGTGGGTACTTGGAGCCTTCATCTCTATCTCCATCCTTTGCAAGTCATACAAAATGGGCTTTTGTGTTAACAACATTGCACTCGTACCCGCATATGATCTTCTACTCAATGCGTCAGCTACTATGTTTGCTTTTCCAGGATGATATTAGATGGTATGATCGTAATCTTTCAGCAGCTCGAGCCAACGTCGTTGCCGCATATTGAGTTCCTTTTGGGTAAAGAAATATTTGAGGCTTTTATGATCTGTATAGATCTCCACTTTCTCCCCATACAGATAGTGTCTCCAGATCTTCAACTCGAAAACGACTGCTGCTAACTCCAAATCATGAGTAGGATAATTCCTCTCATATTCTTTGAGTTGTCGTGAGGCATAGGCTATGACTTTTCCATGTTGCATGAGAACACATCCTAACCCTTTGCCTGAAGCATCGCTGTAGATAACAAATCCATCCGAACCAGATGGTATTGTCAGAACAGGTGCCGAAATGAGTCTCCTCTTGAGTTCTTGAAAACTCTTCTCACAATTCTCGCTCCAACCGAATTTTGTATCTTTACGACTCAGCTGAGTTAACGGAGTAGCGATTCGAGAAAATCCTTCCACGAATCTCCGATAGTAACTAGCTAAGCCCAGAAAGCTACGTATTTCGGTAACCGACTTTGGTTGCTCTCGACTTTGTATGGCTTCAATCTTCGCCGGGTTGACAGATACTCCATGTTTTGACACCACATGCCCAAGGAATGCTACTTCCTCAAGCCAGAACACGCATTTCTTCAGCTTGGCATATAACTTGTTATCGCGAAGCCTTTGTAGTACCAGCTTCAAATGGTGCTCATGATTTTCACGGCTTTTGGAATAGATGAGGATGTCATCAATAAAGACAACAATGAACTGATCCAAATATTCCTTGAATACACGGTTCATCATATCCATGAAAGCAGTAGGAGCATTAGTCAATCCAAAAGACATGACTAAGAATTCGTAATGCCCGTACTGAGTTCTGAAGGCAGTCTTTGGAATATCATCAGTTTTAATCTTCAGTTGATGATATCCAGAACGAAGATCGATCTTTGAAAAGAATTATGCTTCTTGCAATTGGTCGAACAGGTCATCAATGCGAGGTAGTGGATACCTATTCTTGATGGTTACATGGTTCAATTCCTGATAGTCGATACAAAGTTGCATACTACCATCTTTCTTCTTTACGAATAACACCGGAGCACCCCAAGGAGATGTACTAGGACGAATAAAACCGATGTCCAACAACTCCTGTAGTTGGACCTTTAACTCCTGAAGTTCAATAGGAGTCATTCGATATGGGGTTTTAGAAATGGGTTTTGTACCCGGTTCAAGGTCAATAAAGAATTCAACATCACGTTCTGGGGGTAGACCGGGAAGTTCTTCAAGAAATACATCGGGAAATTTTCTAATAACAGAAATATTATTCAAATCTGACTTGTCTTTGTTCAAATCCATAACATGGGCTAAGAAAGCTTGACATCCGTTTTTCAATAAACGAATAGCTTTGTGGCTTGATATGACAGTGATTGACTTTAATGGTTTAGTAGTTTGAATTCGTATGACAGGTTGGTTAGGAATATGAAAACTAACAACCTTACGAAAATAATCAATTTTAGCATGATGACTGGTGTTGATTGATTTCGCAATCAATGAATACGTGCAAGTATACACGGTCAATAAGTAATAAAGTGAAAGTAGAGTATCGTTCCCACGAGGAATTATTTAATAAAATCACCAAGTACTAATTCTTAACCAAATCAATTTTATTTAAACAACCAATAATTGTGATTTCTAGATTTAAGAAAACTAAATTAAACAAAACAAAAAGATTATTCTAAAAGAAAGCAAATAAACAACTAAGAATTGATGGAATTCAGATAAATAAGAATTAAGACTCCAATATCCCCAATTATGAATTATAAATCAATTATTCAACTATCCTAATTATTATATCTACTGAATTGTTAACATGAATTCTCAAATGCCAAAAGTCCTTTTCCAAGTGATCAATTGACTTCTATTTAATCCAGATTAATCTTGCTATATTCCTATGCAAAACAATTGAATTAAACTCTTTTCAATCCCAATTCCTTATGTGTTACATGCGGTAAACAGATATTTCCATTCTATTCACAAACCTAATTATTCACCATGCAAATAACTAAGTCACATGTTATCATGCCCAGTTCTAACCCTAGAATTCCTCTTCCGATTCCTTCTAGAGTAACAAGGTAATTACTGATCAGATAATTAATCAATAAGCTCAAGACAAGATAAACATTTCACTTTGACATAAATAATTGGAATAAATCGAATAACTAATTCATAGACATAAAAGGTTCAATTGAAATCTTAATAAAAGAGTTAGTTCATAATTAATGAATTAAAACCAAGAATCCACAATTGAATAAACATTAAAAGATAAAAGTATGATAAGAGAAGATAATAGAATTTGTTGTCAGCAAATCTGATGCTCCCCTCTTGCTCCTGCTCTTGATCTTCAATGATCTCCAAGTTGCTTCAATCTCCTAAACTAATAAGAACTAGGGTTAATATATAATCTAATGGAGTGTTTAATCTAGCCTAAGCTATGTAATCCCCCCTTATTTTATGTCTTACATCATATATTTATAGGTTACAAGTCTAATTTTTAGGTTAGGAACAAACCCAATCCAATTTGGAGTCAAAAAGATGTCAAAATTCGCCCCAAAACGCGTCCAAGCCTTTCCACTGACTTCCCCAGCGCCCCGGCGCTGGGTACGGTGCTGGGATTCTGCCCCCCAGTGCCCCGGCGCTGGAAATGAACTATAAATGGGCGCCCCGGCGCTAGAACATTTTTTGATATTTTCTGCTCCGACGTCCTTTGGGAAAATAGCCATAACTTCTTCATACGAATTTCGATTTTGATGATTCAAGATGTTCCGGAAAGAGGAGAAGTAGATCTACAACTTTCGTTCTTGAAGTTTTTCGAAATAAGGTCAGGAGCTATAGTAAAATTGGCTCTGAAGTGACTGCTGTGTAAATGGCAAGCCGAAAACGCGCATCTAGCCACCCCGAACGTCGATCCATGTAACTTTTGTCCCAATTCCTACAAAACAATATAAAACATGCATGAATAGACACAAACACATAAAAACATCCTAAAAGACTTGAGAACAACAATAAATTAAGCCCGAATGTATCCAATTCATGTGTATAAAACTCACTAATCAAATACCCCCAAACTTAAACATTTGCTTGTCCTCAAGCAAAAACACAAAAATGTTATGCAATGCAATGTAATGAAACTAATCTATATGCCTACGAATCCAACAGTAATGACAGAAACAAGTCTATTCAACCGGCCTTAGAGAAATCAAGTAAACATGATAATACATCATATTAAAACAAATCAGTAATTTCCCAATCACTCATCAAATCTTAGACTGTTATCACTGATATAGTGCGTGTGTGCTCCAAAACAATGTTAACTAATATAAAATCAAATTTAACACATAATAGGACTCTTTAAAGGCATCATACAATGAAAACTCACAAAATTCACGAACAAGCTAGATCCAACTAAAGTTAAACATCCACCAAGTTCAAGAGTCCAATCCGGAATACTTATGCTTTACTTTTCATTACGGGGGCTTTTTGCTCTTTTCCCATTTTATTGTTTTTTTTAACCATGACTGTGCAATGTCTCATTCCATTAGGCTAACAGTGTCACCCTTTAGCGAGCTTTCGACCAACGACTCCCAGACCATATAAGACCTTAGGGCGCTAGGTTTTAAGATACCCCTTCGGGCGTACTTACTCAAGTAAAAAAGGCCCCGAAACAAAACTAGCCACGGTAATTTTTATTTTTATTTTTATTTTCTTTCTTTTTTTTTAGCGAAGCTTCTATATCCCAAATTTCCCCCCCAAACTTAAGTTTTTATCAAAATTTAGCCATCTCCGCCTATTCATGTCTTTCATTCCTTCACATTAATATTATCCTTAAGAAATTCATTATGTATCAATTTAAACTTAATCAGTCAACATAGCTGTTATTAACGTGCTAACCTTAATTATACCAGTTTCAAACAGGAAAAGATTCAATTCATAACAAGAAATCACATCAAAGCCTGAATATTCAATACTATACTTATCTACTTAACTCCAGTCTCATCATTGGCCAAAATAGACTTTTACTATCTAACAGTTGGAATCATGCAAATATAAACTAACTGCAACAAACATAGTAAACTAACTACTATTTTTGCAATTTTTAAAATTTTTTTTTTTAAAATAAAAAACTGAATGCAAAAACTAAATGTAAATAACCCGAAAATATAACGAACTACAATGTAAATAACTAACTATATGCAATACGACACTAAAATGCCCCAAAGCTTAAACTAGACATTGTCCTCAATGGCTACAATAGAAAAAATTAAAGCAGAGGACTTCCCTGAAAATATAACAATCTTCCTCCTTGTCCGCTAAGTTTGGAGAATAGGCTAAGCACATGGAACAAATTGGGCACCACACTTGAATTTGACTTGAATAACCTGTAAAACCATGATATAAGCACTTTTATTAAATCCTAAATAAATGAAAATTCAAAACTACTAATATAAAACTTAATAAAAAATAAAAATTAAACTTGGGTTGCCTCCCAATAAGCGCTTGTTTTATAGTCTCAGCCTGACTTCTTCAATTCTCTATCTAATTCCCCTACGAAAATTGAGGAACCCTCCATCCATCAGAAGCAATGTCTCTTTTGGGAGGTTCCCATTCGCAAAAACCCTTGAATTGAAGTCACCTAGCATGCTCTTTGTAGATAGGTTCCCTATTAAGAACGTCCAACAACTAGGTGTTTTCTCCATTATGTCTATGATTAGATTGGGGCATTGAAGCTTAATAAACATAATGGAGTCTTCCTCTATCTTCTCCTTTTCATCCCACCATGACTCCACAACTGTACTAGCTCTTATGTCACAAAGAGCTTTGCCGACGACATGACTGCCAATTGGGCATGGTTTTGCAAAAATGCCCGTATTATTGAACTTTGGTGGAGGAGGCACATGAGACACTATCAAAATTGGCTCATCTTCGTTGGTACTCAAAGTTAAATCTTCGTCGATCTCCTTTTCTTGGTTCCCAATTGTTTCCTCTCTTTCAACATCTTGTGGCTCATCTAGTTGTAGATTTTGCTCGGGCTCTCCATCAGTCTCGGAATCCATGTCATAGAGCCAAGTGTATTGAGAACGGTTGTTCAACGCATGTGCTATCTGCCCCAATTGATTTTCCAGATTCTTTATCGACGCACCTTGGCTTTTCATATTCAGTTCCATTTTATTCAATTTTTTGTCTTGTTCCTCGTTCCTTTTTTCAGAAGCTTTAATAAATTTTTCCAAGGCTTCCTCCAAATTTGAATGGTCTTCCTGTTGTAGTGGAGGTGGACACGAGAAATCCGGTGGGTATGTTGGACTTGGAGCATAAAATTGATCTTGTTTAGTATGGCTCCATTAAACACCTTGGATTTTCACATTCATATCTACTTGACTCAATAACTTGTCTTGTGCCTCGATTTTTTTGTCAGTAGCTCTAATGAATTTTTCCAAGGCTTCCTCCTAACCTGGTTTCCTTTCTGGTTGTTGTTGAGTCTGATTTTGAAATTCGGATGCGTTTTGTTGTCTAGGTGCTTGAGCTTGATTGTTACTCCATGAAAAATTCGGGTGATACCCCCAATCCTGATGATAGTTGTTGGGATAGACATAATTATTGGGGTAATCACCACTATACTGTACCGGCTCGAAACTGATGGAGCATTGATGACTCATATAATTTCCAGCACAATAATCACAAACCATTGCTACTTGCTGTGTGGATGGTGGACTCCATGTTTCCATTGGTCGAGTCATGTTCGTGTATGGCCATTGATACGCAAAGTCATCCATGGTACCTAAAAAGAGAGAAATATAGGAAGAGAATTAAAAATAAAAATAAAAATAGAAATGTTTAAATAAGGCTAATTTGATTGAAATTAATATTGGTAAATAATTATTAAAATAAGTCCCCGGCAGCGGCGCCAAAAACTTGTTGATTGATTTCGCAATCAATGAATACGTGCAAGTATACACGGTCAATAAGTAATAAAGTGAAAGTAGAGTATCGTTCCCACGAGGAATTATTTAATAAAATCACCAAGTACTAATTCTTAACCAAATCAATTTTATTTAAACAACCAATAATTGTGATTTCTAGATTTAAGAAAACTAAATTAAACAAAACAAAAAGATTATTCTAAAAGAAAGCAAATAAACAACTAAGAATTGATGGAATTCAGATAAATAAGAATTAAGACTCCAATATTCCCAATTATGAATTATAAATCAATTATTCAACTATCCTAATTATTATATCTACTGAATTGTTAACAGGAATTCTCAAATGCCAAAAGTCCTTTTCCAAGTGATCAATTGACTTCTATTTAATCCAGATTAATCTTGCTATATTCCTATGCAAAACAATTGAATTAAACTCTTTTCAATCCCAATTCCTTATGTGTTACATGCGGTAAACAGATATTTCCATTCTATTCACAAACCTAATTATTCACCATGCAAATAACTAAGTCACATGTTATCATGCCCAGTTCTAACCCTAGAATTCCTCTTCCGATTCCTTCTAGAGTAACAAGGTAATTACTGATCAGATAATTAATCAATAAGCTCAAGACAAGATAAACATTTCACTTTGACATAAATAATTGGAATAAATCGAATAACTAATTCATAGACATAAAAGGTTCAATTGAAATCTTAATAAAAGAGTTAGTTCATAATTAATGAATTAAAACCAAGAATCCACAATTGAATAAACATTAAAAGATAAAAGTATGATAAGAGAAGATAATAGAATTTGTTTTCAGCAAATCTGATGCTCCCCTCTTGCTCTTGCTCTTGATCTTCAATGATCTCCAAGTTGCTTCAATCTCCTAAACTAATAAGAACTAGGGTTAATATCTAATCTAATGGAGTGTTTAATCTAGCCTAAGCTATGTAATCCCCCCTTATTTTATGTCTTACATCATATATTTATAGGTTACAAGTCTAATTTTTAGGTTAGGAACAAACCCAATCCAATTTGGAGTCAAAAAGATGTCAAAATTCGCCCCAAAACGCGTCCAAGCCTTTCCACTGACTTCCCCAGCGCCCCGGCGCTGGGTACGGTGCTGGGATTCTGCCCCCCAGTGCCCCGGCGCTGGAAATGAACTATAAATGGGCGCCCCGGCGCTAGAACATTTTTTGATATTTTCTGCTCCGACGTCCTTTGGGAAAATAGCCATAACTTCTTCATACGAATTTCGATTTTGATGATTCAAGATGTTCCGGAAAGAGGAGAAGTAGATCTACAACTTTCGTTCTTGAAGTTTTTCGAAATAAGGTCAGGAGCTATAGTAAAATTGGCTCTGAAGTGACTGCTGTGTAAATGGCAAGCCGAAAACGCGCATCTAGCCACCCCGAACGTCGATCCATGTAACTTTTGTCCCAATTCCTACAAAACAATATAAAACATGCATGAATAGACACAAACACATAAAAACATCCTAAAAGACTTGAGAACAACAATAAATTAAGCCCGAATGTATCCAATTCATGTGTATAAAACTCACTAATCAAATACCCCCAAACTTAAACATTTGCTTGTCCTCAAGCAAAAACACAAAAATGTTATGCAATGCAATGTAATGAAACTAATCTATATGCCTACGAATCCAACAGTAATGACAGAAACAAGTCTATTCAACCGGCCTTAGAGAAATCAAGTAAACATGATAATACATCATATTAAAACAAATCAGTAATTTCCCAATCACTCATCAAATCTTAGACTGTTATCACTGATATAGTGCGTGTGTGCTCCAAAACAATGTTAACTAATATAAAATCAAATTTAACACATAATAGGTCTCTTTAAAGGCATCATACAGTGAAAACTCACAAAATTCACGAACAAGCTAGATCCAACTAAAGTTAAACATCCACCAAGTTCAAGAGTCCAATCCGGAATACTTATGCTTTACTTTTCATTACGGGGGCTTTTTGCTCTTTTCCCATTTTATTGTTTTTTTTAACCATGACTGTGCAATGTCTCATTCCATTAGGCTAACAGTGTCACCCTTTAGCGAGCTTTCGACCAACGACTCCCAGACCATATAAGACCTTAGGGCGCTAGGTTTTAAGATACCCCTTCGGGCGTACTTACTCAAGTAACAAAGGCCCCGAAACAAAACTAGCCACGGTAATTTTTATTTTTATTTTTATTTTCTTTCTTTTTTTAGCGAAGCTTCTATATCCCAAATTTCCCCCCCAAACTTAAGTTTTTATCAAAATTTAGCCATCTCCGCCTATTCATGTCTTTCATTCCTTCACATTAATATTATCCTTAAGAAATTTATTATGTATCAATTTAAACTTAATCAGTCAACATAGCTGTTATTAACGTGCTAACATTAATTATACCAGTTTCAAACAGGAAAAGATTCAATTCATAACAAGAAATCACATCAAAGCCTGAATATTCAATACTATACTTATCTACTTAACTCCAGTCTCATCATTGGCCAAAATAGACTTTTACTATCTAACAGTTGGAATCATGCAAATATAAACTAACTGCAACAAACATAGTAAACTAACTACTATTTTTGCAATTTTTAAATTTTTTTTTTAAAACAAAAAACTGAATGCAAAAACTAAATGTAAATAACCCGAAAATATAACGAACTACAGTGTAAATAACTAACTATATGCAATACGACACTAAAATGCCCCCAAGCTTAAACTAGACATTGTCCTCAATGGCTACAATAGAAAAAATTAAAGCAGATGACTTCCCTGAAAATATAACAATCTTCCTCCTTGTCCGCTAAGTTTGGAGAATAGGCTAAGCACATGGAACAAATTGGGCACCACGCTTGAATTTGACTTGAATAACCTGTAAAACCATGATATAAGCACTTTTATTAAATCCTAAATAAATGAAAATTCAAAACTACTAATATAAAACTTAATAAAAAATAAAAATTAAACTTGGGTTGCCTCCCAATAAGCGCTTGTTTTATAGTCTCAGCCTGACTTCTTCAATTCTCTATCTAATTCCCCTATGAAAATTGAGGAACCCTCCATCCATCAGAAGCAATGTCTCTTTTGGGAGGTTCCCATTCGCAAAAACCCTTGAATTGAAGTCACCTAGCATGCTCTTTGTAGATAGGTTCCCTATTAAGAACGTCCAACAACTAGGTGTTTTCTCCATTATGTCTATGATTAGATTGGGGCATTGAAGCTTAATAAACATAATGGAGTCTTCCTCTATCTTCTCCTTTTCATCCCACCATGACTCCACAACTGTACTAGCTCTTATGTCACAAAGAGCTTTGCCGACGACATGACTGCCAATTGGGCATGGTTTTGCAAAACTGCCCGTATTATTGAACTTTGGTGGAGGAGGCACATGAGACACTATCAAAATTGGCTCATCTTCGTTGGTACTCAAAGTTAAATCTTCGTCGATCTCCTTTTCTTGGTTCCCAGTTGTTTCCTCTCTTTCAACATCTTGTGGCTCATCTAGTTGTAGATTTTGCTCGGGCTCTCCATCAGTCTCGGAATCCATGTCATAGAGCCAAGTGTATTGAGAACGGTTGTTCAACGCATGTGCTATCTGCCCCAATTAATTTTCCAGATTCTTTATCGACGCACCTTGGCTTTTCATATTCAGTTCCATTTTATTCAATTTTTTGTCTTGTTCCTCGTTCCTTTTTTCAGAAGCTTTAATAAATTTTTCCAAGGCTTCCTCCAAATTTGAATGGTCTTCCTGTTGTAGTGGAGGTGGACACGAGAAATCCGGTGGGTATGTTGGACTTGGAGCATAAAATTGATCTTGTTTAGTATGGCTCCATTAAACACCTTGGATTTTCACATTCATATCTACTTGACTCAATAACTTGTCTTGTGCCTCGATTTTTTTGTCAGTAGCTCTAATGAATTTTTCCAAGGCTTCCTCCCAACCTGGTTTCCTTTCTGGTTGTTGTTGAGTCTGATTTTGAAATTCGGATGCGTTTTGTTGTCTAGGTGCTTGAGCTTGATTGTTACTCCATGAAAAATTCGGGTGATACCCCCAATCCTGATGATAGTTGTTGGGATAGACATAATTATTGGGGTAATCACCACTATACTGTACCGGCTCGAAACTGATGGAGCATTGATGACTCATATAATTTCCAGCACAATAATCACAAACCATTGCTACTTGCTGTGTGGATGGTGGACTCCATGTTTCCATTGGTCGAGTCATGTTCGTGTATGGCCATTGATACGCAAAGTCATCCATGGTACCTAAAAAGAGAGAAATATAGGAAGAGAATTAAAAATAAAAATAAAAATAGAAATGTTTAAATTAAGGCTAATTTGATTGAAATTAATATTGGTAAATAATTATTAAATTAAGTCCACGGCAGCGGCGCCAAAAACTTGTTGATTGATTTCGCAATCAATGAATACGTGCAAGTATACACGGTCAATAAGTAATAAAGTGAAAGTAGAGTATCGTTCCCACGAGGAATTATTTAATAAAATCACCAAGTACTAATTCTTAACCAAATTAATTTTATTTAAACAACCAATAATTGTGATTTCTAGATTTAAGAAAACTAAATTAAACAAAACAAAAAGATTATTCTAAAAGAAAGCAAATAAACAACTAAGAATTGATGGAATTCAGATAAATAAGAATTAAGACTCCAATATCCCCAATTATGAATTATAAATCAATTATTCAACTATCCTAATTATTATATCTACTGAATTGTTAACAGGAATTCTCAAATGCCAAAAGTCCTTTTCCAAGTGATCAATTGACTTCTATTTAATCCAGATTAATCTTGCTATATTCCTATGCAAAACAATTGAATTAAACTCTTTTCAATCCCAATTCCTTATGTGTTACATGCGGTAAACAGATATTTCCATTCTATTCACAAACCTAATTATTCACCATGCAAATAACTAAGTCACATGTTATCATGCCCAGTTCTAACCCTAGAATTCCTCTTCCGATTCCTTCTAGAGTAACAAGGTAATTACTGATCAGATAATTAATCAATAAGCTCAAGACAAGATAAACATTTCACTTTGACATAAATAATTGGAATAAATCGAATAACTAATTCATAGACATAAAAGGTTCAATTGAAATCTTAATAAAAGAGTTAGTTCATAATTAATGAATTAAAACCAAGAATCCACAATTGAATAAACATTAAAAGATAAAAGTATGATAAGCGAAGATAATAGAATTTGTTGTCAGCAAATCTGATGCTCCCCTCTTGCTCCTGCTCTTGATCTTCAATGATCTCCAAGTTGCTTCAATCTCCTAAACTAATAAGAACTAGGGTTAATATCTAATCTAATGGAGTGTTTAATCTAGCCTAAGCTATGTAATCCCCCCTTATTTTATGTCTTACATCATATATTTATAGGTTACAAGTCTAATTTTTAGGTTAGGAACAAACCCAATCCAATTTAGAGTCAAAAAGATGTCAAAATTCGCCCCAAAACGCGTCCAAGCCTTTCCACTGACTTCCCCAGCGCCCCGGCGCTGGGTACGGTGCTGGGATTCTGCCCCCCAGTGCCCCGGCGCTGGAAATGAACTATAAATGGGCGCCCCGGCGCTAGAACATTTTTTGATATTTTCTGCTCCGACGTCCTTTGGGAAAATAGCCATAACTTCTTCATACGAATTTCGATTTTGATGATTCAAGATGTTCCGGAAAGAGGAGAAGTAGATCTACAACTTTCGTTCTTGAAGTTTTTCGAAATAAGGTCAGGAGCTATAGTAAAATTGGCTCTGAAGTGACTGCTGTGTAAATGGCAAGCCGAAAACGCGCATCTAGCCACCCCGAACGTCGATCCATGTAACTTTTGTCCCAATTCCTACAAAACAATATAAAACATGCATGAATAGACACAAACACATAAAAACATCCTAAAAGACTTGAGAACAACAATAAATTAAGCCCGAATGTATCCAATTCATGTGTATAAAACTCACTCATCATCTGGTTAACCAATCAATTCCTAAAATCACATCAAAAGCAAGTATCTTTAAAGAGATAAGATCAACAGGTAATGTGATAGTGCCAACTTGGATCATGCATGTAAGACCCCAACTTTTATAAATAAAGATGAATTTTCTATAAATATCATTTTTGAATATTATGGAGTTAAGTTGATATAATGTTATAGTTGTGGGTAATATTTATAAATTTTACAAAGTACGCAAGTTGTTCGATTGGTCGGGGAATATTCGTTTTAACAGGGAATATTCTTACAACGGCACAATCATTGGTGGACCCCACAACGGAATTATTGTCGGATTGAGAAAACGACAAAAATATTTTATTAAAAATAACGACGGAAGTTTTACCATTGATACTGTTGAACTACTCGGTAGTAAAAGTACAGTAATACGTGTGGTTGCATAGTAGCACACGGTATTGATTATTAATGCTTATGTGAGAAGTCACTCAGTTTGATTCAATTATTGTTTGTTAATAATATGAATTATGTAGCGATAATGACGTTTTGTTTTATTCGTATTATTAACGCAATAAAACAGAAACATCTTTTTATATAAAACAGAATACTTTATTAAAGTTATTCTATAAATAGAATATATTATATTTTATTTAAAAGATTTTTCTTTAAATATGGACCGTCAGATTAAAGTAATCAATCTGGACCGTTCATGGATTAGTTACTATGCATTCTATTTTTCTATAAATAGCAGCTCATTCCTTCATTATTTCTTACGAATTCACCGAACTCTAGAGAGAGAAACTATAGACAGAGAGAAGAAGAATATTCTGCTACTTAACTACTTCCTTATTTCAGCTCTTCTTTAAAACGGTAAGGGGTGTTATTCTTTCTTATTCATGAAGAGAACTGTTGTTATTCTATTTCTTATTATTCTGTTGGAATAACCTGTATACACGGTCTACCCTATACTTGGTGACATTCTTCTATTATTCTGTTGGAACATCCTGTCTGTGTGTTTTACACCGGACTTGATTCCGTTTTTATTAATATTCTGTTGGAACATTCTGTCTGTGTGTTTTACACCGGACCTGGTTCCGTTTTTATTATTATTCTGTTGGAACATCCTGTCTGTGTGTTTTACACCGGACCTGGTTCCGTTTTTATTATTATTCTGTTGGAACATCCTGTCTGTGTGTTTTACACCGGACCTGGTTCCGTCTTGTTATTGTTCTGTTGGAACATCCTGTCTGTGTATTTTACGCCGGACCTGGTTCCATTGTTTATTATTCTGTCGGAATATCCTGTCTGTGCGTTTACGCCGGACCTGGTTCCATTATTTATTATTCTATTGGAATAACCTGTTTGTGCGGTCTATCGCATGCATGGTGATTTCTTTTGTTATTCCATTCTTTATTATACTCAGTTAGTTAAGTTTTGACTTCTATACTCCATGAAATTAGTGGAATATCCTTGATAATTGCGGTTCATCCAGTATCTTTTCATGAAAATATTCTTCTAAGTATTCTTGAATTTTACTCCACAAAGTAGTATCATGTTGACAATTTGGACGTTAATTTTTGGATAAATTAATTCTTGAACTTGTTTTATTGAATTCTTATATCATTGTCATCATCCTCATGTTTATAAAATGTTGAAAGTCATCTGTGGCCTGTAGTGCATAGATGGACTTGGTATGATTATGACCAGGGATTATTCGGTATAATCATGACCGTAATATTACAAATGATGTGGTAAAAGTCCTCATTGGCCCGTAGTGCGTTGATGGACAGTTGTTGGCATGATCATGACCATTAATGAATACACGAATATCCTTGGCCGTAGTGCAGGGGTGATTCAATGATGTGGATTATTTTGTTAAGCTGAGTCCCAGCGATAACAGTGTTGAAAAACTTTTAAATCATAAAAGATAGTAGAATTTATTTTCTACTTGACTCTTTTAATGGATTGCTTGTTCCGCTGCAGTTAAACTTGATGTCTATTATATTTTATCAGTTTAACATTGTTGAAGGCTAATGATAATTTATTCTGCATTATCTTAGTCATAATATTTCTTACTGGGCTAGTTGAGCTCACCCTTTCTTTCACTGTTCTCTTCAGGAAATGAGAACGTAGCTGGGGCAAGTCGGAGAACGGAGTGATGGTTCGAATGATAGTATTAGTTAGTAGTCCTCACTATTCTATGTAATAGTGTGTTAATAAATGTAATGAGGACTCCTTTTGAGTATGAATACTCTCTAGAAGATAATATTTGTATTCAAACTCACAGTTTATGTTTTGTCGTATTGTACACGACAGTTGTATTAGTAAGTTGTATTTGTATTCTGTACTTTGTATCTGACGACCCAAGATGGGTGATGTATACCTAATTTTGGGGGCGTCACAGTTGGTATCAGAGCTTAGGGATATGATCCCTAGCTAAGATGTGAGAATAGAACTAGGAGGGGAGAGACGGGGAATTCCTTCGCTAGTATGACCTACCTAAGTTTATTTGCATGGTATTTAATTGGTCGGTCATAATATAAGGATAATATATGACATATCAATTAACTTTTATTTTGTGGCAGTATCTGAAAATGGCATCTGAGAATGTTGAAAATAGCAATGGAGCACAGGCGATTATTGATTCACCACATATCAATAATCAGGATAATGTTCATCAGGAAGGTGACAATCCTCATGCAAAAAACAACACTGACCAGATGATGAATGATGGAATGTTCAGAGGTTTTATGCAATTCATGCAACAACAGGTGAAAGTGGCTCCTGTCCACAACGTAGGTGGAAATACTGGAAACTCTCAGGCGGTCACCGCTAAGCAGTTTAAGGAGCTGGGACCATCGGAGTTTAAGGGAGAACCCAAACCACTTGTAGCTGAAACATGAATAAAGCAGATCACCAAGATATTTGATGTCTTGGGTTGCTCCGAGGAGCAAAAGGTTCCCTTTGCCGCCTTTATGTTGCGAGGAGAGGCAGATTACTGGTGGAAATCGATAAAGCGTACTCAACCTGCCGCACTGAAGATGTCTTGGGAGAAGTTCCAAGAGCTGTTTAACGACAAATACTTTCCCGAGAGTATTCGTCACATGAAGGAGGTGGAGTTCATCAAATTGGAGTAGAATAATATGACTGGGTCGCAGTACGAGGCAAAATTTACGGAGTTATCCCGGTTTCCGTCCCACCTGGTGGATAACGAAGAAAGAATGACGCGGATGTTTTTAAGAGGTTTGAAGCCGGAGATACGTCAACACCTTATTTTTCATAAATTGTGTTTGTATTCAGATGTTGTAAATAGGGCTCAGTTGGTGGAGCGCGATAACGAGACAACGCAACAAAAAGAGAGCAGCCGGCAAAATGATAATACCAGTGAAAGAAGTCATCGAAGCGGTGACAACAAGCGTGGAAGGAATCAACAGGCCAGAAATGGTAACCACTTCGGTGGTAATCAGGGCCAAAACAATAAGAATGGGCATTATAAATTCTTAGTTATGTCTTTTGGATTGACTAATACTCATGCTGCCTTCATGGATATGATGAACAGGGTATTCAAGGAATATTTTGATCACTTTGTGGTCGTCTTTATCGATGACATCCTTGTTTATTCCAAAAGCCGTGAAGATCATGAGCAACACTTGAGGTTGGTACTCCAAAAACTTCGTAAATACAAACTTTATGCCAAGTTGAAGAAATGCGAGTTCTGGCTGGAAGAGGTAGCATTCCTTGGGCACGTAGTATCAAGCCGTGGAATATCGGTTGACCCGGCAAAGATTGAAGCTATTCAAAGCTGGGAGCAACCTAAATCAGTGACCGAGGTACGTAGCTTTCTTGGTTTAGCTGGTTATTATCGGAGATTCGTGGAAGGATTTTCTCGAATCGCTACTCCATTAACTCAGCTGACTTGGCAAAGTTCGGTTGGAGCGAAGAATGTGAGCAGAGTTTTCAAGAACTCAAGAGGAGACTCATTTCAGCACCTGTTCTAACAATACCATCTGGCTCAGAGGGATTTGTCATCTACAGTGATGCTTCGAGCAAAGGGTTGGGATGCGTTCTCATGCAACATGAAAAAGTCATAGCCTATGCATCAAGACAACTCAAGGAATATGAGAGGAATTATCCTACTTATGATCTAGAGTTGGCAGCTGTTGTCTTTGCACTTAAAATTTGGAGGCATTACTTGTATGGGGAGAAGGTGGAGATCTTTACGGATCATAAAAGCCTCAAATATTTCTTCACTCAAAAGGAACTCAACATGCGACAACGACGTTGGCTTGAACTGTTGAAAGATTATGATCATACCATTCAATACCATCCTGGAAAAGCGAACGTGGTAGCTGACGCATTGAGTAGAAGATCATATGCGGGTACAAGTGCGATATTGTCAATACAAAGGCCCATTTTGTGTGATTTGCAAAGGATGGAGATAGAGTTAAAGACTCCAGGGACCCATTTGATGATGGCGAATATACGAGTAGAACCGACTTTAATCGATAAAGTTAAAGCTGCTCAAGCTACAGACCTGGAGCTGATGCGTATGAAAAAGAAAGTGCAAGAAGGTGCTATACCGGAAGCAAGAATCGATGAAGAAGGAATACTTCGAGTCAACTCCAGACTTTGTGTTCCTAACAACCCTGATTTAAAGTATGAAATCATGATGGAGGCGCACAACACACCGTTTGCAATCCATCTTGGAAGTACCAAAATGTATCATGATCTTCGTCATACATTTTGGTGGAGCAATATGAAGAGAGAGATAACGTTGTTTATCTCAAGGTGTCTAACTTGTCAACGAGTCAAAGCGGAGCATCAAGTACCAAAAGGTCCATTGCAACCACTTGAAATTCCAGAATGGAAGTGGGAGCACATTACCATGGATTTCGTTACCGGTCTTCCTAGGGTTTCTCAAGGTATTGATGCGATTTGGGTCATTGTTGATAGATTGACCAAGTCTGCTCATTTCTTACCGATACGAGAAACTTATACACTTGAACGTCTTGCTCGTATGTACATAAACGAGATTGTAAGACTGCATGGTATGCCAGTATCCATAGTTTCTGACCGAGACCCAAGATTCACTTCACGATTTTGGGTTAGTTTACAAAAAGCTATGGGCACGGAGTTACGATTTAGTTCAGCATATCATCCTCAGACGGACGGACAATCAGAGAGGACTATTCAAACTCTTGAAGATCTATTAAGACTCTGTGTCTTTGACTTCAAAGGAAGTTGGGACAAGTTCTTACCATTGGTGGAGTTTTCCTACAACAATAGTTATCAAGTAAGTATTGGCATGGCTCCATTCGAAGCATTGTATGAAAGAAAATGTCGTTCTCCAGTATGCTGGGATGAGGTAGGTAATGCAACATTGTTGGGACCGGAGTTGGTACGTATGACTACAGAAAAGATTCAAACGATCCGACAACGTATAAAAACCTCACAAGATCGACAAAAGAGTTATGCTGATCTTCATCGAAAGGAAGTGGAATTTGATGTAGGAGATCATGTGTTCTTACGTGTTGCTCCATGGAAAGGAGTTACGAGATTTGAAAAGAGAGGAAAGCTCAATCCTCGATTCATCGGTCCATTTTTAATCCTCGATCGAGTAGGAACTGTGGCTTATAGACTCGCTTTACCGCCAAGTATGTCTCGTGTTCATAACGTTTTTCACATATCCATGTTACGCAAATATGTGGAAGACCCGAACCACATTATTGAGTTAGAACCAGACGAAATAGCGGAGGATTTGACGTATGAGGAAGTTCCTGTTCAAATCTTGGATAAGAAGGAACATATTCTACGCTCCAAGGTTATACCTCAAGTCAAAGTTTTGTGGAGAAACCACGATATTGAGGAAATGACTTGGGAGTTAGAATCTGAAATGAAATCAAGGTATCCTTACCTCTTCGACATACCAGGTACGTACCCTAATTTCGAGGGCAAAATTTCATAAGAAGGGGAGGTTGTAAGACCCCAACTTTTATAAATAAAGATGAATTTTCTATAAATATCATTTTTGAATATTATGGAGTTAAGTTGATATAATGTTATAGTTGTGGGTAATATTTATAAATTTTACAAAGTACGCAAGTTGTTCGATTGGTCGGGGAATATTCGTTTTAACAGGGAATATTCTTACAACGGCACAATCATTGGTGGACCCCACAACGGAATTATTGTCGGATTGAGAAAACGACAAAAATATTTTATTAAAAATAACGACGGAAGTTTTACCATTGATACTGTTGAACTACTCGGTAGTAAAAGTACAGTAATACGTGTGGTTGCATAGTAGCACACGGTATTGATTATTAATGCTTATGTGAGAAGTCACTCAGTTTGATTCAATTATTGTTTGTTAATAATATGAATTATGTAGCGATAATGACGTTTTGTTTTATTCGTATTATTAACGTAATAAAACAGAAACATCTTTTTATATAAAACAGAATACTTTATTAAAGTTATTCTATAAATAGAATATATTATATTTTATTTAAAAGATTTTTCTTTAAATATGGACCGTCAGATTAAAGTAATCAATCTGGACCGTTCATGGATTAGTTACTATGCATTCTATTTTTCTATAAATAGCAGCTCATTCCTTCATTATTTCTTACGAATTCACCGAACTCTAGAGAGAGAAACTATAGAGAGAAACTATAGACAGAGAGAAGAAGAATATTCTGCTACTTAACTACTTCCTTATTTCAGCTATTCTTTAAAACGGTAAGGGGTGTTATTCTTTCTTATTCATGAAGAGAACTGTTGTTATTCCATTTCTTATTATTCTGTTGGAATAACCTGTATACGCGGTCTACCCTATACTTGGTGACATTCTTCTATTATTCTGTTGGAACATCCTGTCTGTGTTTTTACACCGGACCTGATTCCGTTTTTATTAATATTCTGTTGGAACATTTTGTCTGTGTGTTTTACACCGGACCTGGTTCCGTTTTTATTATTATTCTGTTGGAACATCCCGTCTGTGTGTTTTACACCGAACCTGGTTCCATTTTTATTATTATTCTGTTGGAACATCCTGTCTGTGTGTTTTACACCGGACCTGGTTCCGTCTTGTTATTATTCTGTTGGAACATCCTGTCTGTGTGTTTTACACCGGACCTGGTTCCATTATTTATTATTCTGTCGGAATATCCTGCCTGTGCGTTTACGTCGGACCTGGTTTCATTATTTATTATTCTGTTGGAATAACCTGTTTGTGCTGTCTATCGCATGCATGGTGATTTTTTTGTTATTCCATTCTTTATTATACTCAGTTGGTTAAGTTTTGACTTCTATACTCCATAAAATTAGTGGAATATCCTTGATAATTACGGTTCATCCAGTATCTTTTCATGAAAATATTCTTCTAAGTATTCTTGAATTTTACTCCACAAAGCAGTATCATGTTGACAATTTGGACGTTGTTAATTTTTGGATAAATTAATTCTTGAACTTGTTTTATTGAATTCTTATATCATTGTCATCATCCTCATGTTTATAAAATGTTGAAAGTCATCTGTGGCCTGTAGTGCATAGATGGACTTGGTATGATTATGACCAGGGATTATTCGGTATAATCATGACCGTAATGTTACAAATGATGTGGTAAAAGTCCTCATTGGCCCGTAGTGCGTTGATAGACAGTTGTTGGCATGATCATGACCATTAATGTAACGACCCCAAAATAGGTCCATTCCATCCAACCTATTCTGAGTCGCCAAATACATGGTATAGAAAATAACTGTAACTTTATTACAACAATTGTCGTGCAAAATACAACAACACATATGCTATAAGTTTGGATACAAATATATACCAAATGTGACTCATGTTCTAACCGTGGACATCACCTCACAATGACACCTTACATAAAGGTATAGTCAAAAACTGTTCTAGAAATTAGAATCTTTGGGAAGTGTTCAAGGAAACCTTCGTACATGGGAGGCCACGCGTCTAGGTTATGATAGATATCATATGGCCACAGAATTATCCTTGGTTGACCCAATAGACCCCAAAGAAAAACGAGAAGATTACTATCATATTCTTCCCAATGGTGAGTCTTCTCTTGACTTATCATTATCTCCACTATCTCTAATTGAGAATTATACTTCAAACAAACACCAAGATTATATAGGTAGTGCCCATAGATATACTCAGCAAGTGGATGAGCACAACCATGTCCTATGATGACACGAGGTTGTATGTCATTAGACATCTTATATGATAGTGGCAAAACACCCTTCCAACGTTGGGTTTCTTCACCAAATATAACTACTAAATGATAACCACCGTTCTATTCCCTTGATACCCCCGCTCGACCCAGCTACACTCTTATTACCTGAAAGGAATTGTGAAGCAAAAGGGTGAGCACAACTAGCTCAGTAAAGAATATCATGACTAAAGATAATTCAATTATCAATAGCCTTCATCAACAATAAATCAGAGATTTAGAACATATGGTAAATGATAAAAATTTCAACCATAGTTGCAGCGGAACGAGCAATCCATTAGAAGAGTCAAATAGACTATAAAGTCTATTATCTTCTCCATGTTAAAAATCCACCAACAATATTTTATCCATGTAACATCACTCAACAGTTCCTTTCCACAATCATATGAATAACTCATAATCATAATTGTGACTATAAATTTTTCTTCGCACCCAGGACGAAGAATATTTTTATCACCTGTCTTTACCTGAAACATCAAAGATCATGGTTATACCAAATCACAGTTCCTGTTTATAATCATACTAACAAATCCATCTTTGCACTACGGGCCAAAGATATTCATCAACAAACCATCTTTGCACTACGGGCCAAAGATATTCAACAACAGTTCATCTTTGCACTACAGGCCAAAGATATTCATCAACAGGCTATCTTTGCACTACATGCCAAAGATATTCATCAACAATTCATATTTGCACTACAGGCCAAATATATTCATATCTCAAAGAAATATATAATCATTTCAGAATTTATATAAACAATAATTATAACCATGTTGATCAATTCACCTTTGCACTTAAGCTTAAGATATTCAATTATAAATTCAATGGTCATGATCATACCAGTCACAATTCAACTTTGCACTACAGGCCAAAGAGAACCCTAGTCATGATCATACCAATAATCTATCCATCTTTACACTCCAGTGAAAGAGAATTTCAACATCAGGGTTATAAAAATGCTATATATGATGATAAAAATAATATGATCAACATATAGTTTTAATCTCAAGAGTAATATTCGTAACTCATGAATAGTAAATCGTGAATAGTAACTCATGAATAGTAACCCCGACACAAAAGATAGAAATTCTACAATAAAATTCATACCAATATTTCGGTATAATGATATTGAAAGAATAACATTACTTAAATTTATAAACAATTTATTTTAATTGTTTACACTTTACTAATTAATGCATTTAATCATCATAAAATGTCAACTCTTACAATTTCATCATCAATAACCAAAACCCTCATCAAAAATCTGCATATACCTCATATAGGATTCTCAAGCCATAAAATTCTATTTTCCAATTTTCTTTCTTCACAAAACATATTTAATTCATTTACTCATAACTAGACCATTTTCATGAAAAATACCAAATCAGTTCCAAAAATATTTCTTTTCTGGGATTTAGCATAATATAGTCTCATAGTGAACATATATTTTTCTCAGAATCTTTAAAAGTCATTTACTATTTTTCATATGGCCAAAATAGCCGAGCATTACAAGCCAAAGATATTCATTTGTATCACTAGTTGGTCATGTTCATCTCAACACCTGTTCATCTTTGCACTACAGGCCAAAGATATTCATTAGGTAATCATACATATTTGTACTACAGGCCAAAGATATTCAGTAGTATCATCATTTAGAACTGAGGATGATGAAAAATATTTTAAATAAAACGAATCTAGTGAGATAAAAGAACAAATATTAGGGATTCGTATTACAGTTTATCCAAGTTCAATAATACTCCATAATAACAAATTTTGAAGCAGAATTCAAAAATAAAGATCAAAACATGGACACAATCAAAGATAGTAACCATAATAGACAACTTGGACAAAAAGAAGAAAATTTCATATTTCGGTGAATAGTGTCGTATTCGTGAATAGTGCCGTATACGTGAATAGTAACGTATACGTGAATAGTAATTCCAACACAAAAAGTTTTAAATTTGATAAAAAGTTCATACCAACATTTCGGTATAATGATATTGAAGAAAATATCATTTTAAGAAGAATATAACACCCTTACCTCAAAATATCAGTACTTCTGATCGGAATATCGGTATAAGGCTGAAAGAAAACTTGCACTGATGAATAGAAACTCACAAAGTATCTAAATACTCACAAAATGCACTCAATAATCTAGAGAGAGAAAGAGAGAAAACTTGTTTCAGGTGTGATTTTCAATTCAAACTTAGCCTTCTATTTATAGGAAAATGTTAGCACGCCGAAGCAGACTTAACCTGCAACCTGATGGCTTTACCTGCTACTATTCCCATCCACCACATTTAAATAAAAATCTTAGCACATTTTCACCAACCAAAAGTGGGGCCCACCAATTCTAGAATTTTCTACCAAAATGATAAATTTCGAAACTTCAACAATTCCTGAACCAGTCATCTCGTAAAATTCATAATAAATCATACGTTCATTTTTAACGGTTCAAAATTTTTGGATATATACTTAACTTATATATGTATAACATATCCAAAAAATCACAACGATCCAACGGTCGGATTAAAAATTATAACCCCCGCAATATATCTCAAAAACCCTGATTGATTTTTAATTCCTCCATTCCGATAAAAATTCTGATAAAACACATCAACATTAACTCCTTCATTTTTAACCACAAAATATATCCAACATTTATATTCACATAAAATAAATATTTCCTTATCATATGAATCAATAATAAATTATTCACAATTAATATTACAGAATCACATTTATGACAACCAGGCCGTTCCCAATAAAGAGGAGACTTTCTAATAAGGATTTCTCCTTACTGGCGCGCAATTAGGTGACCAAACATCTCCTTAGACAAAATTTTCTAGACATTGCCAATAATGCTATCTAATAATATTATTCAAATAATATGAATTATTGATCTGATAATGGGAAATACTGTGCAGTGACAATTATTGAAACAATAATAATATAAAATATCAATGCAGCAATTATTAAATCAATAAAATAAAATATTGAACAGTAACTACTGTAACAATTATTGAGTAGTCCCTTCCTTCGTAAGAATCAATAATTTAAAAATACTGTGCAATCCGTGTGCTACTGTGCAACCACGCGTATTACTGTATTTTAATCACCGGGTATTCCAACAGTGTTAACAGTAACAACTACGTCGTTATTTATAAAAACTCAATTTTTGTCGTTATCTTCATCCAACCGTTTTTCGTTATGAGGCTCACAAATAGCTGCGCCGTTGTACGAATATTTCCCGATAGAAAGAATATTTCACGACCAAACGTGTGACGCCCCCAAAATAGGTATACAACACCCATTCTGAGTCGCCAAAATACATGGTACAGAAACAACTATATCTTTACTATTACAACATAAGAACTGCGAGTTTAAATACAAATATTGTCATCTAGACAATATCCACACTCAAATAAGTCATCATTACAATTATTGATACATTATTTCACAAAAATGGTGAGGACTACTAAAATAACTTCTAGAACCATCATTCCATACCCCGACTAGTACTCGATACATTCTCGCCTCCTGAGAAAATTGGAACAAAAAGGAAAAGGGTGAGCTCAACTAGCCCAGTAAAGAACATTATGACTAAGATAATACAGAACAAATTATCGTTAGTCATCAACAGGAAAAAATCTAATAGAATACAATAGACAACAAGTTTTAAATCAATAACTGCAGCGGAAACAACAAACCATTAAAAGAGTCAAGTAGAGAATGAGTTCTACTATCTTCTAAGATTTAAAAGTCCATCATCAATATTTTATCCCTGTAATAACAATCAATAACCATCTTTAATCAAATATTCATCTTTGCACTACAGGCCAAATATATTCATTTGTATCACCAGTCGGTCAAGTTCATCTCAACACCTGTTCATCTTTGCACTACGGGCCAAAGATATTCATCAGTTAATCATTCAACTTTGCACTACAGGCCAAAGCTATTCAGTAATATCATCATTTAGGACTGAGGATGATGAAAAATATCTTAAAGAAAACGAATCCAGTGAAACAAAATAACAAATATTAAGAATTTGTATTTTGATTTATCCATGTCCAAAAATACCTTATAATTATTCATAGTGAAGTAAAATTCAAGAATGATCAAAACATGGATACAATAAAAGCTAGTACCCAGAATAGATATTTTGGACGAAAAGAAGAAAAAAAAATCGGTGAATAGTAACTCGTGAATAGTAACTCGTGAATAGTAACCCCGACGTGAAAAGTTCCAAATTTGATAAAAATTTCCAACCAATATTTCGGCATAATGATATTGAAGAAATAATATCATTTTCGAATAAAATAACATCCCTTACCTCGTAAAGACAGTACTTCTGGTCGGAATACCGGTATAATGCTGAAAGTAACTTATTCTGATGAATAGAAACTCTCAAAGTATCTAAATACTCACAAAATACACTCAATAATCTAGAGAGAGAAAGAGAGAAAACTTATTTCTGGTGTGATTTTTAATTCTAACTTAGCCCTCTATTTATAGGAAAATGTTAGCACGCCGAAGCAGACTTAACCTGCAACCTGATGGCTTTACCTGCTACTATTCAAGCCTACCACATTTGAATAAAAATCTCAACACATTTCTTCACCAACCAAGAGTGGGGCCCACTAATTCTAGAATTTTTTATCAAAATGATAAACTCCAAAAATTCAACAATTCCTAAACCAGTCATCTCGTAAAATTCATAATAAACCATACGTTCATTTTTAACGGTTCAAAATTTGTGAAAATATACTCAACTTATATATGTATAACATATCCAAAAATTACCACGATCCAACGGTCGGATTAAAAATTATAACCCCCGCAAAATATCTCAAAAACACTGATTTTTAATACCTCCATTCCGACAAAAATACTGATAAAAATCACAAAATTAACTTCTTCATTTTTAACCACAAAAATATATCCCTCATTTATATCCACATAAAATAAATATTTCCTTATCATATGAATCAATAATTAATTATTCACAAATAATATTACAGAATCACATTTATGACAACCAGGCCGTTCCCAGGAAAGAGGGGGCTTTCCAATAAGGATTTCTCCTTACTGGCGCGCAATTAGATGACCAAACCTCTCTTTAGACAGAACTTTCTAGACATTGCCAATAATGTTATCTAATAATATTATTCAAATAATATGAATTATTGATCTGATAATGAGAAATACTGTGTACTGACAATTATTGAAATAATAGTAATATAAAATATCAACGCAACAATTATTGAATCAATAAAATAAAATACTGAACAGTAATTACTGTAACCATTATTGAGTAGTGCCTTCTTACGTAAGAATCAATAATTGGTGCAATACAGTGTGCTACTGTGCAACAACGCGTATTACTGTGTTTTAACCACCGGGTATTCCAACAGTATTAACGGTAACAACTACGCCGTTATTTATAAACAACTTAAACTTGTCGTTTTCTTCATCCAATCGCTTTCTGTTATGGGGCCCACAAAATACTGCGCCGTCGTACGAATATTCCCCGACAGGAAGAATATTCCACTACCAAACGAATATTCCCCGACAACAATGAATATTTTATAACCACCTGCTTATTTGAAATATTTGCGCATATTACCCATAACTAATGTGACGCCCCCAAAATAGGTATACAACACCCATTCTGAGTCGCCAAAATACATGGTACAGAAACAACTACATATCTATTATTACAACACAAGAACTGTGAGTTTAAATATAAATATTGTCATTTAGACAATATCCACACTCAAATAAGTCCTCATTACAATTATTGATACATTATTTTACAAAAATGGTGAGGACTACTAAAGTAACTTCTAGAACCATCATTCCATACCCCGACTAGTACTCGCTACATTCTCGCCTCCTAAGAAAAATGGAACAAAAAGGAAAAGGGTGAGCTCAACTAGCCCAGTAAAGAACATTATGACTAAGATAATACAGAACAAATTATCGTTAGTCATCAACAGGAAAAAATTTAATAGAATACAATAGACAACAAGTTTTAAATCAATAACTGCAGCGGAAATAACAAACCATTAAAAGAGTCAAGTAGAGAATGAGTTCTACTATCTTCTAAGATTTAAAAGTCCATCATCAATATTTTATCCCTGTAACAACAATCAATAACCATCTTTAATCAAATATTCATCTTTGCACTACAGGCCAAATATATTCATTTGTATCACCAGTCGGTCAAGTTCATCTCAACACCTGTTCATCTTTGCACTGCGGGCCAAAGATATTCATCAGTTAATCATTCATCTTTGCACTACAGGCCAAAGATATTCAGTAATATCATCATTTAGGACTGAGGATGATGAAAAATATCTTAAAAAAAACGAATCCAGTGAAACAAAATAAAAAATAATAAGGATTCGTATTTCGATTTATCCATGTCCAAAAATACCTTATAATTATTCATAGTGAAGTAAAATTCAAGAATGATCAAAACATGGATACAATCAAAGTTAGTACCCAGAATAGATATTTTGAACGAAAAGAAGAAAAAAAAATCGGTGAATAGTAACTCGTGAATAGTAACCCCGACGTAAAAAGTTCTAAATTTGATAAAAATTTCTAACCAATATTTCGGCATAATGATATTGAAGTAATAATATCATTTTCGAATAAAATAACATCCCTTACCTCGTAAAGACAGTACTTCTGGTCGGAATACCGGTATAATGCTGAAAGAAACTTATTCTGATGAATAGAAACTCTCAAAGTGTAACGACCCCAAAATAGGTCCATTCCATCCAACCCATTCTGAGTCGTCAAATACATGGTACAGAAAACAACTACAACTTTATTACAACAATTGTCGTGCAAAATACAACAACACATATGCTGTGAGTTTGGATACAAATATATACCAAATGTGACATTGGACACCATCATGTATCAGCACCTCACAAAGGTACCTTACATAAAGGTACAGTCAAAAACTGTTTTAGAAACTAGAATCTTTGAGAAGTGCTCAAGAAAACCTTCGTACATGGGAGGCCATGCGTCTAGGTTATGATAGATATCATATGGCCACAGAATTATCCTTGGTTGACCCAATAGACCCCAAAGAAAAACGAGAAGATTACTATCATATTCTTCCCAATGGTGAGTCTTCTCTTGACTTATCATTATCTCCACTGTATCTAACTGAGAATTATACTTCAAACAAACACCAAGATTATATAGGTAGTGCTTGTAGATATACTCGAAAAGCGGATGTGCACAATCATGTCTTATGATGACACGAGGTTGTACGTCGTTAGACATCTTGTATGATAGTGGCAAAACACCCTTCCAACGTTGGGTTAGCCTCACCCTATTTTTTTCACCAAATATAACTACTAAATGATGACCACCGTTCTATTCCCTTGTTACCCTCGCTCGACCCAGCTACACTCTTATTACCTGAAAAGGAATTGTGAAGCAAAAGGGTGAGCACAACTAGCTCAGTAAAGAATATCATGACTAAAGATAAATAAATTATCAATAGCCTTCAACAGTAATAAATCAGAGATTTAGAACATATGGTAGATGATAAAACTTTTCAACCATAGTTGCAGCGGAACGAGCAATCCATTAGAAGAGTCAAATAGACTATAAAGTCTATTATCTTCTCCATGTTAAAAATCCATCAGCAATGTTTTATCCCTGTAACATCAATCAACAATTCTGGTCCACAATCATATGAATAACTCATAATCATAACTGTAGTTCTAAATTCCTCTTCTCATCTAGGACGAAGATAATTTTCATCACCTGAAACATCAAACATCATGGTTATACCAAATCACAGTTCCTGTTCATAATCATACTAATAACTTCATCTTTGCACTACGGGGCAAAGATATTCATCAACAAGTCATCTTTGCACTACAGGCCAAAGATATTCGTCAACAGTTCATCTTTGTATTACTGGCCAAAGATATTCAACAACAGGTCATCTTTGCACTACGGGCCAAAGATATTCATCAACAGACCATCTTTGCACTACAGGCCAAAGATATTCATCTACAATTCATCTTTGCACTACAGGCCAAAGATATTCCTCAACAATTCATATTTGCACTACATGCCAAATATATTAATACCTCAAAGAATATATAATCATTTAAGAATTTATATAAATAATAATTATAACCATGTTGATCATTTCACCTTTGCACTTAAGCTAAAGATATTCAATTATAAATTCAATGGTCATGATCATACCAGTCAACAATTCAACTTTGCACTACTGGCCAAAGAGAACCCATAGTCATGATCATACCAAAAATCTACCCATCTTTACACTCAAGTCAAAGAGAAATATCATCATTAGGGTTCTAAAAATGTTATATATGATAATAAAAAACAATATGATTAAAACATGGATTTAATTTCAAGAGCAATATTCATAAATCAACAATAATTTGGTTAGAAAAAGAAACCAATTTTGTCGTGAATAGTAACTCGTGAATAGTAACTCGTGAATAGTAACTCATGAATAGTAATCCCGACACAAAAAGGTAGAAATTCCACAATAAAATATATACCAATATTTCGGTATAATGATATTGAAAGAATAATATTTCTTAAGCTTATAAACAATTTTTTTTAATTGTTTACACTTTACTAAATAATGCATTTAATCATTCTAAAATGTCAAACTCATAAGATTTCATCACCAATAATCAAAACCCTCATCAAAAATCTGCATATACCTCATATATAGGATTCTCAAGCCATAAAATCCTATTTTCCAATTTTCTTACTTCACATAACATATTTAATTCATTTTCTCATAACTAGACTATTTTCATGAAAAATACCAAATCCGTTCCAAAAATATTTCTTTTCCGGGATTTAGCATAATATAGTCCCATAGTAAACATATATTTTTCTCAGAATTTTTAAAAGTCATTTACTATTTTTCATATGGCCAAAATAGCCGAATATTTAGACATTTATCAAAAATTGTACTTTTGTCTAAAAATTCTAAAATTTACAGAGTATACTTCTATCATATACATGTACCCCCAATAAAAATTTTATCAATTTTGGAGTTAACCACAAGGAATTATAAGCTGTTACTTTTAAAATAGTCTTTTCTCATAAAATTCATAACTCTCAATCTATACATCTAAAAATCACCATTTTTGGATACAGTCAAGAAAACTCATCAAAATATCATTTCAAATTTTTTCAGAATTTTTGAAGATCAGAAAAATTACGAAACTGAAAATCATAACAACCCTTAAAATCTCTTACTATCCCTTACCTCAAAAGAGCAGTACTTCTGACTGGATATCGGATATGATGCTGAAGGAAACTTGCACTGATGAATAGCAACTCACCAAGTATCTAAAAACTCACAAAATATGCTTCATAATATAGAGAGAGAAAGAGAGAAAGCTTATGTTTTTGGTGTGATTTTCAATTCTAACTTAGCCCTCTATTTATAGGAAAATTTTGGTAGGTTTGACCTGCAACCTGATGGCTTTACCTGCTACTATTCCCACCCACCACATTTGAAATATAATTCAGCACATTTTTTCACCAACCACAAGTGGGGCCCACCAATTCTAGAATTTTTCACCAAAATGATAAACTTCGAAAATCAGTCATCTCGTAAAATTCATAATAAATCATACGTTCATTTTTAACGGTTCAAAATTTGTGGACATATACTCAACTTATATATGTATAACATATCCAAATATTACCACGATCCAACGGTCGGATTAAAAATTATAACCCTCGCAAAATATCTCAAAAACCCTAATTTTTAATACCTCCATTCCGACAAAAATACTGATAAAAATCTCAACATTAACTCCTTCATTTTTAACCACAAAAATATATCCCTCGTTTATATCCACATAAAATAAATATTTCCTTATCATATGAATCAATAATTAATTATTCACAAATAATATTACAGAATCACATTTATGACAACCAGGCCGTTCCCAGGAAAGAGGGGGCTTTCCAATAAGGATTTCTCCTTACTGGCGCGCAATTAGATGACCAAACCTCTCCTTAGACAGAACTTTCTAGACATTGCCAACAATGATATCTAATAATATTATTCAAATAATATGAATTATTGATCTGATAATAGGAAATACTGTGCAGCAACAATTATTGAACAACAATAATACAAAATTTCAACGTAGCAATTATTGAATCAATAAAATAAAATATTAAACAGTAATTACTGTAACAATTATTGAGTAGTGCCTTCTTACGTAAGAATCAATAATTTCAAAAATACTATGCAATACCGTGTGCTACTGTGCAATAACGCGTATTACTGTATTTTAACCACCGGGTATTCCAACAGTGTTAACGGTAACAACTACGCCGTTATTTGTAAAAATTCAAATTTGTCGTTTTCTTCACCCGACAGTTATTCTGTTATGGGGCCCACAAATGGCTGCGCCGTCGTACGAATATTCCCCGACAGAAAGAATATTCCACGACCAAACGAATATTCCCTGACAACAATGATTATTTTATAACCACTTGCTTATTTTGAAAAAAAATCATATTTCACTCATAACTTTAAACTTTTATCAATTTAACCATTTACTGAATAGTAATTATAAGAAAAATTGAATACTTTTATTTCATAAAATTCGGGGTCTTACACAAAGTATCTAAATACTCACAAAATACACTCAATAATCTAGAGAGAGAAAGAGAGAAAACTTATTTCTGGTGTGATTTTCAATTCTAACTTAGCCCTCTATTTATAGGAAAATGTTAGCACGCCGAAGCAGACTTAACCTGCAACCTGATGGCTTTACCTGCTACTATTCAAGCCTACCACATTTGAATAAAAATCTCAGCACATTTCTTCACCAACCAAGAGTGGGGCCCACTAATTCTAGATTTTTTTATCAAAATGATAAACTCCAAAAATTCAACAATTCCTGAACCAGTCATCTCGTAAAATTCATAATAAACCATACGTTCATTTTTAACGGTTCAAAATTTGTGAAAATATACTCAACTTATATATGTATAACATATCCAAAAATTACCACGATCCAACGGCCGGATTAAAAATTATAACCCCCGCAAAATATCTCAAAAACACTGATTTTTAATACCTCCATTCCGACAAAAATACTGATAAAAATCACAAAATTAACTCCTTCATTTTTAACCACAAAAATATATCCCTCATTTATATCCACATAAAATAAATATTTCCTTATCATATGAATCAATAATTAATTATTCACAAATAATATTACAGAATCACATTTATGACAACCAGGCCGTTCGCAGGAAAGAGGGGGCTTTCCAATAAGGATTTCTCCTTACTGGCGCGCAATTAGATGACCAAGCCTCTCCTTAGACAGAACTTTCTAGACATTGCCAATAATGTTATCTAATAATATTATTCAAATAATATGAATTATTGATCTGATAATGAGAAATACTGTGTACTGACAATTATTGAAATAATAGTAATATAAAATATCAACGCAATAATTATTGAATCAATAAAATAAAATACTGAACAGTAATTACTGTAACCATTATTGAGTAGTGCCTTCTTACGTAAGAATCAATAATTGGTGCAATACAGTGTGCTACTGTGCAACAACGCGTATTACTGTGTTTTAACCACCGGGTATTCCAACAGTATTAACGGTAACAACTACGCCGTTATTTATAAACAACTTAAACTTGTCGTTTTCTTCATCCAATCGCTTTCTGTTATGGGGCCCACAAAATACTGCGCCGTCGTACGAATATTCCCCGACAGGAAGAATATTCCACTACCAAACGAATATTCCCCGACAACAATGAATATTTTATAACCACCTGCTTATTTGAAATATTTGCGCATTTTACCCATAACTAATGTGACGCCCCCAAAATAGGTATACAACACTCATTCTGAGTCGCCAAAATACATGGTACAGAAACAACTACATATCTATTATTACAACACAAGAACTGTGAGTTTAAATATAAATATTGTCATTTAGACAATATCCACACTCAAATAAGTCCTCATTACAATTATTGATACATTATTTTACAAAAATGGTGAGGACTACTAAAGTAACTTCTAGAACCATCATTCCATACCCCGACTAGTACTCGCTACATTCTCGCCTCCTAAGAAAAATGGAACAAAAAGGAAAAGGGTGAGCTCAACTAGCCCAGTAAAGAACATTATGACTAAGATAATACAGAACAAATTATCGTTAGTCATCAACAGGAAAAAATTTAATAGAATACAATAGACAACAAGTTTTAAATCAATAACTACAGCGGAAACAACAAACCATTAAAAGAGTCAAGTAGAGAATGAGTTCTACTATCTTCTAAGATTTAAAAGTCCATCATCAATATTTTATCCCTGTAACAACAATCAATAACCATCTTTAATCAAATATTCATCTTTGCACTACAGGCCAAATATATTCATTTGTATCACCAGTCGGTCAAGTTCATCTCAACACCTGTTCATCTTTGCACTACGGGCCAAAGATATTCATCAGTTAATCATTCATCTTTGCACTACAGGCCAAAGATATTCAGTAATATCATCATTTAGGACTGAGGATGATGAAAAATATCTTAAAAAAAACGAATCCAGTGAAACAAAATAAAAAATAATAAGGATTCGTATTTCGATTTATCCATGTCCAAAAATACCTTATAATTATTCATAGTGAAGTAAAATTCAAGAATGATCAAAACATGGATACAATCAAAACTAGTACCCAGAATAGATATTTTGGACGAAAAGAAGAAAAAAAAATCGGTGAATAGTAACTCGTGAATAGTAACCCCGACGTGAAAAGTTCCAAATTTGATAAAAATTTCCAACCAATATTTTGGCATAATGATATTGAAGAAATAATATCATTTTCGAATAAAATAACATCCCTTACCTCGTAAAGACAGTACTTCTGGTCGGAATACCGGTATAAGGCTGAAAGAAACTTGCTCTGATGAATAGAAACTCTCAAAGTATCTAAATACTCATAAAATACACTCAATAATCTAGATAGAGAAAGAAAGAAAACTTGTTTCTGGTGTGATTTTCAATTCTAACTTAGCCCTCTATTTATAGGAAAATGTTAGCACGCCGAAGCAGACTTAACCTGCAACCTGATGGCTTTACCTGCTACTATTCCCACCCACCACATTTGAATAAAAATCTCAGCACATTTTTTCACCAACCAAGAGTGGGGCCCACCAATTCTAGAATTTTCTACCAAAATGATTAACTCCGAAAATTCAACAATTTCTGAACCAGTCATCTCGTAAAATTCATAATAAATCATACGTTCATTTTTAACGGTTCAAAATTTGAGGACATATACTCAACTTATATATGTATAACATATCCAAAAATTACCACGATCCAACGGTCGGATTAAAAATTATAACCCCCGCAAAATATCTCAAAAATCCTGATTTTTAATACCTCTATTCCGACAAAAATACTGATAAAAATCTCAACATTAACTTCTTCATTTTTAACCACAAAAATATATCCCTCATTTATATCCACAAAAATAAATATTTCCTTATCATATGAATCAATAATTAATTATTCACAAATAATATTACAGAATCATATTTATGACAACCAGGCCGTTCCCAGGAAAGAGGGGGCTTTCCAATAAAGATTTCTCCTTACTGGCGCGCAATTAGATGATCAAACCTCTCCTTAGACAGAACTTTCTAGACATTGCCAATAATGTTATCTAATAATATTATTCAAATAATATGAATTATTGATCTGATAATGGGAAATACTGTGTAGTGACAATTATTGAAATAACAGTAATATAAAATATCAACGCAGCAATTATTGAATCAATAAAATAAAATACTGAACAGTAATTACTGTAACCATTATTGAGTAGTGCATTCTTACGTAAGAATCAATAATTGGTGCAATACAGTGTGCTACTGTGTAACAACGCATATTACTGTGTTTTAACCACCGGGTATTCCAACAGTATTAACGGTAACAACTACGCCGTTATTAATAAAAAACATATACTTGTCGTTTTCTTCATCCAATCGCTTTCCGTTATGGGCCCACAAAAGACTGCGCCGTCGTATGAATATTCTCCGACAGGAAGAATATTCCACGACCAAACGAATATTCCCCGACAAAAATGAATATTTTATAACCACCTGCTTATTTGAAATATTTGCGCATTTTACCCATAACTAAACTCATTAATCAATTTAACACTTACTATTTCAAAATAATAAATAGAGGGAATTTAAATTTCATTTATTAATAATTTGGGGTCTTACAACTAACCTCATTAATCAATTTAACCCTTACTATTTCAAAATAATAAATAGAGGGAATTTAAATTTCATTTATTAATAATTTGGGGTCTTACAACCTTCCCTCCTTATGAAATTTCATCCTCGAAATTGACGTACGTACCCGGTATTTCGAAAAGATGAGGATACCTCGCTTTAATTTTCGTTTTCAACTCCCAGGTTATTTCCTCAATAGCATGGTTTCTCCACAAAACTTTAACTTGTGGTATGACCTTCGTGCGTAGGACATGCTCCTTTCTATCCAAGATCTTGACAGGTACCTCTTCGTACGTTAAGTCTTCAGCTATCTCGTCCGGTTCTAACTCAATAACGTGGTCTGGGTCTTTCACATATTTACGTAACACAGATATATGAAAAATATTATGAACACGAGACATACTTGGAGGTAACGCGAGTCTATAGGCCACATTTCCTACTCGGTCAAGAATCTGAAATGGACCAATAAATCGTGGATTGAGCTTTCCTCTCTTCCCAAATCTTGTAACTCCTTTCCATGGGGCCACATGCAACAATCTGACAATAATTTCGTTGTGGGGTCCACCAATAATTGTGCCGTCGTACGAATATTCCCCGACAAAAAGAATATTCCCCGATCAAACGAATATTTTATAACAACTTGCTTACTTTGCAAAATTTATAAATATTACCCACAACTATAACATTATATCAAATTAACTCCATAATATTCAAAAAATGATATTTATAGAAAATTCATCTTTATTTATAAAAGTTGGGGTCTTACAACCTCCCTTTCTTATGAAATTTCGCCCTCGAAATTAGGGTACATACCTGGTATGTCGAAGAGGTAAGGATACCTTGATTTCATTTCAGATTCTAACTCCCAGGTCATTTCCACAACATCGTGGTTTCTCCACAAAACTTTGACTTGAGGTATAACCTTGGAGCGTAGAATATGTTCCTTCTTATCCAAGATTTGAACAGGAACTTCTTCATACGTCAAATTTTCTGCTATTTCGTCCGGTTCTAACTCAATAATGTGGTTCGGGTCTTCCACATATTTGCGTAACATGGATATGTGAAAAACGTTATGAACACGAGACATACTTGGCGGTAAAGCGAGTCTATAAGCCACAGTTCCTACTCGATCGAGGATTAAAAATGGACCGATGAATCGAGGATTGAGCTTTCCTCTCTTTCCAAATCTCGTAACTCCTTTCCACGGAGCAACACGTAAGAACACATGATCTCCTACATCAAATTCCACATCCTTTCGATGAAGATCAGCATAACTCTTTTGTCGATCTTGTGAGATTTTTATACGTTGTCTGTAAGACCCCAACTTATTAATGAATAAAATCAAATTTTCTCTAAATATTATTGTGAATAATAAGGGGTTAATTTGATATAATACTTTGGTTATGGGTGAAATGTGCAAATTTTGCAAAATAAGCAAGTGGTTATAAAATATTTATTTTTGGTCGGTGAATATTCGGTTGGTCGTGGAATATTCTTGCTGTCGGGGAATATTCGTACGACGACGCAGCCTTGTGTGGGCCCCATAACGGAAAGCGATTGGATGAAGAAAACGACAAGTATAAGTTGTTGTTACCGTTAATACTGTTGGAATACCCGGTGGTTAAAATACAGTAGCACACGGTATTGCACCAATTATTGATTCTTACGTAAGAAGGCACTACTCAATAATTGTTACAGTAGTTATTATTCAATATTTTATGTTATTGATTCAATAATTGCTGCGTTGATATTTTATATTATTGTTGTTTCAATAATTGTTGCTGCACAGTATTTTCATTTATCAGATCAATAATTCATATTATTTGAATAATATTATTAGATAACATTATTGGCAATGTCTAGAAAGTTCTGTCTAAGGAGAGGTTTGGTCATCTAATTGCGCGCCAGTAAGGAGAAATCCTTATTGGAAAGCCCCCTCTTTCCTGGGAACGGCCTGGTTGTCATAAATGTGATTCTGTAATATTATTTGTGAATAATTAATTATTGATTCATATGATAAGAAAATATTTAATTTATGTGGATATAAATGAGGAATATATTTTTGTGATTAAAAATGAAGGAGTTAATGTTGAGATTTTTATCCGTATTTTTGTCAGAATGGAGGTATTAAAAATCAGGGTTTTTGAGATATTTTGCGGGGGTTATAATTTTTAATCCGACCGTTGGATCGTGGTAATTTTTGGATATGTTATACATATATAAGTTGAGTATATGCCCACAAATTTGAACCGTTAAAAATGAACGTATGATTTATTATGAATTTTACAAGATGACTGGTTCAGAAATTGTTGAATTTTCGGAGTTTATCATTTTGGTGGAAAATTCTAGAATTGGTGGGCCCCACTTGTGGTTGGTGAAGAAATGTGCTGAATTATATTTCAAATGTGGTGGGTGGGAATAGTAGCAGGTAAAGCCATCAGGTTGCAGGTCAAACCTACCAAAATTTTCCTATAAATAGAGGGCTAAGTTAGAATTGAAAATCACACCAGAAACAAGTTTTCTCTCTTTCTCTCTCTAGATTATTGAGTGTATTTTGTGAGTATTTAGATACTTTGAGAGTTTCTATTCATCAGAGCAAGTTTCTTTCAGCCTTATACCGGTATTCCGACCAGAAGTACTGATATCTTGAGGTAAGGGATATTATTTTCTTCTTAAATGATATTATTTTCTTCAATATCATTATGCTGAAATATTGATATGAGTTTTTATCAAATTTAGAACTTTTTGTGTCGGGGATTACTATTCACGTATACGGCACTATTCACGTATACGGCACTATTCACGAATACGGCACTATTCACCGAAAAATAAAATTTTCCCTTTTTGTCCAAGATGTCTATTATGGTTACTATCTTTGATTGTATCCATGTTTTGATCTTTATTTTTGAATTCTGCTTCACAATTGATTATTATGAAGTATTATTGATCTTGGATAAACTGTTATACGAATCCCTACTATTTGTCCTTCTGTCTCATTGGATTCGTTCTCTTTAAGATATTTTTCATCATCCTCAATCCTAAATGATGATATTAATGAATATCTTTGGCCTGTAGTGCAAAGATGTATGATTACTTGATGAATATCTTTGGCCTGTAGTGCAAAGATGAACAGGTGTTGAGATGAACATGACTGACAGGTGATACAAATGAATATCTTTGGCCTGTAGTGCAAAGATGAATATTTGGATAAAGATGATTATTAATTGATGTTACAGGGATAAAATATTGATGATGGACTTTTAAATCTTAGAAGATAGTAGAATTCTTTCTCTACTTGACTCTTCTAATGGTTTGCTGTTTCCGCTGCAGTTGTTGATCTAAAACTTGTTGTCGATTATATTTTATCAGATTTTTCCCTGTTGAAGACTAACGATAATTTGTTGTATATTATCTTAGTCATAATATTCTTTACTGGGCTAGTTGAGCTCACCCTTTTCCTTTTTGTTCCATTTTTCTTCTCAGGAGGTGAGAACATAGCAGGATCTAGTCGGGGTATGGAGTGATGGTTCTAGAAAGATGTATTAGCAGTCCTCACTATTTCTGTAAAATAGTGTTTGAATAATTGTAATGAGGATTTATTTGAGTGTGGATATTGTCAAGAAGACAATATTTGTATTTAAACTCACAGTATGTGTTGTCGTATTTTGCACGACAATTGTATTATTGAAGTTGTAGTTTGCTTTCTGTACCATGTATTTGGCGACTCAGAATGGGTGTTGTATACCTATTCTGGGGGCGTCACAGTTGGTATCAGAGCTTAGGGATATGATCCCTGGCTGAGATGTGAGACAAGAACTAGGAGGGGAGAGACGGGGAATTCCTTCGCTAGTATGACCTGACTAAGTTTATTTGGTGTCTATTTGGTCGGTCAGAGTATAGGGATAATATATGACATGACTATTAACCCTTGTTTTATGGCAGTATTTAAGAATGGCAGCTGAGAACGTTAATAATGGAGTAAATCAGACCGTGGAGACACCTTTGATCACCACCCAGGGGAACGTGCAACAGGAAGGCAATATTCCTCCTGTAAACAACGTTACCGAGCAAACGATGAATGATGGAATGTTTAGGAGCTTTTTGCAGTTCATGCAAAATCAGACGAGGGAGACTCGTGTTCAGAATACGGGTGGAAATGATAACGCGCGGTTTGTCACAGCTAAGCAGTTCAAAGAATTGGGACCACCAGAATTTAAGGGAAAGCCGGATCCGATCATGGCGGAAACGTGGATCAAGCAAATTACCAAGATATTTGATGTCTTGGGATGCACGGAGGAACAGAAGGTTCCATTCGCCACATTTATGTTTCGCAGTGAGGCAGACTACTGGTGGGAGTCTCTGAAGCGTACCCAGCCTGACGCACTCAACATGTCCTGGGAAACATTTCAAAAACTGTTCAATGACAAGTACTTTCCTGAAAGTATTCGTCATATGAAGGAGGTTGAGTTTATTAGACTGGAACAAAACAACATGACGGTGTCCCAGTACGAGGCGAAGTTCGCAGAGTTATCCAGGTTTGCACCTCATTTGGTCGAAAATGAGGAACGGATGACAAGGATGTTTCTGAGAGGTCTAAAACCCGAGATTCGGCAATATCTTATCTCTCATAAATTTTCTTTATATTCAGATGTTGTAAACAGGGCTCAATTATTAGAGCGAGATAATGAGTATGTGCAACCGAGGGACCACAACCAGGGTCATACCGGTGGCGGCAGTCATCGAAGCAATGAAAACCAGCAGGAAGGAAAACATTCGGATAAAAGCGGTAACTACTCTGGTGGTAATCGTGGTCGTGATAATAAAAGGAGCGAGTCGGGAGGAGATTTCAAGAAGAGAAGGTACAACAATGATAACGTGAAGACGTCAGCACAAACATCAACTGTTTCTAGGGGAGGAGAACGACCACCGGTCGTATGTTACAAATGTGGGAAAGAGGGACATATCAGCCCAAACTGCCCACAACAATCCAAGGTATGTTATAACTGTGGAAAGGAAGGTCATATAGCTCGAGAGTGTTCTGTAGCAAAATCAAGTTCAGCGGGGATGGTGACTCCAAAAACTGTCCCGGATAAGTCGAGATCAGCGGTTCCTGGAAGGGCGTTTGTCGTTACTGGCCAAAACGCGAGAAACCCGAACGAGGTGATCACGGGTAAGCTAATCTTGAATTCTTGCGAAGTTTATACTTTACTAGATACCGGTTCTACCCATTCTTTTATCTCTCCTGCTTGTGCTCAACGTTTAAACTTGACTCCGGAGAAATTGGACTTTAACTTATCTGTTGAAACTCCGTTAGGTGAAACCTTCGTTACATCTACAGTTTATAAATCTTGCATGATCCAAGTTGGCACTATCACATTACCTGTTGATCTTATCTCTTTAAAGATACTTGCTTTTAATGTGATTTTAGGAATTGATTGGTTAACCACTCATCATGCTAAAATTGATTGTTTTCGTAAGGTTGTTAGTTTTCATATTCCTAACCAACCTGTCATACGAATTCAAACTACTAAACCACTAAAATCAGTCACTGTCATATCAAGCCACAAAGCTATTCGTTTATTAAAAAACGGATGTCAAGCTTTCTTAGCCCATGTTATGGATTTGAACAAAGACAAGTCAGATTTGAATAATATTTCTATTGTTAGAGAATTTCCCGATGTATTCCCTGAAGAACTTCCTGGTCTACCCCCAAAACGTGAAGTTGAATTCTTTATTGACCTTGAACCCGGTACAAAGCCCATTTCTAAAACCCCATATCGAATGGCTCCTATTGAACTTCAGGAGTTAAAAGTCCAACTACAGGAGTTGTTGGACATCGGTTTTATTCGTCCTAGTACGTCTCCTTGGGGTGCTCCTGTTTTATTCGTAAAGAAGAAAGACGGGAGTATGCGACTTTGTATCGACTATCGAGAATTGAATCATGTCACTATCAAGAATAGGTATCCGCTACCTCGCATTGATGACCTGTTTGACCAGTTGCAAGGAGCACAATTCTTTTCAAAGATCGATCTTCGTTCTGGATATCATCAGCTGAAGATTAAAACTGAGGATATTCCAAAGACTGCCTTCAGAACTCGGTACGGGCATTATGAATTCTTAGTAATGTCTTTTGGATTGACTAATGCTCCTGCTGCCTTCATGGATATGATGAACCGTGTATTCAAAGAATATTTGGATCAGTTCGTTGTTGTCTTTATTGATGACATCCTCATCTATTCCAAAAGCCGTGAAGATCATGAGCACCATTTGAAGCTGGTATTGCAAAGGCTTCGTGAAAACAAGCTATATGCCAAACTGAAGAAATGCGAGTTCTGGCTTGAGGAAGTAGCATTCCTTGGGCACGTGGTGTCAAAACATGGAGTATCTGTCGACCCGGCGAAGATTGAAGCCATACAAAGTTGGGAGCAACCGAAGTCGTTAACCGAAGTACGTAGCTTTCTGGGCTTAGCTGGTTATTATCGGAGATTTGTGGAAGGATTTTCTCGAATCGCTACTCCGTTAACTCAGCTGACTCGAAAAGATACAAAATTCGTATGGAGTGAGGAATGCGAGAAGAGTTTCCAAGAACTCAAGAGGAGACTCATTTCGGCACCTGTTCTGACAATACCATCTGGTTCGGATGGATTTGTTATCTACAGCGATGCTTCAGGCAAAGGGTTAGGATGTGTTCTCATGCAACATGGGAAAGTCATAGCCTATGCCTCGAGACAACTCAAAGAATATGAGAGGAATTATCCTACTCATGATTTGGAGTTGGCAGCAGTCGTTTTTGCGTTGAAGATCTGGAGACACTACCTGTATGGGGAGAAAGTGGAGATCTATACAGATCATAAAAGCCTCAAATATTTCTTCACCCAAAAGGAACTCAACATGCGGCAACGACGTTGGCTTGAGCTGTTGAAAGATTACGATCATACCATCCAATATCATCCTGGAAAAGCAAACGTAGTAGCTGACGCATTGAGTAGAAGATCATATGCGGGTACGAGTGCAATGTTGTTAACACAAAGGCCTATTTTGTATGACTTGCAAAGGATGAAGATAGAGATGAAGGCTCCAAGTACCCACATGATGATATCAAATATACGAGTAGAACCGACTTTAATCGATAAAGTTAAAGCTGCTCAAGCTGCGGACATGGAGCTGATGCGTATGAAAAAGAAAGTGCAAGAAGGTGCTATTCCAGAAGCAAGAATCGATGAAGAAGGAATACTTCGAGTCAACTCCAGACTTTGTGTTCCTAACGATTTTGACTTGAAGCATAGAATAATGATGGAGGCACACAACACACCGTTTGCAATCCATCCTGGGAGTACCAAAATGTATCACGATCTTCGACATACATTTTGGTGGAGCAATATGAAAAGAGAGATCGCGGAGTTTATCTCGAGATGTTTAACTTGTCAACGTGTAAAAGCGGAGCATCAAGTACCAAAGGGTCCATTGCAACCACTTGAGATTCCGAAATGGAAGTGGGAACACATTACTATGGATTTTGTTACAGGTCTTCCCAAGGTTTCTCAAGGCATAGATGCGATTTGGGTTATTGTTGATAGATTAACCAAGTCCACTCATTTCTTGCCGATACGTGAGACTTATTCCCTTGAACGTCTTGCTAGTATGTACGTGAACGAGATTGTGAGATTGCATGGCATGCCAGTATCCATAGTTTCGGATCGTGACCCAAGATTCACTTCACGATTTTGGGTTAGCTTGCAGAAAGCTATGGGCACGGATTTACGATTCAGTTCAGCATACCATCCTCAAACGGACGGACAATCAGAGAGGACTATTCAAACTCTTGAAGATCTATTAAGACTTTGTGTCCTAGATCTCAAAGGGAGTTGGGATAAGTACCTACCATTGGTGGAATTCTCCTACAACAACAGTTATCAGGCGAGCATAGGTGTGGCTCCATTTGAGGCGTTGTATGGAAGAAAATGTCGTTCTCCAGTATGCTGGGACGAGGTGGGTGAAGCAACATTGTTGGGACCAGAATTGGTACGCATTACTACAGAGAAGATCCAAACGATTCGACAACGTATACAAACGGCACAGGATCGACAAAAGAGTTATGCGGATCTTCATCGGAAGAACGTGGAATTTAATATTGGGGATCATGTATTGTTACGTGTTGCACCATGGAAGGGAGTTACAAGATTTGGGAAGAGAGGAAAGCTCAATCCAAGATTTGTTGGTCCATTTGAGATTCTTGAGCGAATAGGAAATGTGGCATATAGACTCGCATTACCTCCAAGCATGTCTCGTGTTCATAATGTTTTTCACATATCTATGCTTCGTAAATATGTTAAAGACCCGAACCACATTATTGAGTTAGAACCAGACGAGATAGCTGAAGATTTAACGTACGAGGAGGTACCTGTTAAGATCTTGGATAGGAAAGAGCATGTCCTACGCACGAAGGTTATACCACAAGTTAAGGTTTTGTGGAGAAACCATGCTATTGAAGAAATGACCTGGGAGTTGGAATCAGAAATGAAAGCGAGGTATCCTCACCTTTTTGAAACATCAGGTACGTACGTCAATTTCGAGGACGAAATTTCATAAGGAAGGGAGGTTGTAAGACCCCAACTTATTAATGAATAAAATCAAATTTTCTCTAAATATTATTGTGAATAATAAGGGGTTAATTTGATATAATACTTTGGTTATGGGTGAAATGTGCAAATTTTGCAAAATAAGCAAGTGGTTATAAAATATTTATTTTTGGTCGGTGAATATTCGTTGGTCGTGGAATATTCTTGCTGTCGGGGAATATTCGTACGACGACGCAGCCTTGTGTGGGCCCCATAACGGAAAGCGATTGGATGAAGAAAACGACAAGTATAAGTTGTTGTTACCGTTAATACTGTTGGAATACCCGGTGGTTAAAATACAGTAGCACACGGTATTGCACCAATTATTGATTCTTACGTAAGAAGGCACTACTCAATAATTGTTACAGTAGTTATTATTCAATATTTTATTTTATTGATTCAATAATTGCTGCGTTGATATTTTATATTATTGTTGTTTCAATAATTGTTGCTGCACAGTATTTTCATTTATCAGATCAATAATTCATATTATTTGAATAATATTATTAGATAACATTATTGGCAATGTCTAGAAAGTTCTGTCTAAGGAGAGGTTTGGTCATCTAATTGCGCGCCAGTAAGGAGAAATCCTTATTGGAAAGCCCCCTCTTTCCTGGGAACGGCCTGGTTGTCATAAATGTGATTCTGTAATATTATTTGTGAATAATTAATTATTGATTCATATGATAAGGAAATATTTATTTTATGTGGATATAAATGAGGAATATATTTTTGTGGTTAAAAATGAAGGAGTTAATGTTGAGGTTTTTATCGTATTTTTGTCGGAATGGAGGTATTAAAAATCAGGGTTTTTGAGATATTTTGCGGGGGTTATAATTTTTAATCCGACCGTTGGATCGTGGTAATTTTTGGATATGTTATACATATATAAGTTGAGTATATGCCCACAAATTTGAACCGTTAAAAATGAACGTATGATTTATTATGAATTTTACAAGATGACTGGTTCAGAAATTGTTGAATTTTCGGAGTTTATCATTTTGGTGGAAAATTCTAGAATTGGTGGGCCCCACTTGTGGTTGGTGAAGAAATGTGCTGAATTATATTTCAAATGTGGTGGGTGGGAATAGTAGCAGGTAAAGCCATCAGGTTGCAGGTCAAACCTACCAAAATTTTCCTATAAATAGAGGGCTAAGTTAGAATTGAAAATCACACCAGAAACAAGTTTTCTCTCTTTCTCTCTCTAGATTATTGAGTGTATTTTGTGAGTATTTAGATACTTTGAGAGTTTCTATTCATCAGAGCAAGTTTCTTTCAGCCTTATACCGGTATTCCGACCAGAAGTACTGATATTTTGAGGTAAGGGATATTATTTTCTTCTTAAATGATATTATTTTCTTCAATATCATTATGCTGAAATATTGATATGAGTTTTTATCAAATTTAGAACTTTTTGTGTCGGGGGTTACTATTCACGTATACGGCACTATTCACGAATACGGCACTATTCACCGAAAAATAAAATTTTCCCTTTTTGTCCAAGATGTCTATTATGGTTACTATCTTTGATTGTATCCATGTTTTGATCTTTATTTTTGAATTCTGCTTCACAATTGATTATTATGAAGTATTATTGATCTTGGATAAACTGTTATACGAATCCCTACTATTTGTCCTTCTGTCTCATTGGATTCGTTCTCTTTAAGATATTTTTCATCATCCTCAGTCCTAAATGATGATATTAATGAATATCTTTGGCCTGTAGTGCAAAGATGTATGATTACTTGATGAATATCTTTGGCCTGTAGTGCAAAGATGAACAGGTGTTGAGATGAACATGACTGACAGGTGATACAAATGAATATCTTTGGCCTGTAGTGCAAAGATGAATATTTGGATAAAGATGATTATTAATTGATGTTACAGGGATAAAATATTGATGATGGACTTTTAAATCTTAGAAGATAGTAGAATTCTTTCTCTACTTGACACTTCTAATGGTTTGCTGTTTCCGCTGCAGTTGTTGATCTAAAACTTGTTGTCGATTATATTTTATCAGATTTTTCCCTGTTGAAGACTAACGATAATTTGTTGTATATTATCTTAGTCATAATATTCTTTACTGGGCTAGTTGAGCTCACCCTTTTCTTTTTTGTTCCATTTTTCTTCTCAGGAGGTGAGAACATTGTAACGACCCCAAAATAGGTCCATTCCACCCAACCCATTCCGAGTCGTCAAATACATGGTACAGAAAACAACTACAACTTTATTACAACAATTGTCGTGCAAAATAAAACAACACATATGCTGTGAGTTTGGATACAAATATATACCAAATGTGACTCATGTTCCAACCGTGGACATCACCTCACAATAACACCTTACATAAAAGTATAGTCAAAAACTGTTTTAGAAATTAGAATCTTTGGGAAGTGCTCAAGGAAACCTTCGTACATGGGAGGCCACGCGTCTAGGTTATGATAGATATCATATGGCCACAGAATTATCCTTGGTTGACCCAATAGACCCCAAAGAAAAACGAGAAGATTACTATCATATTCTTCCCAATGGTGAGTCTTCTCTTGACTTATCATTATCTCCACTGTCTCTAATTGAGAATTATACTTCAAACAAACACCAAGATTATATAGGTAGTGCTCATAGATATACTCAGCAAGTGGATGAGCACAACCATGTCTTATGATGACACGAGGTTGTATGTCATTAGACATCTTGTATGATAGTGACAAAACACCCTTTCAACGTTGGGTTCGCCTCACCCTATTTTCTTCACCAAATATAACTACTAAATGATGACCACCGTTCTATTCTCTTGTTACCCCCGCTCGACCCAGCTACACTCTTATTACCTGAAAGGAATTGTGAAGCAAAAGGGTGAGCACAACTAGCTCAGTAAAGAATATCATGACTAAAGATAATTCAATTATCAATAGCCTTCATCAACAATAAATCAGAGATTTAGAACATATGGTAAATGATAAAAATTTCAACCATAGTTGCAGCGGAACGAGCAATCCATTAGAAGAGTCAAATAGACTATAAAGTCTATTATCTTCTCCATGTTAAAAATCCACCAACAATGTTTTATCCCTGTAACATCAATCAACAATTCTGGTCCACAATCATATGAATAACTCATAATCATAACTGTAGTTCTAAATTCCTCTTCTCATCCAGGACGATGATAATTTTCATCACCTATCTTTACCTGAAACATCAAAGATCATGGTTACACCAAATCACATTTCCTGTTCATAATCATACTAATAACTTCATCTTTGCACTACGTCCAAATATATTCATTTGTATCACCAGTTGGTCATGTTTATCTCAACATCTGTTCATCTTTGCACTACTGGCCAAAGATATTCAACAACATGTCATCTTTGCACTACGGGCCAAAGATATTCATCAACAATTCATCTTTGCACTACAGGCCAAAGATATTCATCAATATTTCATCTTTGCACTACAGGCCAAAGATATTAATATCTCAAAGAAATATATAATCATTTCAGAATTTATATAAACAATAATTATAACCATGTTGATCAATTCACCTTTGCACTTAAGCTAAAGATATTCACTTATAAATTCAATGGTCATGATCATACCAGTCACAATTCAACTTTGCACTACAAGCCAAAGAGAACCCTAGTCATGATCATACCAATAATCTACCCATCTTTACACTCTAGAGAAAGAGAATTTCAACATCAGGGTTATAAAAATGTTATATATGATAATAAAATCAATATAATCAACATATAGATTTAATCTTAAGAGTAATATTCATAACTCAACAATAATTTGGTTAGAAAAAGAAACCAATTTTTATCGTGAATAGTAACTCGTGAATAGTAACTCATGAATAGTAACTCGTGAATAGTAACTCATAAATACTAAACTCGACACAAAAAAAAGTAGAAATTTCACAATAAAATCCATACCAGTATTTCGGTATAATGATATTGAAAGAATAATATTTCTTAAGCTTATAAACAATTTATTTAAATTGTTTACACTTTACTAAATAATGTATTTAATCATTCTAAAATACCAAACTCATAAGATTTTATCACCAATAATCAAAACCCTCATCAAAAATCTGCATATACCTCATATAGGATTCTCAAGCCATAAAATCCTATTTTTCAATTTTCTTACTTCACATAACATATTTAATTCATTTACTCATAACTAGTCCATTTTCATGAAAAATATCAAATCTGTTCCAAAAATATTTCTTTTCTGGGATTTAGCATAATATAGTCCAATATTGAACATATATTTTTCTCAGAATTTTTAAAACTCATTTACTATTTTTTATATGGCCAAAACCACCGAATATTTAGACATTTATCAAAAATTATACTTTTGTCCAAAAATTCTGAAATTTACAGAGTATACTTCTATCATACACATGTACTCCCAATAAAAATTTCATCAATTTTGGAGTTAACCACAAGGAATTATAAGCGGTTACTTTTAAAATAGTCTTTTCTCATAAAATTCATAACTCTCAATCTATACATCCAAAAATCACCATTTTTGGACACAATCAAGAAAACTCATCAAAATATCATTTTGAATTTTTCCAGAATTTTTGAAGATCAGAAAAATTACGAAACTGAAAATCATAACAACCCTTAAAATCCATTACTATCCCTTACCTCAAAAGAGCAGTACTTCTGGCTGGATATCGGATATGATGCTGAAGGAAACTTGCACTGAATAGCAACTCTCAAAGTATCTAAATACTCACAAAATATGCTTCATAATATAGAGAGAGAAAGAGAGAAAACTTATGTTTCTGGTGTGATTTTCAATTCTAACTTAGCCCTCTATTTATAGGAAAATTTTGGTAGGTTTGACCTGCAACCTGATGGCTTTACCTGCTACTATTCCCACCCACCACATTTGAAATATAATTCAGCACATTTCTTCACCAACCACAAGTGGGGCCCACCAATTCTAGAATTTTCTACCAAAATGATAAACTCTGAAAATTCAACAATTTTTGAACCAGTCATCTCGTAAAATTCATAACAAATCATACGTTCATTTTTAACGGTTCAAAATTTGTGGGCATATACTCAACTTATATATGTATAACATATCCAAAAATTACCACGATCCAACGGTCGGATTAAAAATTATAACCCCCGCAAAATATCTCAAAAACCCTGATTTTTAATACCTCCATTCCGACAAAAATACTGATAAAAACCTCAACATTAACTCCTTCATTTTTAACCACAAAAATATATCCCTCATTTATATCCACATAAAATAAATATTTTCTTATCATATGAATCAATAATTAATTATTCACAAATAATATTACAGAATTACATTTATGACAACCAGGCCGTTCCCAGGAAAGAGGGGGCTTTCCAATAAGGATTTCTCCTTACTGGCGCGCAATTAGATGACCAAACCTCTCCTTAGACAAAACTTTCTAGACATTGCCAATAATGCTATCTAATAATACTATTCAAATAATATGAATTATTGATCTGATAATGGGAAATACTGTGCAGCAACAATTATTGAACAACAATAATACAAAATTTCAACGTAGCAATTATTGAATTAATAAAATAAAATATTGAACAGTAATTACTGTAACAATTATTGAGTAGTGCCTTCTTACGTAAGAATCAATAATTTCAAAAATACTATGCAATACCGTGTGCTACTGTGCAATAACGCGTATTACTGTATTTTAACCACCGGGTATTCCAACAGTGTTAACGGTAACAACTACGCCGTTATTTGTAAAAACTTAAATTTGTCGTTTTCTTCACCCGACAGTTATTCGTTATGGGGCCCACAAATAGCTGCGCCGTCGTACGAATATTCCCCGACAGAAAGAATATTTCACGACCAAACGAATATTCCCCGACAACAATGATTATTTTATAACCACTTGCTTATTTTGAAAAAAAATCATATTTCACTCATAACTTTAAACTTTTATCAATTTAACCATTTACTGAATTGTAATTATAAGAAAAATTGAATACTTTTATTTCATAAAATTCGGGGTCTTACAATCTCCCCTCCTTATGAAATTTCGTCCTCGAAATTTACGTACCTGGTATTTCAAAGAATTGAGAATACATTCCTTTCATTTCAGATTCCATCTTCCCTGTCATCATAATTTCTCCATTGCTCATCTCCTGTATTTCATATATCATTCTAGAATACAGCTTCAAAACAAGGGTTAATTTAACAAATTAACATATCACATAATATCCCGATATTATGACTGACCAACAAATAAGCTTAGGTAGGACACACTAGCGAAGGATTTACTCATCTCTCCCCTCCTAGTTATATTCCCCGATCTCCGCCAGAGATCATATCCCTAAGCTCTGATACCACCTGTAACGACCCCAAAATAGGTCCATTCCACCCAACCCATTCTGAGTCGTCAAATACATGGTACAGAAAACAACTACAACTTTATTACAACAATTGTCGTGCAAAATAAAATAACACATATGCTGTGAGTTTGGATACAAATATATACCAAATGTGACTCATGTTCCAACCGTGGACATCACCTCACAATAACACCTTACATAAAGGTATAGTCAAAAACTGTTTTAGAAATTAGAATCTTTGGGAAGTGCTCAAGGAAACCTTCGTACATGGGAGGCCACGCGTCTAGGTTATGATAGATATCATATGGCCACAGAATTATCCTTGGTTGACCCAATAGACCCCAAAGAAAAACGAGAAGATTACTATCATATTCTTCCCAATGGTGAGTCTTCTCTTGACTTATCATTATCTCCACTGTCTCTAATTGAGAATTATACTTCAAACAAACACCAAGATTATATAGGTAGTGCTCATAGATATACTCAGCAAGTGGATGAGCACAACCCTGTCTTATGATGACACGAGGTTGTATGTCATTAGACATCTTGTATGATAGTGACAAAACACCCTTTCAACGTTGGGTTCGCCTCACCCTATTTTCTTCACCAAATATAACTACTAAATGATGACCACCGTTCTATTTCCTTGTTACCCCCGCTCGACCCAGCTACACTCTTATTACCTGAAAGGAATTGTGAAGCAAAAGGGTGAGCACAACTAGCTCAGTAAAGAATATCATGACTAAAGATAATTCAATTATCAATAGCCTTCATCAACAATAAATCAGAGATTTAGAACATATGGTAAATGATAAAAATTTCAACCATAGTTGCAGCGGAACGAGCAATCCATTAGAAGAGTCAAATAGACTATAAAGTCTATTATCTTCTCCATGTTAAAAATCCACCAACAATGTTTTATCCCTGTAACATCAATCAACAATTCTGGTCCACAATCATATGAATAACTCATAATCATAACTGTAGTTCTAAATTCCTCTTCTCATCCAGGACGATGATAATTTTCATCACCTATCTTTACCTGAAACATCAAAGATCATGGTTACACCAAATCACATTTCCTGTTCATAATCATACTAATAACTTCATCTTTGCACTACGTCCAAATATATTCATTTGTATCACCAGTTGGTCATGTTTATCTCAACATCTGTTCATCTTTGCACTACTGGCCAAAGATATTCAACAACATGTCATCTTTGCACTACGGGCCAAAGATATTCATCAACAATTCATCTTTGCACTACAGGCCAAAGATATTCATCAATATTTCATCTTTGCACTACAGGCCAAAGATATTAATATCTCAAAGAAATATATAATCATTTCAGAATTTATATAAACAATAATTATAACCATGTTGATCAATTCACCTTTGCACTTAAGCTAAAGATATTCACTTATAAATTCAATGGTCATGATCATACCAGTCACAATTCAACTTTGCACTACAGGCCAAAGAGAACCCTAGTCATGATCATACCAATAATCTACCCATCTTTACACTCTAGAGAAAGAGAATTTCAACATCAGGGTTATAAAAATGTTATATATGATAATAAAATCAATATAATCAACATATAGATTTAATCTTAAGAGTAATATTCATAACTCAACAATAATTTGGTTAGAAAAAGAAACCAATTTTTATCGTGAATAGTAACTCGTGAATAGTAACTCATGAATAGTAACTCGTGAATAGTAACTCATAAATACTAAACTCGACAAAAAAATAGAAATTTCACAATAAAATCCATACCAATATTTCGGTATAATGATATTGAAAGAATAATATTTCTTAAGCTTATAAACAATTTATTTAAATTGTTTACACTTTACTAAATAATGCATTTAATCATTCTAAAATACCAAACTCATAAGATTTTATCACCAATAATCAAAACCCTCATCAAAAATCTGCATATACCTCATATAGGATTCTCAAGCCATAAAATCCTATTTTTCAATTTTCTTACTTCACATAACATATTTAATTCATTTACTCATAACTAACCATTTTCATGAAAAATATCAAATCAGTTCCAAAAATATTTCTTTTCTGGGATTTAGCATAATATAGTCCCATATTGAACATATATTTTTCTCAGAATTTTTAAAACTCATTTACTATTTTTCATATGGCCAAAACCACCGAATATTTAGACATTTATCAAAAATTATACTTTTGTCCAAAAATTCTGAAATTTACAGAGTATACTTCTATCATATACATGTACTCCCAATAAAAATTTCATCAATTTTGGAGTTAACCACAAGGAATTATAAGCGGTTACTTTTAAAATAGTCTTTTCTCATAAAATTCATAACTCTCAATCTATACATCCAAAAATCACCATTTTTGGACACAATCAAGAAAACTCATCAAAATATCATTTTGAATTTTTCCAGAATTTTTGAAGATCAGAAAAATTACGAAACTGAAAATCATAACAACCCTTAAAATCCATTACTATCCCTTACCTCAAAAGAGCAGTACTTCTGGCTGGATATCGGATATGATGCTGAAGGAAACTTGCACTAAATAGCAACTCTCAAAGTATCTAAATACTCACAAAATATGCTTCATAATATAGAGAGAGAAAGAGAGAAAACTTATGTTTCTGGTGTGATTTTCAATTCTAACTTAGCCCTCTATTTATAGGAAAATTTTGGTAGGTTTGACCTGCAACCTGATGGCTTTACCTGCTACTATTCCCACCCACCACATTTGAAATATAATTCAGCACATTTCTTCACCAACCACAAGTGGGGCCCACCAATTCTAGAATTTTCTACCAAAATGATAAACTCTGAAAATTCAACAATTTCTGAACCAGTCATCTCGTAAAATTCATAACAAATCATACGTTCATTTTTAACGGTTCAAAATTTGTGGGCATATACTCAACTTATATATGTATAACATATCCAAAAATTACCACGATCCAACGGTCGGATTAAAAATTATAACCCCCGCAAAATATCTCAAAAACCCTGATTTTTAATACCTCCATTCCGACAAAAATACTGATAAAAACCTCAACATTAACTCTTTCATTTTTTAACCACAAAAATATATCCCTCATTTATATCCACATAAAATAAATATTTTCTTATCATATGAATCAATAATTAATTATTCACAAATAATATTACAGAATCACATTTATGACAACCAGGCCGTTCCCAGGAAAGAGGGGGCTTTCCAATAAGGATTTCTCCTTACTGGCGCGCAATTAGATGACCAAACCTCTCCTTAGACAGAACTTTCTAGACATTGCCAATAATGCTATCTAATAATACTATTCAAATAATATGAATTATTGATCTGATAATGGGAAATACTGTGCAGCAACAATTATTGAACAACAATAATACAAAATTTCAACGTAGCAATTATTGAATCAATAAAATAAAATATTGAACAGTAATTACTGTAACAATTATTGAGTAGTGCCTTCTTACGTAAGAATCAATAATTTCAAAAATACTATGCAATACCGTGTGCTACTGTGCAATAACGCGTATTACTGTATTTTAACCACCGGGTATTCCAACAGTGTTAACGGTAACAACTACGCCGTTATTTGTAAAAACTTAAATTTGTCGTTTTCTTCACCCGACAGTTATTCGTTATGGGGCCCACAAATAGCTGCGCCGTCGTACGAATATTCCCCGACAGAAAGAATATTCCACGACCAAACGAATATTCCCCGACAACAATGATTATTTTATAACCACTTGCTTATTTTGAAAAAAAATCATATTTCACTCATAACTTTAAACTTTTATCAATTTAACCATTTACTGAATTGTAATTATAAGAAAAATTGAATACTTTTATTTCATAAAATTCGGGGTCTTACAATCTCCCCTCCTTATGAAATTTCGTCCTCGAAATTTACGTACCTGGTATTTCAAAGAATTGAGAATACATTCCTTTCATTTCAGATTCCATCTTCCCTGTCATCATAATTTCTCCATTGCTCATCTCCTGTATTTCATATATCATTCTAGAATACAGCTTCAAAACAAGGGTTAATTTAACAAATTAACATATCACATAATATCCCGATATTATGACTGACCAACAAATAAGCTTAGGTAGGACACACTAGCGAAGGATTTACTCATCTCTCCCCTCCTAGTTATATTCCCCGATCTCCGCCAGAGATCATATCCCTAAGCTCTGATACCACCTGTAACGACCCCAAAATAGGTCCATTCCACCCAACCCATTCCGAGTCGTCAAATACATGGTACAGAAAACAACTATAACTTTATTACAACAATTGTCGTGCAAAATACAACAACACATATGCTGTGAGTTTGGATACAAATATATACCAAATGTGACTCATGTTCCAACCGTGGACATCACCTCACAATAACACCTTACATAAAAGTATAGTCAAAAACTGTTTTAGAAATTAGAATCTTTGGGAAGTGCTCAAGGAAACCTTCGTACATGGGAGGCCACGCGTCTAGGTTATGATAGATATCATATGGCCACAGAATTATCCTTGGTTGACCCAATAGACCCCAAAGAAAAACGAGAAGATTACTATCATATTCTTCCCAATGGTGAGTCTTCTCTTGACTTATCATTATCTCCACTGTCTCTAATTGAGAATTATACTTCAAACAAACACCAAGATTATATAGGTAGTGCTCATAGATATACTCAGCAAGTGGATGAGCACAACCCTGTCTTATGATGACACGAGGTTGTATGTCATTAGACATCTTGTATGATAGTGACAAAACACCCTTCCAACGTTGGGTTCGCCTCACCCTATTTTCTTCACCAAATATAACTACTAAATGATGACCACCGTTCTATTCTCTTGTTACCCCCGCTCGACCCAGCTACACTCTTATTACCTGAAAGGAATTGTGAAGCAAAAGGGTGAGCACAACTAGCTCAGTAAAGAATATCATGACTAAAGATAATTCAATTATCAATAGCCTTCATCAACAATAAATCAGAGATTTAGAACATATGGTAAATGATAAAAATTTCAACCATAGTTGCAGCGGAACGAGCAATCCATTAGAAGAGTCAAATAGACTATAAAGTCTATTATCTTCTCCATGTTAAAAATCCACCAACAATGTTTTATCCCTGTAACATCAATCAACAATTCTGCTTCACAATCATATGAATAACTCATAATCATAACTGTAGTTCTAAATTCCTCTTCTCATCCAGGACGATGATAATTTTCATCACCTATCTTTACCTGAAACATCAAAGATCATGGTTACACCAAATCACATTTCCTGTTCATAATCATACTAATAACTTCATCTTTGCACTACGTCCAAAGATATTCATTTGTATCACCAGTTGGTCATGTTTATCTCAACATCTGTTCATCTTTGCACTACTGGCCAAAGATATTCAACAACATGTCATCTTTGCACTACGGGCCAAAGATATTCATCAACAATTCATCTTTGCACTACAGGCCAAAGATATTCATCAATATTTCATCTTTGCACTACAGGCCAAAGATATTAATATCTCAAAGAAATATATAATCATTTCAGAATTTATATAAACAATAATTATAACCATGTTGATCAATTCACCTTTGCACTTAAGCTAAAGATATTCATTATAAATTCAATGGTCATGATCATACCAGTCACAATTCAACTTTGCACTACAGGCCAAAGAGAACCCTAGTCATGATCATACCAATAATCTACCCATCTTTACACTCTAGAGAAAGAGAATTTCAACATCAGGGTTATAAAAATGTTATATATGATAATAAAATCAATATAATCAACATATAGATTTAATCTTAAGAGTAATATTCATAACTCAACAATAATTTGGTTAGAAAAAGAAACCAATTTTTATCGTGAATAGTAACTCGTGAATAGTAACTCATGAATAGTAACTCGTGAATAGTAACTCATAAATACTAAACTCGACACAAAAAAAGTAGAAATTTCACAATAAAATCCATACCAGTATTTCGGTATAATGATATTGAAAGAATAATATTTCTTAAGCTTATAAACAATTTATTTAAATTGTTTACACTTTACTAAATAATGCATTTAATCATCTAAAATACCAAACTCATAAGATTTTATCACCAATAATCAAAACCCTCATCAAAAATCTGCATATACCTCATATAGGATTCTCAAGCCATAAAATCCTATTTTTCAATTTTCTTACTTCACATAACATATTTAATTCATTTACTCATAACTAGTCCATTTTCATGAAAAATATCAAATCTGTTCCAAAAATATTTCTTTTCTGGGATTTAGCATAATATAGTCCAATATTGAACATATATTTTTCTCAGAATTTTTAAAACTCATTTACTATTTTTCATATGGCCAAAACCACCGAATATTTAGACATTTATCAAAAATTATACTTTTGTCCAAAAATTCTGAAATTTACAGAGTATACTTCTATCATATACATGTACTCCCAATAAAAATTTCATCAATTTTGGAGTTAACCACAAGGAATTATAAGCGGTTACTTTTAAAATAGTCTTTTCTCATAAAATTCATAACTCTCAATCTATACATCCAAAAATCACCATTTTTGGACACAATCAAGAAAACTCATCAAAATATCATTTCAAATTTTTCCAGAATTTTTGAAGATCAGAAAAATTACGAAACTGAAAATCATAACAACCCTTAAAATCCATTACTATCCCTTACCTCAAAAGAGCAGTACTTCTGACTGGATATCGGATATGATGCTGAAGGAAACTTGCACTGAATAGCAACTCTCAAAGTATCTAAATACTCACAAAATATGCTTCATAATATAGAGAGAGAAAGAGAGAAAACTTATGTTTCTGGTGTGATTTTCAATTCTAACTTAGCCCTCTATTTATAGGAAAATTTTGGTAGGTTTGACCTGCAACCTGATGGCTTTACCTGCTACTATTCCCACCCACCACATTTGAAATATAATTCAGCACATTTCTTCACCAACCACAAGTGGGGCCCACCAATTCTAGAATTTTCTACCAAAATGATAAACTCTGAAAATTCAACAATTTCTGAACCAGTCATCTCGTAAAATTCATAACAAATCATACGTTCATTTTTAACGGTTCAAAATTTGTGGGCATATACTCAACTTATATATGTATAACATATCCAAAAATTACCACGATCCAACGGTCGGATTAAAAATTATAACCCCCGCAAAATATCTCAAAAACCCTGATTTTTAATACCTCCATTCCGACAAAAATACTGATAAAAACCTCAACATTAACTCTTCATTTTTTAACCACAAAAATATATCCCTCATTTATATCCACATAAAATAAATATTTTCTTATCATATGAATCAATAATTAATTATTCACAAATAATATTACAGAATCACATTTATGACAACCAGGCCGTTCCCAGGAAAGAGGGGGCTTTCCAATAAGGATTTCTCCTTACTGGCGCGCAATTAGATGACCAAACCTCTCCTTAGACAAAACTTTCTAGACATTGCCAATAATGCTATCTAATAATACTATTCAAATAATATGAATTATTGATCTGATAATGGGAAATACTGTGCAGCAACAATTATTGAACAACAATAATACAAAATTTCAACGTAGCAATTATTGAATCAATAAAATAAAATATTGAACAGTAATTACTGTAACAATTATTGAGTAGTGCCTTCTTACGTAAGAATCAATAATTTCAAAAATACTATGCAATACCGTGTGCTACTGTGCAATAACGCGTATTACTGTATTTTAACCACCGGGTATTCCAACAGTGTTAACGGTAACAACTACGCCGTTATTTGTAAAAACTTCAAATTTGTCGTTTTCTTCACCCGACAGTTATTCGTTATGGGGCCCACAAATAGCTGCGCCGTCGTACGAATATTCCCCGACAGAAAGAATATTCCACGACCAAACGAATATTCCCCGACAACAATGATTATTTTATAACCACTTGCTTATTTTGAAAAAAAATCATATTTCACTCATAACTTTAAACTTTTATCAATTTAACCATTTACTGAATTGTAATTATAAGAAAAATTGAATACTTTTATTTCATAAAATTCGGGGTCTTACAATCTCCCCTCCTTATGAAATTTCGTCCTCGAAATTTACGTACCTGGTATTTCAAAGAATTGAGAATACATTCCTTTCATTTCAGATTCCATCTTCCCTGTCATCATAATTTCTCCATTGCTCATCTCCTGTATTTCATATATCATTCTAGAATACAGCTTCAAAACAAGGGTTAATTTAACAAATTAACATATCACATAATATCCCGATATTATGACTGACCAACAAATAAGCTTAGGTAGGACACACTAGCGAAGGATTTACTCATCTCTCCCCTCCTAGTTATATTCCCCGATCTCCGCCAGAGATCATATCCCTAAGCTCTGATACCACCTGTAACGACCCCAAAATAGGTCCATTCCACCCAACCCATTCGAGTCGTCAAATACATGGTACAGAAAACAACTACAACTTTATTACAACAATTGTCGTGCAAAATACAACAACACATATGCTGTGAGTTTGGATACAAATATATACCAAATGTGACTCATGTTCCAACCGTGGACATCACCTCACAATAACACCTTACATAAAAGTATAGTCAAAAACTGTTTTAGAAATTAGAATCTTTGGGAAGTGCTCAAGGAAACCTTCGTACATGGGAGGCCACGCGTCTAGGTTATGATAGATATCATATGGCCACAGAATTATCCTTGGTTGACCCAATAGACCCCAAAGAAAAACGAGAAGATTACTATCATATTCTTCCCAATGGTGAGTCTTCTCTTGACTTATCATTATCTCCACTGTCTCTAATTGAGAATTATACTTCAAACAAACACCAAGATTATATAGGTAGTGCTCATAGATATACTCAGCAAGTGGATGAGCACAACCCTGTCTTATGATGACACGAGGTTGTATGTCATTAGACATCTTGTATGATAGTGACAAAACACCCTTTCAACGTTGGGTTCGCCTCACCCTATTTTCTTCACCAAATATAACTACTAAATGATGACCACCGTTCTATTCTCTTGTTACCCCCGCTCGACCCAGCTACACTCTTATTACCTGAAAGGAATTGTGAAGCAAAAGGGTGAGCACAACTAGCTCAGTAAAGAATATCATGACTAAAGATAATTCAATTATCAATAGCCTTCATCAACAATAAATCAGAGATTTAGAACATATGGTAAATGATAAAAATTTCAACCATAGTTGCAGCGGAACGAGCAATCCATTAGAAGAGTCAAATAGACTATAAAGTCTATTATCTTCTCCATGTTAAAAATCCACCAACAATGTTTTATCCCTGTAACATCAATCAACAATTCTGCTTCACAATCATATGAATAACTCATAATCATAACTGTAGTTCTAAATTCCTCTTCTCATCCAGGACGATGATAATTTTCATCACCTATCTTTACCTGAAACATCAAAGATCATGGTTACACCAAATCACATTTCCTGTTCATAATCATACTAATAACTTCATCTTTGCACTACGTCCAAATATATTCATTTGTATCACCAGTTGGTCATGTTTATCTCAACATCTGTTCATCTTTTCACTACTGGCCAAAGATATTCAACAACATGTCATCTTTGCACTACGGGCCAAAGATATTCATCAACAATTCATCTTTGCACTACAGGCCAAAGATATTCATCAATATTTCATCTTTGCACTACAGGCCAAAGATATTAATATCTCAAAGAAATATATAATCATTTCAGAATTTATATAAACAATAATTATAACCATGTTGATCAATTCACCTTTGCACTTAAGCTAAAGATATTCACTTATAAATTCAATGGTCATGATCATACCAGTCACAATTCAACTTTGCACTACAGGCCAAAGAGAACCCTAGTCATGATCATACCAATAATCTACCCATCTTTACACTCTAGTGAAAGAGAATTTCAACATCAGGGTTATAAAAATGTTATATATGATAATAAAATCAATATAATCAACATATAGATTTAATCTTAAGAGTAATATTCATAACTCAACTATAATTTGGTTAGAAAAAGAAACCAATTTTTATCGTGAATAGTAACTCGTGAATAGTAACTCATGAATAGTAACTCGTGAATAGTAACTCATAAATACTAAACTCGACAAAAAAAAAGTAGAAATTTCACAATAAAATCCATACCAATATTTCGGTATAATGATATTGAAAGAATAATATTTCTTAAGCTTATAAACAATTTATTTAAATTGTTTACACTTTACTAAATAATGCATTTAATCATTCTAAAATACCAAACTCATAAGATTTTATCACCAATAATCAAAACCCTCATCAAAAATCTGCATATACCTCATATAGGATTCTCAAGCCATAAAATCCTATTTTTCAATTTTCTTACTTCACATAACATATTTAATTCATTTACTCATAACTAGTCCATTTTCATGAAAAATATCAAATCAGTTCCAAAAATATTTCTTTTCTGGGATTTAGCATAATATAGTCCATATTGAACATATATTTTTCTCAGAATTTTTAAAACTCATTTACTATTTTTCATATGGCCAAAACCACCGAATATTTAGACATTTATCAAAAATTATACTTTTGTCCAAAAATTCTGAAATTTACAGAGTATACTTCTATCATACACATGTACTCCCAATAAAAATTTCATCAATTTTGGAGTTAACCACAAGGAATTATAAGCGGTTACTTTTAAAATAGTCTTTTCTCATAAAATTCATAACTCTCAATCTATACATCCAAAAATCACCATTTTTGGACACAATCAAGAAAACTCATCAAAATATCATTTCAAATTTTTCCAGAATTTTTGAAGATCAGAAAAATTACGAAACTGAAAATCATAACAACCCTTAAAATCCATTACTATCCCTTACCTCAAAAGAGCAGTACTTCTGACTGGATATCGGATATGATGCTGAAGGAAACTTGCACTGAATAGCAACTCTCAAAGTATCTAAATACTCACAAAATATGCTTCATAATATAGAGAGAGAAAGAGAGAAAACTTATGTTTCTGGTGTGATTTTCAATTCTAACTTAGCCCTCTATTTATAGGAAAATTTTGGTAGGTTTGACCTGCAACCTGATGGCTTTACCTGCTACTATTCCCACCCACCACATTTGAAATATAATTCAGCACATTTCTTCACCAACCACAAGTGGGGCCCACCAATTCTAGAATTTTCTACCAAAATGATAAACTCTGAAAATTCAACAATTTCTGAACCAGTCATCTCGTAAAATTCATAACAAATCATACGTTCATTTTTAACGGTTCAAAATTTGTGGGCATATACTCAACTTATATATGTATAACATATCCAAAAATTACCACGATCCAACGGTCGGATTAAAAATTATAACCCCCGCAAAATATCTCAAAAACCCTGATTTTTAATACCTCCATTCCGACAAAAATACTGATAAAAACCTCAACATTAACTCCTTCATTTTTTAACCACAAAAATATATCCCTCATTTATATCCACATAAAATAAATATTTTCTTATCATATGAATCAATAATTAATTATTCACAAATAATATTACAGAATCACATTTATGACAACCAGGCCGTTCCCAGGAAAGAGGGGGCTTTCCAATAAGGATTTCTCCTTACTGGCGCGCAATTAGATGACCAAACCTCTCCTTAGACAAAACTTTCTAGACATTGCCAATAATGCTATCTAATTATACTATTCAAATAATATGAATTATTGATCTGATAATGGGAAATACTGTGCAGCAACAATTATTGAACAACAATAATACAAAATTTCAACGTAGCAATTATTGAATCAATAAAATAAAATATTGAACAGTAATTACTGTAACAATTATTGAGTAGTGCCTTCTTACGTAAGAATCAATAATTTCAAAAATACTATGCAATACCGTGTGCTACTGTGCAATAACGCGTATTACTGTATTTTAACCACCGGGTATTCCAACAGTGTTAACGGTAACAACTACGCCGTTATTTGTAAAAACTCAAATTTGTCGTTTTCTTCACCCGACAGTTATTCGTTATGGGGCCCACAAATAGCTGCGCCGTCGTACGAATATTCCCCGACAGAAAGAATATTCCACGACCAAACGAATATTCCCCGACAACAATGATTATTTTATAACCACTTGCTTATTTTGAAAAAAAATCATATTTCACTCATAACTTTAAACTTTTATCAATTTAACCATTTACTGAATTGTAATTATAAGAAAAATTGAATACTTTTATTTCATAAAATTCGGGGTCTTACAATCTCCCCTCCTTATGAAATTTCGTCCTCGAAATTTACGTACCTGGTATTTCAAAGAATTGAGAATACATTCCTTTCATTTCAGATTCCATCTTCCCTGTCATCATAATTTCTCCATTGCTCATCTCCTGTATTTCATATATCATTCTAGAATACAGCTTCAAAACAAGGGTTAATTTAACAAATTAACATATCACATAATATCCCGATATTATGACTGACCAACAAATAAGCTTAGGTAGGACACACTAGCGAAGGATTTACTCATCTCTCCCCTCCTAGTTATATTCCCCGATCTCCGCCAGAGATCATATCCCTAAGCTCTGATACCACCTGTAACGACCCCAAAATAGGTCCATTCCACCCAACCCATTCCGAGTCGTCAAATACATGGTACAGAAAACAACTATAATTTTATTACAACAATTGTCGTGCAAAATAAAATAACACATATGCTGTGAGTTTGGATACAAATATATACCAAATGTGACTCATGTTCCAACCGTGGACATCACCTCACAATAACACCTTACATAAAAGTATAGTCAAAAACTGTTTTAGAAATTAGAATCTTTGGGAAGTGCTCAAGGAAACCTTCGTACATGGGAGGCCACGCGTCTAGGTTATGATAGATATCATATGGCCACAGAATTATCCTTGGTTGACTCAATAGACCCCAAAGAAAAACGAGAAGATTACTATCATATTCTTCCCAATGGTGAGTCTTCTCTTGACTTATCATTATCTCCACTGTCTCTAATTGAGAATTATACTTCAAACAAACACCAAGATTATATAGGTAGTGCTCATAGATATACTCAGCAAGTGGATGAGCACAACCCTGTCTTATGATGACACGAGGTTGTATGTCATTAGACATCTTGTATGATAGTGACAAAACACCCTTTCAACGTTGGGTTCGCCTCACCCTATTTTCTTCACCAAATATAACTACTAAATGATGACCACCGTTCTATTCTCTTGTTACCCCCGCTCGACCCAGCTACACTCTTATTACCTGAAAGGAATTGTGAAGCAAAAGGGTGAGCACAACTAGCTCAGTAAAGAATATCATGACTAAAGATAATTCAATTATCAATAGCCTTCATCAACAATAAATCAGAGATTTAGAACATATGGTAAATGATAAAAATTTCAACCATAGTTGCAGCGGAACGAGCAATCCATTAGAAGAGTCAAATAGACTATAAAGTCTATTATCTTCTCCATGTTAAAAATCCACCAACAATGTTTTATCCCTGTAACATCAATCAACAATTCTGGTCCACAATCATATGAATAACTCATAATCATAACTGTAGTTCTAAATTCCTCTTCTCATCCAGGACGATGATAATTTTCATCACCTATCTTTACCTGAAACATCAAAGATCATGGTTACACCAAATCACATTTCCTGTTCATAATCATACTAATAACTTCATCTTTGCACTACGTCCAAATATATTCATTTGTATCACCAGTTGGTCATGTTTATCTCAACATCTGTTCATCTTTGCACTACTGGCCAAAGATATTCAACAACATGTCATCTTTGCACTACGGGCCAAAGATATTCATCAACAATTCATCTTTGCACTACAGGCCAAAGATATTCATCAATATTTCATCTTTGCACTACAGGCCAAAGATATTAATATCTCAAAGAAATATATAATCATTTCAGAATTTATATAAACAATAATTATAACCATGTTGATCAATTCACCTTTGCACTTAAGCTAAAGATATTCACTTATAAATTCAATGGTCATGATCATACCAGTCACAATTCAACTTTGCACTACAGGCCAAAGAGAACCCTAGTCATGATCATACCAATAATCTACCCATCTTTACACTCTAGAGAAAGAGAATTTCAACATCAGGGTTATAAAAATGTTATATATGATAATAAAATCAATATAATCAACATATAGATTTAATCTTAAGAGTAATATTCATAACTCAACAATAATTTGGTTAGAAAAAGAAACCAATTTTTATCGTGAATAGTAACTCGTGAATAGTAACTCATGAATAGTAACTCGTGAATAGTAACTCATAAATACTAAACTCGACACAAAAAAAAGTAGAAATTTCACAATAAAATCCATACCAGTATTTCGGTATGATGATATTGAAAGAATAATATTTCTTAAGCTTATAAACAATTTATTTAAATTGTTTACACTTTACTAAATAATGTATTTAATCATTCTAAAATACCAAACTCATAAGATTTTATCACCAATAATCAAAACCCTCATCAAAAATCTGCATATACCTCATATAGGATTCTCAAGCCATAAAATCCTATTTTTCAATTTTCTTACTTCACATAACATATTTAATTCATTTACTCATAACTAGTCTATTTTCATGAAAAATATCAAATCTGTTCCAAAAATATTTTTTTTCTGGGATTTAGCATAATATAGTCCAATATTGAACATATATTTTTCTCAGAATTTTTAAAACTCATTTACTATTTTTCATATGACCAAAACCACCGAATATTTAGACATTTATCAAAAATTATACTTTTGTCCAAAAATTCTGAAATTTACAGAGTATACTTCTATCATACACATGTACTCCCAATAAAAATTTCATCAATTTTGGAGTTAACCACAAGGAATTATAAGCGGTTACTTTTAAAATAGTCTTTTCTCATAAAATTCATAACTCTCAATCTATACATCCAAAAATCACCATTTTTGGACACAATCAAGAAAACTCATCAAAATATCATTTTGAATTTTTCCAGAATTTTTGAAGATCAGAAAAATTACGAAACTGAAAATCATAACAACCCTTAAAATCCATTACTATCCCTTACCTCAAAAGAGCAGTACTTCTGGCTGGATATCGGATATGATGCTGAAGGAAACTTGCACTGAATAGCAACTCTCAAAGTATCTAAATACTCACAAAATATGCTTCATAATATAGAGAGAGAAAGAGAGAAAACTTATGTTTCTGGTGTGATTTTCAATTCTAACTTAGCCCTCTATTTATAGGAAAATTTTGGTAGGTTTGACCTGCAACCTGATGGCTTTACCTGCTACTATTCCCACCCACCACATTTAAAATATAATTCAGCACATTTCTTCACCAACCACAAGTGGGGCCCACTAATTCTAGAATTTTCTACCAAAATGATAAACTCTGAAAATTCAACAATTTCTGAACCAGTCATCTCGTAAAATTCATAACAAATCATACGTTCATTTTTAACGGTTCAAAATTTGTGGGCATATACTCAACTTATATATGTATAACATATCCAAAAATTACCACGATCCAACGGTCGGATTAAAAATTATAACCCCCGCAAAATATCTCAAAAACCCTGATTTTTAATACCTCCATTCCGACAAAAATACTGATAAAAACCTCAACATTAACTCTTTCATTTTTTAACCACAAAAATATATCCCTCATTTATATCCACATAAAATAAATATTTTCTTATCATATGAATCAATAATTAATTATTCACAAATAATATTACAGAATTACATTTATGACAACCAGGCCGTTCCCAGGAAAGAGGGGGCTTTCCAATAAGGATTTCTCCTTACTGGCGCGCAATTAGATGACCAAACCTCTCCTTAGACAAAACTTTCTAGACATTGCCAATAATGCTATCTAATAATACTATTCAAATAATATGAATTATTGATCTGATAATGGGAAATACTGTGCAGCAACAATTATTGAACAACAATAATACAAAATTTCAACGTAGCAATTATTGAATCAATAAAATAAAATATTGAACAGTAATTACTGTAACAATTATTGAGTAGTGCCTTCTTACGTAAGAATCAATAATTTCAAAAATACTATGCAATACCGTGTGCTACTGTGCAATAACGCGTATTACTGTATTTTAACCACCGGGTATTCCAACAGTGTTAACGGTAACAACTACGCCGTTATTTGTAAAAACTTAAATTTGTCGTTTTCTTCACCCGACAGTTATTCGTTATGGGGCCCACAAATAGCTGCGCCGTCGTACGAATATTCCCCGACAGAAAGAATATTCCACGACCAAACGAATATTCCCCGACAACAATGATTATTTTATAACCACTTGCTTATTTTGAAAAAAAATCATATTTCACTCATAACTTTAAACTTTTATCAATTTAACCATTTACTGAATTGTAATTATAAGAAAAATTGAATACTTTTATTTCATAAAATTCGGGGTCTTACAAACATAGCAGGATCTAGTCGGGGTATGGAGTGATGGTTCTAGAAAGATGTATTAGCAGTCCTCACTATTTCTGTAAAATAGTGTTTGAATAATTGTAATGAGGATTTATTTGAGTGTGGATATTGTCTAGAAGACAATATTTGTATTTAAACTCACAGTATGTGTTGTCGTATTTTGCACGACAATTGTATTATTGAAGTTGTAGTTTGCTATCTGTACCATGTATTTGGCGTCTCAGAATGGGTGTTGTATACCTATTCTGGGGGCATCACATTGTCGGATCGTTTGAATCTTTTCTGTAATCATACGTACCAACTCCGGTCCCAACAACGTTGCTTCACCCACCTCATCCCAGCATACTGAAGAACGACATTTTCTTCTATACAATGCTTCGAATGGAGCCATGCCAATACTTGCTTGATAACTGTTGTTGTAGGAAAACTCCACCAATGGTAAGAACTTTTTCCAACTTCCCCTGAAGTCAAAGACACAGAGTCTTAATAAATCTTCTAGAGTTTGAATAGTCCTCTCTGATTGTCCGTCCGTCTGAGGATGATATGCCGAACTAAATCGTAAATCTGTGCCCATAGCTTTTTGTAAACTAATCCAAAATCGTGAAGTGAATCTTGGGTCTCGATCAGAAACTATGGATACTGGCATACCATGCAGTCTTACAATCTCGTTTATGTACATACGAGCAAGACGTTCAAGTGTATAAGTTTCTCGTATCGGTAAGAAATGAGCAGACTTTGTCAATCTATCAACAATGACCCAAATCGCATCTATACCTTGAGAAACCTTAGGAAGACCGGTAACGAAATCCATGGTAATGTGCTCCCACTTCCATTCTGGAATTTCAAGTGGTTGCAATGGACCTTTTGGTACTTGATGCTCCGCTTTGACTCGTTGACAAGTTAGACACCTTGAGATAAACAACGCTATCTCTCTCTTCATATTGCTCCACCAAAATGTATGACGAAGATCATGATACATTTTGGTACTTCCAGGATGGATTGCAAACGGTGTGTTGTGCGCCTCCATCATGATTTCATACTTTAAATCAGGGTTGTTAGGAACACAAAGTCTGGAGTTGACTCGAAGTATTCCTTCTTCATCGATTCTTGCTTCTGGCATAGAACCTTCTTGCACTTTCTTCCTCATACGCATCAGCTCCAGGTCTGTAGCTTGAGCAGCTTTAACTTTATCGATTAAAGTTGGTTCTACTCGTATATTCGACATCATCACATGGGTCCCTGGAGTCTTTAACTCTATCTCCATCATTTGCAAGTCACACAAAATGGGCCTTTGCGTTGTTAATATTGCACTTGTACCCGCATATGATCTTCTACTCAATGCGTCAGCTACCACGTTCGCTTTTCTAGGATGGTATTGAATGGTATGATCATAATCTTTCAACAGTTCAAGCCAACGTCGTTGTCGCATGTTAAGTTCCTTTTGAGTGAAGAAATATTTGAGGCTTTTATAATCCGTAAAGATCTCCACCTTCTCCCCATACAAGTAATGCCTCCAAATTTTAAGTGCAAAGACAACAGCTGCCAACTCTAGATCATGAGTAGGATAATTCCTCTCATATTTCTTGAGTTGTCTTGATGCATAGGCTATGACTTTTCCATGTTGCATGAGAACGCATCCCAATCCTTTGCTAGAAGCATCACTGTAGATGACAAATCCCTCCGAGCCAGATGGTATTATTAGAACAGGTGCTGAAATGAGTCTCCTTTTGAGTTCTTGAAAACTCTGCTCACATTCTTCGCTCCAATCGAACTTTGTATCTTTCCGAGTCAGCTGAGTTAATGGAGTAGCGATTCGAGAAAATCCTTCCACGAATCTCCGATAATAACCAGCTAAACCAAGAAAGCTACGTACCTCGGTCACTGATTTAGGTTGCTCCCAACTTTGAATAGCTTCAATCTTTGTCGGGTCAACCGATATTCCACGACTTGATACTACGTGCCCAAGGAATGCTACCTCTTCCAGCCAGAACTCGCATTTCTTCAACTTGGCATAAAATTTGTATTCACGAAGCTTTTGGAGTACCAGCCTCAAGTGTTGCTCATGATCTTCACGGCTTTTGGAATAAACAAGGATGTTGTAAGACCCCGAATTTTATGAAATAAAAGTATTCAATTTTTCTTATAATTACAATTCAGTAAATGGTTAAATTGATAAAAGTTTAAAGTTATGAGTGAAATATGATTTTTTTTCAAAATAAGCAAGTGGTTATAAAATAATCATTGTTGTCGGGGAATATTCGTTTGGTCGTGGAATATTCTTTCTGTCGGGGAATATTCGTACGACGGCGCAGCTATTTGTGGGCCCCATAACGAATAACTGTCGGGTGAAGAAAACGACAAATTTAAGTTTTTACAAATAACGGCGTAGTTGTTACCGTTAACACTGTTGGAATACCCGGTGGTTAAAATACAGTAATACGCGTTATTGCACAGTAGCACACGGTATTGCATAGTATTTTTGAAATTATTGATTCTTACGTAAGAAGGCACTACTCAATAATTGTTACAGTAATTACTGTTCAATATTTTATTTTATTGATTCAATAATTGCTACGTTGAAATTTTGTATTATTGTTGTTCAATAATTGTTGCTGCACAGTATTTCCCATTATCAGATCAATAATTCATATTATTTGAATAGTATTATTAGATAGCATTATTGGCAATGTCTAGAAAGTTTTGTCTAAGGAGAGGTTTGGTCATCTAATTGCGCGCCAGTAAGGAGAAATCCTTATTGGAAAGCCCCCTCTTTCCTGGGAACGGCCTGGTTGTCATAAATGTAATTCTGTAATATTATTTGTGAATAATTAATTATTGATTCATATGATAAGAAAATATTTATTTTATGTGGATATAAATGAGGGATATATTTTTGTGGTTAAAAAATGAAGGAGTTAATGTTGAGGTTTTTATCAGTATTTTTGTCGGAATGGAGGTATTAAAAATCAGGGTTTTTGAGATATTTTGCGGGGGTTATAATTTTTAATCCGACCGTTGGATCGTGGTAATTTTTGGATATGTTATACATATATAAGTTGAGTATATGCCCACAAATTTTGAACCGTTAAAAATGAACGTATGATTTGTTATGAATTTTACGAGATGACTGGTTCAAAAATTGTTGAATTTTCAGAGTTTATCATTTTGGTAGAAAATTCTAGAATTGGTGGGCCCCACTTGTGGTTGGTGAAGAAATGTGCTGAATTATATTTCAAATGTGGTGGGTGGGAATAGTAGCAGGTAAAGCCATCAGGTTGCAGGTCAAACCTACCAAAATTTTCCTATAAATAGAGGGCTAAGTTAGAATTGAAAATCACACCAGAAACATAAGTTTTCTCTCTTTCTCTCTCTATATTATGAAGCATATTTTGTGAGTATTTAGATACTTTGAGAGTTGCTATTCAGTGCAAGTTTCCTTCAGCATCATATCCGATATCCAGCCAGAAGTACTGCTCTTTTGAGGTAAGGGATAGTAATGGATTTTAAGGGTTGTTATGATTTTCAGTTTCGTAATTTTTCTGATCTTCAAAAATTCTGGAAAAATTCAAAATGATATTTTGATGAGTTTTCTTGATTGTGTCCAAAAATGGTGATTTTTGGATGTATAGATTGAGAGTTATGAATTTTATGAGAAAAGACTATTTTAAAAGTAACCGCTTATAATTCCTTGTGGTTAACTCCAAAATTGATGAAATTTTTATTGGGAGTACATGTGTATGATAGAAGTATACTCTGTAAATTTCAGAATTTTTGGACAAAAGTATAATTTTTGATAAATGTCTAAATATTCGGTGGTTTTGGCCATATGAAAAATAGTAAATGAGTTTTAAAAATTCTGAGAAAAATATATGTTCAATATTGGACTATATTATGCTAAATCCCAGAAAAGAAATATTTTTGGAACAGATTTGATATTTTTCATGAAAATGGACTAGTTATGAGTAAATGAATTAAATATGTTATGTGAAGTAAGAAAATTGAAAAATAGGATTTTATGGCTTGAGAATCCTATATGAGGTATATGCAGATTTTTTATGAGGGTTTTGATTATTGGTGATAAAATCTTATGAGTTTGGTATTTTAGAATGATTAAATACATTATTTAGTAAAGTGTAAACAATTTAAATAAATTGTTTATAAGCTTAAGAAATATTATTCTTTCAATATCATCATACCGAAATACTGGTATGGATTTTATTGTGAAATTTCTACTTTTTTTTTGTGTTGAGTTTAGTATTTATGAGTTACTATTCACGAGTTACTATTCATGAGTTACTATTCACGAGTTACTATTCACGATAAAAATTGGTTTCTTTTTCTAACCAAATTATTGTTGAGTTATGAATATTACTCTTAAGATTAAATCTATATGTTGATTATATTGATTTTATTATCATATATAACATTTTTATAACCCTGATGTTGAAATTCTCTTTCTCTAGAGTGTAAAGATGGGTAGATTATTGGTATGATCATGACTAGGGTTCTCTTTGGCCTGTAGTGCAAAGTTGAATTGTGACTGGTATGATCATGACCATTGAATTTATAAGTGAATATCTTTAGCTTAAGTGCAAAGGTGAATTGATCAACATGGTTATAATTATTGTTTATATAAATTCTGAAATGATTATATATTTCTTTGAGATATTAATATCTTTGGCCTGTAGTGCAAAGATGAAATATTGATGAATATCTTTGGCCTGTAGTGCAAAGATGAATTGTTGATGAATATCTTTGGCCCGTAGTGCAAAGATGACATGTTGTTGAATATCTTTGGCCAGTAGTGCAAAGATGAACAGATGTTGAGATAAACATGACCAACTGGTGATACAAATGAATATATTTGGACGTAGTGCAAAGATGAAGTTATTAGTATGATTATGAACAGGAAATGTGATTTGGTGTAACCATGATCTTTGATGTTTCAGGTAAAGATAGGTGATGAAAATTATCATCGTCCTGGATGAGAAGAGGAATTTAGAACTACAGTTATGATTATGAGTTATTCATATGATTGTGGACCAGAATTGTTGATTGATGTTACAGGGATAAAACATTGTTGGTGGATTTTTAACATGGAGAAGATAATAGACTTTATAGTCTATTTGACTCTTCTAATGGATTGCTCGTTCCGCTGCAACTATGGTTGAAATTTTTATCATTTACCATATGTTCTAAATCTCTGATTTATTGTTGATGAAGGCTATTGATAATTGAATTATCTTTAGTCATGATATTCTTTACTGAGCTAGTTGTGCTCACCCTTTTGCTTCACAATTCCTTTCAGGTAATAAGAGTGTAGCTGGGTCGAGCGGGGGTAACAAGAGAATAGAACGGTGGTCATCATTTAGTAGTTATATTTGGTGAAGAAAATAGGGTGAGGCGAACCCAACGTTGAAAGGGTGTTTTGTCACTATCATACAAGATGTCTAATGACATACAACCTCGTGTCATCATAAGACAGGGTTGTGCTCATCCACTTGATGAGTATATCTATGAGCACTACCTATATAATCTTGGTGTTTGTTTGAAGTATAATTCTCAATTAGAGATAGTGGAGATAATGATAAGTCAAGAGAAGACTCACCATTGGGAAGAATATGATAGTAATCTTCTCGTTTTTCTTTGGGGTCTATTGGGACAACCAAGGATAATTCTGTGGCCATATGATATCTATCATAACCTAGACACGTGGCCTCCCATGTACGAAGGTTTCCTTGAGCACTTCCCAAAGATTCTAATTTCTAAAACAGTTTTTGACTATACTTTTATGTAAGGTGTTATTGTGAGGTGATGTCCACGGTTGGAACATGAGTCACATTTGGTATATATTTGTATCCAAACTCACAGCATATGTGTTGTTGTATTTTGCACGACAATTGTTGTAATAAAGTTGTAGTTGTTTTCTGTACCATGTATTTGACGACTCGGAATGGGTTGGGTGGAATGGACCTATTTTGGGGTCGTTACAGATGTCATCGATAAAGACGACCACAAAGTGATCCAAATATTCCTTGAATACCCTGTTCATCATATCCATGAAGGCAGCAGGAGCATTAGTCAATCCAAAAGACATAACTAAGAATTCATAATGCTCATACCGAGTTCTGAAGGCAGTCTTTGGAATATCCTCAGTTCTAACCTTCAGCTGATGATATCCAGAACGAAGATCGATCTTTGAAAAGAATTGTGCTCCTTGCAACTGGTCAAACAGGTCATCAATACGTGGCAATGGGTACCTATTTTTGATGGTGACACGATTCAACTCCCGATAATCAATACAAAGTCGCATACTCCTATCTTTCTTCTTCACGAACAGAACAGGAGCACCCCAAGGAGAAGTACTAGGACGAATAAAACCAATGTCTAACAATTCCTGCAGTTGGGTCTTTAACTCCTGAAGTTCAATAGGAGCCATTCGATATGGGGCTTTGGAAATGGGTTTTGTACCGGGTTCAAGGTCGATACAAAATTCAATTTCACGCTCTGGGGGTAGGCCAGGAAGTTCTTCGGGAAATACGTCAGGAAATTTATTAACAACAGAAATATCATTCAAAGCTGACGTATTTTTGTTTAGATCTGTGACATGAGCTAAGAAAGCTTGACATCCGTTTTTCAATAAACGAATAGCTTTATGGCTTGAGATGACAGCGATTGATTTTAATGGTTTGGTTGCTTGAATTCGCATAATAGGTCGATTAGGAATATGAAAGCTGACAACCTTACGAAAACAATCAATTTTTACATGATGAGTAGCTAACCAATCAATCCCTAGAATCACATCAAATGCAAGTATTTTTAATGAAATAAGATCGACAGGTAATGTGTGGGTACCAACTTGAACTAAACAAGACTTATAAACCGTGGATGTAATGAAGGTTTCTCCCAATGGAGTTTCAACTGCTAAGTCAAAGTCTAATTTCTCCGGAATCAAATTTAATCGATGAGCGCAAGTAGGAGAAATAAAAGAATGGGTAGAACCGGTATCAAATAAAGTATAGACTTCGTTAGAGTTTATGATAAGCTTACCCGTGACGACCTCATTCGGGTTCCTTGCTCTCTGGGAGTTCACAACAAACGCTCTCCCTTGCACAACCAGTTTTGACTTTTCTGGGACGGCCTTTGGTGCCTCCATCCTAGCTGAATTTATCTTCGGTAAACGATAAAATCGGGCTAAATGACCTTCTCTTCCACAATTATAACATGCTTTGGACGGCATCGCGCAGTTTGGACTGATGTGCCCCTCCCCTCCGCATTTGAAACATATGATAGGTGGTCGTTCTCCTTCCTTAACGACAGGTGCTGGTGCTGACGTCTTTCCATCATTGTTGAATCTCCTCTTCTTGAAATGCCCATTCTTATTGTTTTGGCCCTGATTACCACCGAAGTGGTTACCATTTCTGGCCTGTTGATTCCCTCCACGCTTGTTGTCACCGCTTCGATGACTGCTTTCACTGGTATTATCATTTTGTCGGCTGCTCTCTTTTGGTTGCGTTGTCTCGTTATCGCGCTCCACCAACTGAGCCCTATTTACAACATCTGAATACAAACACAATTTATGAGAAATAAGGTGTTGACGTATCTCCGGCTCCAAACCTCTTAAAAACATCCGCGTCATTCTTTCTTCGTTATCCACCAGGTGGGACGCAAACCGGGATAACTTCGCAAATTTTGCCTCGTACTGCGACCCGGTCATATTATTCTGCTCTAATTTGATGAACTCCACCTCCTTCATGTGACGAATACTCTCGGGAAAGTATTTGTCGTTAAATAACTCTTGGAACTTCTCTCAAGACATCTTCAGTGCGGCAGGTTGAGTACGCTTTATCGATTCCCACCAGTAATCTGCCTCTCCTCGCAACATAAAGGCGGCAAAGGGAACTTTTTGCTCCTCGGAGCAACCCAAGACATCAAATATCTTGGTGATCTGCTTTATCCATGTTTCAGCTACAAGTGGTTTGGGTTCTCCCTTAAACTCCGGTGGTCCCAGTTCCTTAAACTGTTTAGCGGTGACCGCCAGAGAGTTTCTAGTATTTCCACCTACATTGTGGACAGGAGCCACTTTCACCTGTTGCATAAAGCCTCTGAACATTTGATCATTCATTATTTGCTCAGTGTTGTTGTTTGCATGAGGATTGTCACCTTCCTGATGCACATTATCCTGATTATTGATAGGTGGTGAATCAACAGTCGCCTGTGCTCCATTGCTATTCTCAACATTCTCAGATGCCATTTTCAGATACTGCCACAAAATAAAAAATTAATTGATATGTCATATTTTATCCTTATATTATGACCGACCAATTAAATACCATGCAAATAAACTTAGGTAGGTCATACTAGCGAAGGAATTCCCCGTCTCTCCCCTCCTAGTTCTATTCTCACATCTTAGCCAGGGATCATATCCCTAAGCTTTGATACCAACTGTGACGCCCCCAAAATTAGGTATACATCACCCATCTTGGGTCGTCAGATACAAAGTACAGAATACAAATACAACTTACTAATACAACTGTCGTGTACAATACGACAAAACATAAACTGTGAGTTTGAATACAAATATTATCTTCTAGAGAGTATTCATACTCAAAAGGAGTCCTCATTACATTTATTAACACACCATTACATAGAATAGTGAGGACTACTAACTAATACTATCATTCGGACCATCACTCCGTTCCCCGACTTGCCCCAGCTACGTTCTCATTTCCTGAAGAGAACAGTGAAAAAAAGGGTGAGCTCAACTAGCCCAGTAAGAAATATTATGACTAAGATAATGCAGAATAAATTATCATTAGCCTTCAACAATATTAAACTGATAAAATACAATAGACATCTAGTTTAACTGCAGCGGAACAAGCAATCCATTAAAAGAGTCAAGTAGAAGATAAACTCTACTATCTTTTATGATTTAAAAGATTTTCCAACACTGTGATCGCTGAGACTCAGCTTAATAAAATAATCCACATCATCGAATCACCCCTGCACTACGACCAAGGATATTCGTATATTCATTAATGGTCATGATCATGCCAACAACTGTCCATCAATGCACTACGGGCCAATGAGGACTTTTACCACATCATTTGTAACATTACGGTCATGATTACACCGAATAATCCCTGGTCATAATCATACCAAGTCCATCTATGCACTACAGGCCACAGATGACTTTCAACAGAATATAAACATGAGGATGATGACAATGATATAAGAATTCAATAAAACAAGTTCAAGAATTAATTTATCCAAGAATTAACAACGTCCAAATTGTCAACATGATACTACTTTGTGGAGTAAAATTCAAGAATGATCAGGAAAATATTTTCATGAATAGATACTAGATGAAGCGCAAATGTCAAGGATATTCCACAAATTTCATGGAGTATAGAAGTCAAAACTTAACCAACTGAGTGTAATAAAGAATGGAATAACAAAAGAAATCACCATGCATGCGATAGACCGCACAGACAGGTTATTCCAACATAATAATAAATAATGGAACCAGGTCCGGCGTAAACGCACAGACAGGATATTCCGACAGAATAATAAATAATGGAACTAGGTCCGGTGTAAAACACACAGACAGGATGTTCCAACAGAATAATAATAAAAACGGAACCAGGTCCGGTGTAAAACACACAGACAGGATGTTCCAACAGAATAATAGAAGAATGTCACCAAGTATAGGGGTAGACCACATATACAAGTTATTCTAACAGAATAATAAGAAATGGAATAACAACAGTTCTCTTCATGAATAAGAAAGAATAACACCCCTTACCTTAAAAGAACTGGATATTAGAAAAGTGAAGTAACAGAATACTTTTATTCTCTCTCTCTTATTCTCTCTATACTTTCTCTCTCTATAGCTTGAATGAATTCGTGAAAAATAATGAAGCCCTAGGCCTCTATTTATAGAAAAACTGAAGGTGGCTCTTGGTCTTAACGAAGGGTCAAATGACTCTTGGTATTAACGAAGGGTCAAATGACTCTTGGTAATATTGAAGGGACAACTACTATTGACGAAAGTAATTACTATTGACCAAGATAAATACTATTGACGAAGGTAATTACTATTGACCAAGGTAAATACTATTGACCAGGGTAAATACTATTGACGAAGGTAATTACTATTGACCAAGGTAAATACTATTGACGACGGTAATTACTATTGACGACGATAATTACTATTGACGAAAAGACTCTTAGATGATGACATATGGCCCCCCATAAAAATAACCAAACTTACCACAACGTCTCAATTATTGATTTAACAATATAACATATTATACAGATAATACTATGACAATAATTTAAGAGATATGATGCATCAATTACTGTAACAATAATTGAGTATAGCTGAGTGACTTCTCACGTAAGCATCAATAATCAATACCGTGTGCTACTATGCAACCACGCGTATTACTGTACTTTTACTACCGGGTAGTTCAACAGTTTTAACGGTTTTAACGGTAACACCTCAGCCGTTATTTTTAATAAAATATTTTTGTCGTTTTCTCAATCCGACAATAATTCCGTTGTGGGGTCCACCAATGATTGTGCCGTCATACGAATATTCCCCGACAAAAAGAATATTCCCTGACCAAACGAATATTTTATAACAACTTGCTTACTTTGCAAAATTTATAAATATTACCCACAACTATAACATTATATCAAATTAACTCCATAATATTCAAAAAATGATATTTATAGAAAATTCATCTTTATTTATAAAAGTTGGGGTCTTACAATAATTATTGTTTATATAAGTTCTAAAATGATTATATATTTCTTTGAGATATGAATATATTTGGCCTGTAGTGCAAATATGAACTGTTGAGGAATATCTTTGGCCTGTAGTGCAAAGATGAATTATTGATGAATATCTTTGGACCGTAGTGCAAAGATGAATTATTGATGAATATCTTTGGCTCGTAATGCAAAGATGACTTGTTGTTGAATATCTTTGGCCTGTAGTGCAAAGATGAGTTGTTGATGAATATCTTTGGCTCGTAATGCAAAGATGGCCTGTTGTTGAATATCTTTGGCCGTAGTGCAGAGATGAATTTATTAGTATGATTATGAACATGAACTGTGATTTGGTATAACCATGATGTTTGATGTTTCAGGTGATGAAAATTATCTTTGTCCTGGATGAGAAAAGGAATTTAGAACTACAATTACGATTATGAGTTATACACGTGATTGTGGATAGGAATTATTGATTGATGTTATAGGGATAAAACATTATTGGTTGACTTCTAACGTGGAGAAGATAATAGACTTTATAGTCTATTTGACTCTTCTAATGGATTGCTCGTTCCGCTGCAACTATGGTTGAGAAGTTTTATCATCTACCATATGTTCTAAATCTCTGATTTATTACTGATGAAGGCTATTGATAATTTAATTATCTTTAGTCATGATATTCTTTACTGGGCTAGTTATGCTCACCCTTTTGCTTCACAATTCCTTTTCAGGTAATAAGAGTGTAGCTGGGTCGAGCGGGGGTAACAAGGGAATAGAACGGTGGTCTCTAGCTGTGGAGTTCTACCTAAGCAGTATAGAAAGGTTCATTTAGTAGTTATATTTGGTGAATCCAATAGGGTGAGGCGAACCCAACGTTGAAAGGATGTTTTGCCATTACCATACAAGATGTCTAATGCAATACAACCTCGTGTCATCATAAGACAGGATTGTGCTCATCCACTTGCTGAGTATATTTACGAGCACTACCTATATAACCTTGGTGTTTGTTTGAAGTATAATTATCAATTAGAGACAGTGGAGATAATGATAAGTCAAGAGAAGACTCACCATTGGGAAGAATATAATAGTAATCTTCTCATTTTTTTTGGGTATATTGGGTCAACCAAGGATAATTCTATGGCCATATGATATCTATCACAACCTAGACGCATGGCCTCCCATGTACGAAGGTTTCCTTGAGCACTTCCCAAAGATTCTAATTTCTAAAACAGTTTTTGACTATACATTTATGTAAGGTGTCATTGTGAGGTGTTGTCCACGGTTGGGACATGAGTCACATTTAGTATATATTTGTATCCAAACTCACAGCATATGTGTTGTTCTATTTTATACGACAATTGTTGTAATAAAGTTGTAGTTATTTTCTGTACCATGTATTTGGCGACTCAGAATGGGTTGGATGGAATGGACCTATTTTGGGGACGTTACAATTTGGTATCAGAGCTATAAGTAAAGAGCCCCGAGCCTCTCGCTGGTGACTTCCTGTTGATGGGGGATGCACCGAAGCCAGACTCTCCGTAGGGGACGCCGTTCTGCGGTGGCAAACTGATAGGTATCAATGTAAGGTGTTGACACAAGTTGGTGTCTAGAGTTACTATTTGGTATCAGTGCTTAGGGATATGGTCTCTGGCGGAGATCGGGGAATAAAACTAGGAGGGAAGAGATGAGTAAATCCTTCGCTAGTGTGTCCTACCTAAGCTTATTTGTTGGTTAGTCATAATATCGGGATATTATGTGATATGTTAATTTGTTCAATTAACCTTTGTTTTGAAGCTGTATTCTAGAATGATATCTGAAATACAGGAGATGAGCAATGGAGAAATCATGAGGACAGGGAAGATGAAATCTGAAATGAAAGTAAGGTATTCTCAACTCTTCGAAATACCAGGTACGTAAATTTCGGGGACGAAATTTCATAAGGAGGGGAGATTGTAAGACCCCAAATTTTATGAAATAAAATTATTCAATTTTTCTTATAATTATTATTCGATAAATGGTTAAATTGATAAAAGTTTAAAGTTATGGGTGAAATATGCAAATTTTATAAAATACGCAAGTGGCTATAAAATATTCATTGTTGTCGGGGAATATTCGTTTGGTCGTGGAATATTCTTTTTGTCGAGAATATCCGTACGACGGCGCAGTCATTTGTGGGCCCCATAACAGAATAACTGTCGGATGAAGATAACGATAAAATTGAGTTTTAATAAATAACGGCGTAGTTGTTACCGTTAACACTGTTGGAATACCCGGTGGTTAAAATACAGTAATACGCGTGTTTACACAGTAGCACACGGTTTTACACAGTATTTTTAAATTATTGATCCTTACGTAAGAAGGCACTACTCAATAATTGTTACAGTAATTACTGTTCAATATTTTATTTTATTGATTCAATAATTGCTGCGTTGATATTTTATATTATTGTTGCTCAATAATTGTCATTGCACATCATCTCCATTATCAGATCAATAATTCATATTATTTAGAATAATATTATTAGATAGCATTATTGATAATGTCTAGAAAGTTCTGTCTAAGGAGAGGTTTGGTCATCTAATTGCGCGCCAGTAAGGAGAAATCCTTATCAAAAAGCCCCCTCTTTCCTAGGAACTGTCTGATTGTCATAATTGTGATTCTGTAATATTATTTATGAATAATTAATTATTGATTTATATGATAAGAAAATATTTATTTGATGTGGATATAAATGATAGATTTATTTATGTGGTTATAAATGAAAGAATTAATGATGAGGTGTTTTATCAGTATTTTATCGAAATGGAGAACAAAATATGGGATTTTCAGAAAAATTAGTTTATTACTTGATTTTGTAAAATCCATAACTCTTTGTGTATAATGAGTTAGGAGATGAGACATATATCAAAAGAAAGCCCTGGAAGTAAGCTAACCGTAGAATTTGGAATCACCCAAAAAAATTTTGTGGATATTTCATGGTGAATTTTCGAATGAAACTGGTCCGAAGGATTTATAATCCGATAATCAGTGTTCTTGAGATATATTGCGTGAGTTATAATTTTTGATCCGACCGTTGGATCGTGGTAATTTTTGGATATGTTATACATATATAAGTTGAGTATATGTTCACAAATTTTGAACCGTTAAAAATGAACGAATGATTTGTTATGAATTTTAAAAGGTGACTGATTCGGAAATTAGGTTTATAAATGATTTTGGTGGAAAATTCTAGAAATGGGTGGGGCCCACTTTTGGTTGTTAGGGAAGATGGCTAATTTTTGGTGGGTGGAATAGTAGCAGGTAAAGCCATCAGGTTGCAGGCCAAATCTGCTTCGGCGTGCTAACATTTTTCTATAAATAGAGGGCTAAGTTAGAATTGAAAATCATACCAGAATTCATAAGTTTTCTCTCTTTTTCTCTCTAGATTATTGAGTGTATTTTGTGAGTATTTAGATACTTGATGAGTTGATATTTATCAGTGCAAGTTTCCTTCAGCGTTATATCCGATATCTAGTCAGAAATGCTGCTCTTTTGAGGTAAGGGATAGTAAGGGATATTAAGGGATGTTATATTCTTCATAATGATGTTATTCTTTCAATATCATTATACTGAAATATTGGTATGGATTTTATTGCATAATTTTTACCTCTTTGAGTCGGGATTACTATTCACGTATACGGCACTATTCACGTATATGGCACTATTCATGTATATGACACTATTTACGTATACGGTACCATGTACGAATACGGAGTACTATTCATGAGTTACTATTCACGAGTTACTATTCATGAATTACTATTCACGAGTTACTATTCACGAGTTACTATTCATGACAAAAATTGGTTTCTTTTTCTGACTAAATTATCGTTGATTTATGATTGTTGCTCTTGAAAATAAATACAGTTGTTGATTATATTATTTTTATTATCATATATAACATTTTTATAACCCTGATGTTGAATTTCTCTTTCACTTGAGTGTAAAGATGGGTAGATTATTGGTATGATCATGACTAGGGTTCTCTTTGGCCAGTAGTGGAAAAGTTGAATTATGACTGGTATGATCATGACCATTGAATTTATAATTGAATATATTTAGCTAAAGTGCAAAGGTGAATTGATCAACATGGTTATAATTATTGTTTATATAAGTTCTAAAATGATTATATATTTATTTGAGATATGAATATATTTGGCCTGTAGTGCAAATATGAACTGTTGAGGAATATCTTTGGCCTGTAGTGCAAAGATGAATTATTGATGAATATCTTTGGCCCGTAGTGAAAAGACGAATTATTGATGAATATCTTTGGCTCGTAATGCAAAGATGACTTGTTGTTGAATATCTTTGGCCTGTAGTGCAAAGATTAGTTATTGATGAATATCTTTGGCTCGTAATGCAAAGATGGCCTGTTGTTGAATATCTTTGGCCCGTAGTGCAGAGATGAATTTATTAGTATGATTATGAACATGAACTGTGATTTGGTATAACCATGATGTTTGATGTTTCAGGTGATGAAAATTATCTTTGTCCTGGATGAGAAAAGGAATTTAGAACTACAATTACGATTATGAGTTATACACGTGATTGTGGATAGGAATTATTGATTGATGTTACAGGGATAAAACATTGTTGGTTGACTTTTAACGTGGAGAAGATAATAGACTTTATAGTCTATTTGACTCTTCTAATGGATTGCTCGTTCCGCTGTAACTATGGTTGAGAAGTTTTATCATCTACCATATATTCTAAATCTCTGATTTATTATTGATGAATGCTATTGATAATTTAATTATCTTTAGTCATGATATTCTTTACTGGGCTAGTTATGCTCACCCTTTTGCTTCACAATTCCTTTTCAGGTAATAAGAGTGTAGCTGGGTCGAGCGGGGGTAACAAGGGAATAGAACGGTGGTCTCTAGCTGTGGAGTTCTCCCTAAGCAGTATAGAAAGGTTCATTTAGTAGTTATATTTGGTGAATCCAATAGGGTGAGGCGAACCCAACGTTGAAAGGATGTTTTGCCATTACCATACAAGATGTCTAATGCAATACAACCTCATCATAAGACAGGATTGTGCTCATCCACTTGCTGAGTATATTTACGAGCACTACCTATATAATCTTAGTGTTTGTTTGAAGTATAATTCTCAATTAGAGACAGTGGAGATAATGATAAGTCAAGAGAAGACTCACCATTGGGAAGAATATGATAGTAATCTTCTCATTTTTTTTGGGGGTATATTGGGTCAACCAAGGATAATTCTATGGCCATATGATATCTATCACAACCTAGACGCATGGCCTCCCATGTACGAAAGTTTCCTTGAACACTTCCCAAATATTCTAATTCCTAAAACAGTTTTTGACTGTACCTTTATGTAAGGTATCATTGTGAGGTGTTGTCCACGGTTGGGACATGAGTCACATTTAGTATATATTTGTATCCAAACTCACAGCATATGTGTTGTTGTATTTTATACGACAATTGTTGTAATAAAGTTGTAGTTATTTTCTGTACCATGTGTTTGGCGACTCAGAATGGGTTGGATGAAATTGACCTATTTTGGGGGCGTTACATTTACCACTCGGGGTAGAACAAGTATATAAGGATCCAGGATTTGTCTACCACACGGGACAACAAATAATTGGGCTAGCATCGAATGGCCAGCGAGTCCTACCATACCTCCTTACTTCGGTAACCATTGATTTACCACCCTTAGTAAAAACAATATAGGATCCAGGATTTGTCTACCACACGGGGCAACAAATAATTGGGCTACCATCGAATGGCCAGCGAGTCCTACCATACCTCCTTACACCATTGTGGCCTTAGGTCAAGTAAGAAGAGGATCACTTGTGAAAAAATGAAATTTTATTGATGATGGACGGTCATGTACAGACTTCCGGTAAACTGACTCGATCTTTACTGAAAGTATTTTCGGAGTCTGCCAGCGTGCCAAGTGTTCTTTATTTCGGATCCATCTAATGCCTTCAGTCGGTACGTCCTGGGCTTTGGTACTTCAGTTACTTCATACGGTCCTTCCCAATTCGGCATTAGCTTCCCCGTATTCTGTGGTGTAGATGCTTCGGCTTCTCTGAGGACGAAGTCTCCCACCTCAAACCTTCGGAGCTTTACCCCTTTGTTGTAATGCTTGGCAGCTCTCCTCTGGTAGGCTGCTAATTTGATCAAAGCCACTTCTCTGACTTCTTCTAACAGATCCAAGTTGGCCTTCAGTCCTTCGTCATTGTAGATCTCTTTGAATTGACTAACGTGAAGACTTGGAGATCCAATTTTGACTAGGACTAAGGCATCAGTACCATATGCCAATCGAAAAGGTGAATCTCATGTCGTAGTCCTCGGTGTAGTCCGGTAAGCCCACAATACACTGAGCAGCTCTTCCGACCATCTTCCTTTGGCTTCGTCCAATCTGCGCTTGATCATGTTCAACAGTGTTCTGTTAGTCACCTCAACCTGTCCATTTGACTGTGGATGAGCCACCGAAGTCTTCCTGTGCTGGACCCCCAATTCTTTCAGAAATCCTTCAAACTTTGATCCCACAAACTGGCGTCCGTTGTCTGATATCACCACTTTAGGAATTCCGAAGCGAAACACTATGGATTCTTTCATAAACTTCAGACACTCCTGTTCCGTTATCAGCCGAAGTGGTTTCACCTCTACCCATTTGGTCATGTAATCAATGGCAATTATGACAAAACTGACCTGTCCTTTGGCTTTCGGCAACGGCCCCAGTATATCAACCCCTCAGACAGCAAAGGGTATAGGAGATAATATCGAATATAGCTCTTCTGGTGGCTGATGTGGAATCGGGCTATTAAGTTGACACTTATCACACTTCTTCACATACTCGGTAGCTTCCTTGAAGATCGTTGGCCAGTAGTACCCCTGCCGAAGAACTTTGTACGCCAATGATTTGGCAGTCATATGATCGCCGCAGATGCCTTCATGAACCTCCCGAAGGGCATACTCAGCTTCAAACGGAACCAAACACTTCAATAATGGCGACGAAAATGCCCTTCAAAAGAGATCCCCATCAATAAGAACGAAATTGGCACTCTTGTACTTGATCTTCTTTGCTAGCATCTGATCCGAAGGAAGGACGCCATCCGCCAAATATTCGATGTAGGGAGTCATCCAACAGTTAGATCTCTCAATGCACATCACTGCTTCGTGTTGGATACTCGGCTGCTGCAAGGCCTCCAAATAGACTGACCCATTAAAAACAACAGTATCCGTGGTGGCTAACTTTGACAATGTATCGGCGATAGAATTGTCGTTACGCTCGATGCCCTGAAACTCATAAGAGACAAAGTGTTGAAGTCGGTCTTTCAACTCCGCCAAATATTTGATCATCCTTGTCTCACGAGCCTCATAATCTCCTGCTAACTGCTTGACGACCAACTGAGAGTCATTGTAAATAATCAACTTCTGTACTTCTAGACTCTTCGTCAGCCGAACTCCCGCAAACACTGCTTCATATTCGGCCTCGTTGTTTGTAGCCTTAAATCCGAATCTAATGGCTTGTTGTACCTTGAATCCCTCCGGACTTGTCAAGATAATCCCTGCTCCACTGACATTCACCGTAAAAGACCCATCTACATACAGCGTCCATGCATTCTGACCGTGCTGAAGAACTACAACTGCTCGATCAGATGTTTCAGCTTCTGGCAACTCAGCATCTACTTCGGTGAATGAACATTCCACTATAAAATCGGCCAAAGCTTGACCCTTGATAGCGGTTCGGGGATGATTGTGACGCCCCCAAAATAGGTATACAACACCCATTCTGAGTTGCCAAATACATGGTACAGAAAGCAAACTACAACTTCAATAATACAATTGTCGTGCAAAATACGACAACACATACTGTGAGTTTAAATACAAATATTGTCTTCTAGACAATATCCACACTCAAATAAATCTTCATTACAATTATTCAAACACTATTTTACACAAATAGTGAGGACTGCTAAAACATCTTTCTAGAACCATCACTCCATACCCCGACTAGATCCTGCTATGTTCTCACCTCCTGAGAAGAAAAATGGAACAAAAAGGAAAACGGTGAGCTCAACTAGCCCAGTAAAGAATATTATGGCTAAGATAATATACAACAAATTATCGTTAGTCTTCAACAGGGAAAAATCTGATAGAATATAATCGACAACAAGTTTTAGATCAACAACTGCAGCGGAAATAACAAACCATTAGAAGAGTCAAGTAGAGAAAGAATTCTGCTATCTTCTAAGATTTAAAAGTCCATCATCAATATTTTATCCCTGTAACATCAATTAATAATCATCTTTATCCAAATATTCATCTTTGCACTACAGGCCAAAGATATTCATTTGTATCACCTGTCAGTCATGTTCATCTCAACACATGTTCATCTTTGCACTACAGGCCAAAGATATTCATCAAGTAATCATACATCTTTGCACTACAGGCCAAAGATATTTAGTAATATCATCATTTAGGACTGAGGATGATGAAAAATATCTTAAAGAGAACAAATCCAGTGAGACAGAAGGACAAATAGTAGGGATTCGTATAACAGTTTATCCAAGATCAATAATACTTCATAATAATCAATTGTGAAGCAGAATTCAAAATAAAGATCAAAACATGGATACAATCAAAGCTAGTACCCAAAATAGATATTTTGGACGAAAAGAAGAAAATTTCATTTTTCGGTGAATAGTAACTCGTGAATAGTAACTCATGAATAGTAATCCCGACGTGAAAAGTTCCAAATTTGATAAAAATTTCCAACCAATATTTCGGCATAATGATATTGAAGAAATAATATCATTTTCGAATAAAATAACATCCCTTACCTCAAAATATCAGTACTTCTGGTCGGAATACCAGTATAAGGTTGAAAGAAACTTGCGCTGATGAATAGAAACTCTCAAAGTATCTAAATACTCACAAAATACACTCAATAATCTAGAGAGAGAAAGAGAGAAAATTTGTTTCTGGTGTGATTTTCAATTCTAACTTAGCCCTCTATTTATAGGAAAATGTTAGCACGCCGAAGCAGACTTAACCTGCAACCTGATGGCTTTACCTGCTACTATTCTCACCCACCACATTTGAATAAAAATCTCAGCTCATTTTCTTCACCAACCAAGAGTGGGGCCCACCAATTCTAGAATTTTCCATAAAAATGATAAACTCCGAAAATTCAACAATTTTTAAACCAGTCATCTCGTAAAATTCATAATAAATCATACGTTCATTTTTAACGGTTCAAAATTTGTGGACATATACTCAACTTATATATGTATAACATATCCAAAAATTATCACGATCCAACGGTCGGATTAAAAATTATCACCCCCGTAAAATATCTCAAAAACCCTAATTTTTAATACCTCCATTCCGACAAAAATACTGATAAAAACCTCAACATTAACTCCTTCATTTTTAACCACAAAAATATATCCCTCATTTATATCCACATAAAATAAATATTTCCCTATCATATGAATCAATAATTAATTATTCACAAATAATATTACAGAATCATATTTATGACAACCAGGCCGTTCCCAGGAAAGAGGGGGCTTTCCAATAAGGATTTCTCCTTACTGGCGCGCAATTAGATGACCAAACCTCTCCTTAGACAGAACTTTCTAGACATTGCCAATAATATTATCTAATAATATTAATCAAATAATATGAATTATTGATCTGATAAAGGAAAATACTGTGCAACAACAATTATTGAAACAACAATAATATAAAATATCAAAGCAGCAATTATTGAATCAATAAAATAAAATATTGAATAATAACTACTATAACAATTATTGAGTAGTGCCTTCTTACGTAAGAATCAATAATTGGTGCAATACCGTGTGCTATTGTATTTTAACCACCGGGTATTCCAACAGTATTAACGGTAACAACTACGTCGTTATTTATAAATAACTTATACTTGTCGTTTTCTTCATCCAATCGCTTTTCGTTATGGGGCCCACACAAGGCTGCGCCGTCGTACAAATATTCCCCGACAGCAAGAATATTCCACGACCAAACTAATATTCCCCGACAAAATTGTAAGACCCCAAATTATTAATAAATGAAATTTAAATTCTCTCTATTTATTATTTTGAAATAGTAAGTGTTAAATTGATTAATGAGGTTAGTTATGGGTAAAATGCGCAAATATTTCAAATAAGCAGGTGGTTATAAAATATTCATTTTTGTCAGGGAATATTCGTTTGGTCGTAGAATATTCTTTCTGTCGGGGAATATTCGTACGACGGCGCAGTCTTTTATGGGCCCCATAACGGAAAGCGATTGGATGAAGAAAACGACAAGTATATGTTATTTATTAATAACAGCGTAGTTGTTACCGTTAATACTGTTGGAATACCCGGTGGTTAAAACACAGTAATACTCGTTGTTACACAGTAGCACACTGTATTGCATCAATTATTGATTCTTACGTAAGAAGGCACTACTCCATAATGGTTACAGTAATTACTGTTCAGTATTTTATTTTATTGATTCAATAATTGTTGCGTTGATATTTTATTTTACTGTTGTTTCAATAATTGTCACTACACAGTATTTCCCATTATCAGATCAATAATTCATATTATTTGAATAATATTATTAGATAACATTATTGGCAATGTCTAGAAAGTTCTGTCTAAGGAGAGGTTTGGTCATCTAATTGCGCGCCAATAAGGAGAAATCCTTATTGAAAAGCCCCCTCTTTCCTGGGAACGGCCTGGTTGTCATAAATGTGATTCTGTAATATTATTTGTGAATAATTAATTATTGATTCATATGATAAGGAAATATTTATTTTTGTGGATATAAATGAGGGATATATTTTTGTGGTTAAAAATGAAGAAGTTAATGTTGAGATTTTTATCAGTATTTTTGTCGGAATAGAGGTATTAAAAATCAGGATTTTTGAGATATTTTGCGGGGGTTATAATTTTTAATCCGACCGTTGGATCGTGATAATTTTTGGATATGTTATACATATATAAGTTGAGTATATGTCCTCAAATTTTGAACCGTTAAAATTGAACGTATGATTTATTATGAATTTTACGAGATGACTGGTTCAGAAATTGTTGAATTTTCGGAGTTAATCATTTTGGTAGAAAATTCTAGAATTGGTGGGCCCCACTCTTGGTTGGTGAAGAAATGTGCTGAGATTTTTATTCAAATGTGGTGGGTGGGAATAGTAGCAGGTAAAGCCATCAGGTCGCAGGTTAAGTCTGCTTCGGCGTGCTAACATTTTTCTATAAATAGAGGGCTAAGTTAGAATTGAAAATCACACCAGAAACAAGTTTTTTCTCTTTCTCTCTCTAGATTATTGAGTGTATTTTATGAGTATTTAGATACTTTGAGAGTTTCTATTCATCAGAGCAAGTTTCTTTCAGCCTTATACCGGTATTCTGACCAGAAGTACTGTCTTTACGAGGTAAGGGATGTTATTTTATTCGAAAATGATATTATTTCTTCAATATCATTATGCCGAAATATTGGTTGGAAATTTTTATCAAATTTGGAACTTTTCACGTCGAGGTTACTATTCATGAGTTACTATTCACGAGTTACTATTCAGCGAAAAAAAAATTTCTTCTTTTCGTCCAAAATATCTATTCTGGGTACTAGCTTTGATTGTATCCATGTTTTGATCATTCTTGAATTCTACTTCACTATGAATAATTATAAGGTATTTTTGGACATGGATAAATCGAAATACGAATCCTTAATATTTGTTATTTTGTTTCACTGGATTCGTTTTCTTTAAGATATTTTTCATCATCCTCAGTCCTAAATGATGATATTACTGAATATCTTTGGCCCGTAGTGCAAAGATGAATGATTAACTTATGAATATCTTTGGCCCGTAGTGCAAAGATGAACAGGTGTTGAGATGAACATGACCGACCGGTGATACAAATGAATATCTTTGACCTGTAGTGCAAAGATAAATATTTGATTAAAGATGGTTATTGATTGTTATTACAGGGATAAAATATTGATGATGGACTTTTAAATCTTAGAAGATAGTAGAACTCATTCTCTACTTGACTCTTCTAATGGTTTGCTGTTTCCGCTGCAGTTATTGATTTAAAACTTGTTGTCTATTGTATTCTATTAGATTTTTCCCTGTTGAAGACTAACGATAATTTGTTCTGTATTATCTTAGTCATAATGTTCTTTACTGGGCTAGTTGAGCTCACCCTTTTCCTTTTTGTTCCATTTTTCTCAGGAGGCGAGAATGTAGCGAATACTAGTCGGGGTATGGAATGATGGTTCTAGAAGTTACTTTAGTAGTCCTCACCATTTTTGTGAAATAATGTATCAATAATTGTAATGAGGACTTATTTGAGTGTGGATATTGTCTAAATGACAATATTTGTATTTAAACTCACAGTTCTTGTGTTGTAAAAATAAATATGTAGTTGTTTCTGTACCATGTATTTTGGCGACTTAGAATGGGTGTTGTATACCTATTTTGGGGGCGTCACAGTTGGTATCAGAGCTTAGGGATATGATCTCTGGCGGAGATCGGAGAATAGAACTAGGAGGGGAGAGACGAATAAATCCTTCGCTAGTGTGTCCTACCTAAGCTTATTTATTGGTCAGTCATAATATAGGGGTATTATGTGATTTGTTAATTTATTTAATTATCCCTTGTTTTATGGCAGTATTTGAGAATGTCGACTGAGAATGTTAACAGTGGAGTAAATGAGACCGTGGAGACACCGGTGCTTACCAACGAGGAGAACGTGCAACAGGCTGGCAATGTTCCTCCTATGAACAACACCAATGAGCAGATGATGAATGATGGAATGTTTAGAAGTTTTTTGCAATTCATGCAAAACCAGACGAGGGAGACTCGTGTTCAAAATATAGGAGGAAATGATAGCAATTCACGGTTTGTCACAGCCAAACAGTTCAAAGAATTGGGACCACCAGAATTTAAGAGAAAGCCGGATCCGATTATGGTGGAAACGTGGGTCAAGCAAATTACCAAGATATTCGATGTCTTGGGATGCACGGAGGAACAGAAGGTTCCATTCGCCACCTTTATGTTCCGTGGCGAGGCAGACTACTGGTGGGAGTCTGTGAAGCGTACCCATCCAACCGCACTCAGCATGTCTTGGGAGACATTTCAGAAACTGTTCAATGACAAGTACTTTCCTGAAAGTATTCGTCATATGAAGGAGGTAGAGTTTATTAGACTGGAGCAGAATAACATGACGGTGTCTCAGTACGAGGCGAGGTTTGCAGAGTTGTCCAGGTTTGCACCTCATTTGGTGGAGAATGAGGAACGTATGACGAGGATGTTTTTGAGAGGTTTGAAACCCGGCATACGTCAATATCTCATCTCTCATAAATTTTCTCTCTATTCAGATGTTGTCAACAGGGCTCAATTATTAGAGCGAGATAATGAGTACGGTCAACTGAGGGACCACAACCAGGATCATATCGGTGACAGCAGTCATCAGAACAATGATAACCAGCGGAGAAAGAAAAATACAGACAAGAACGGCAACCACTCTGGTGGTAATCGTGGCTATGAAAATAGAAGAAGCGAGTCGGGAGGAGATTTTAAAAAGAGGAGATTCAACAATGACAATACGAAGACGTCAGCACCAGCAGCAACTGGTTCCAAGGGAGGAGAACGACCACCGGTTATATGCTATAAGTGCGGAAAAGAAGGACATATCAGCCCAAACTGCCCACAACAGTTTAAGGTATGTTATAACTGTGGAAAGGAAGGACATATCGCTCGAGATTGCACTGTAGCAAAACCAAGTCCAGCGGGGATGGTGACTCAAAAAGCTGTCCCAGAAAAGATAAAGTCAACGGTTCCTGGAAGAGCGTTTGTCGTGACTGGTCAACATGCGAGGAACCCAAACGAGGTGATCACGGGTAAGCTAATCATAAATTCATGCGAAGTTTATACCTTATTAGATACCGGTTCTACCCATTCTTTTATCTCTCCTGCTTGTGCTCAACGTTTAAACTTGACTCCGGAGAAGTTAGACTTTGATTTATCTGTGGAGACTCCGTTAGGAGAAACTTTTATCACATCCACTGTTTATAAATCTTGTGTGATCCAAGTTGGCACCATCACCTTACCTGTTGACCTTATCTCTTTAAAGATACTTGCTTTTGATGTGATTTTAGGGATTGATTGGTTAACTACTCATCATGCCAAAATTGATTGTTTTCGTAAGGTTGTTAGTTTTCATATTCCTAACCAACCTGTTGTACGAATTCAAACAACTAAGCCATTAAAATCAATCACTGTTATATCAAGCCATAAAGCCATTCGTTTATTAAAAAAACGGATGTCAAGCTTTCTTAGCCCATGTTATGAATTTGAATAAAGACACGTCAAATTTGAATAATATTCCTGTTGTTATTGACTTTCCTGACGTACTTCCTGAAGAACTTCCCGGCCTACCCCCGGAACGAGATATTGAATTCTTTATTGATCTTGAACCTGGTACAAAGCCCATTTCTAAAACCCCATATCGAATGGCTCCTATTGAACTTCAGGAGTTAAAGGTCCAACTACAAGAGTTGTTGGACATCGATTTCATTCGTCTAGTACATCTCCTTGGGGTGCTCCTGTTTTATTTGTAAAGAAAAAAGATGGGAGTATGCGACTTTGTATTGATTACCGGGAATTAAACCATGTCACTATTAAGAATAGGTATCCGCTACCTCGTATTGATGACCTGTTTGACCAGTTACAAGGAGCACAATTCTTTTCAAAGATCGATCTTCATTCTGGATATCATCAGCTGAAGGTTAAAACTGAGGATATTCCAAAGACTGCCTTCAGAACTCGGTACGGGCATTATGAATTCCTAATCATGTCTTTTGGATTGACTAATGCTCCTGCGGCTTTCATGGATATGATGAACCGAGTATTCAAGGATTATTTGGATCAGTTCGTTGTTGTCTTTATTGATGACATCCTCATATATTCCAAAAGCCGTGAAGATCATGAGCATCATTTGAAGCTAGTACTCCAAAGGCTGCGTGAAAACAAGTTATATGCTAAGTTGAAGAAATGCGAGTTCTGGCTTGAGGAAGTAGCTTTCCTAGGGCACGTGGTGTCAAAACATGGAGTAACTGTTGACCCGGCGAAGATTGAAGCAATACAAAGTTGGGAGCAACCAAAGACGGTGACCGAAGTACGTAACTTTCTGGGCTTAGCTGGTTATTATCAAAGATTCGTGGAAGGGTTTTCTCGAATCGCTACCCCGTTAACTCAGCTGACTCGGAAAGATATCAAATTCGTATGGAGCGAGGAATGCGAGAAGAGTTTTCAAGAGCTTAAGAGGAGACTCATTTCGGCACCTGTTCTGACAATACCATCTGGTTCGGATGGATTTGTTATCTACAGTGATGCTTCAGGCAAAGGGTTAGGATGTGTTCTCATGCAACATGGGAAAGTTATAGCCTATGCCTCGCGACAACTCAAAGAATATGAGAGGAATTATCCTACTCATGATTTGGAGTTGGCAGCAGTAGTTTTCGCGTTGAAGATCTGGAGACACTACCTGTATGGGGAGAAAGTGAAGATCTATACAGATCATAAAAGCCTCAAATATTTCTTCACCCAAAAGGAACTCAACATGCGGCAGCGACGTTGGCTCGAGCTGTTGAAAGATTACGATCATACCATCCAATATCATCCTGGAAAAGCAAACGCAGTAGCTGACGCATTGAGTAGAAGATCATATGCGGGTACGAGTGCAATGTTGTTAACACAAAGGCCCATTTTGTATGACTTACAAAGGATGGAGATAGAGATGAAGGCTCCAAGTACCCACATGATGATATCAAATATACGAGTAGAACCGACTTTAATCGATAAAGTTAAAGCTGCTCAAGCTACGGACATAGAGCTGATGCATATAAAGAAGAAAGTGCAAGAAGGTTCTATTCCAGAAGCAAGAATCGATGAAGAAGGAATACTTCGAGTCCACTCCAGACTTTGTGTTCCTAATAATTCTGATTTGAAGTACAAGATCATGATGGAAGCACACAATACACCATTTGCAATCCATCCTGGAAGTACCAAAATGTATCGTGATCTTCGACATACATTTTGGTGGAATAATATGAAGAGAGAGATTGCAAAGTTTATCTCGAGGTGTTTAACTTGTCAACGTGTAAAGGCGGAACATCAAGTGCCAAAGGGTCCATTGCAACCACTTGAGATTCCGAAATGGAAGTGAGAACACATTACCATGGATTTCGTTACGGGTCTTCCCACGGTTTCTCAAGGCATAAATGCTATTTGGGTTATTGTTGATAGATTAACCAAGTCTGCTCATTTCTTGCCGATACGGGAGACTTATTCCCTTGAACGTCTTGCTCGTATATACGTAGATGAGATTGTGAGACTGTATGGCATGCCAGTATCCATAGTTTCGGATCGTGACCCAAGATTCACTTCAAGATTTTGGGTTAGCTTGCAAAAAGCTATGGGCACAGATTTACGATTTAGTTCGGCATACTATCCTCAAACGGACTGACAATCAGAGAGGACTATTCAAACACTTGAAGATCTATTAAGACTTTGTGTTCTAGATTTCAAATGGAGTTGGGATAAGTACCTACCATTGGTGGAATTCTCTTACAATAACAGTTATCAGGCAAGTATAGGTGTGGCCCCATTTGAAGCATTATATGGACGAAAGTGTCGCTCTCCAGTATGCTAGGACGAGGTGGGTGAAGCAACATTGTTGGGACCAGAGTTGGTACGCATTACTACAGAGAAGATCCAAACGATTCGACAACGTATACAAACGGCACAGGATCGACAAAAGAGTTATGCGGATCTTCATCGAAAGGACGTGGAATTTGACATTGGGGATCATGTATTGTTGCGTGTGGCTCCATGGAAAGGAGTTACAAGATTTGGGAAGAGAAGAAAGCTCAATCCACGATTTATTGGTCCATTTCAGATTCTTGACCGAGTAGGAAATGTGGCCTATATGTAAGACCCCAACTTTTATAAATAAAGATAAATTTTCTATAAATATCATTTTTGAATATTATGGAGTTAATTTGATATAATGTTATAGTTGTGGGTAATATTTATAAATTTTGCAAAGTACGCAAGTTGTTATATAATATTCGATTGGTCGGGGAATATTCGTTTTAACAGGGAATATTCGTACAACGACACAATCATTGGTGGACCCCACAACGGAATTATTGTCGGATTGAGAAAACGACAAAGATAGTTTATTAAAAATAACGGCGGAAGTTTTACCATTGTTACTGTTGAACTACTCGGTAGTAAAAGTACAGTAATACGTGTGGTTGCATAGTAGCACACGGTATTGATTATTAATGCTTATGTGAGAAGTCACTCAGTTTGATTCCATTATTGTCAGTTAATAATATGAATTATTTAGCGATAATGACGTTTTGTTTTATTCGTATTATTAACGTAATAAAACAGAAACATCTTTTTATATAAAATAAAATACTTTATTAAAGTTATTCTATAAATAGAATATATTATATTTTATTTAAAAGATTTTTCTTTAAATATGGACCGTCAGATTAAAGTAATCAATCTGGACCGTTCATGGATTAGTTACTATGCATTCTATTTTTCTATAAATAGCAGCTCATTCCTTCATTATTTCTTACGAATTCACTGAACTCTAGAGAGAGAAACTATAGAGAGAAACTATAGAGAGAGAAGAAGAGTATTCTGCTACTTAACTACTTCCTTACTTCAGCTCTTCTTTAAAACGGTAAGGGGTGTTATTCTTTCTTATTCATGAAGAGAACTGTTGTTATTCCATTTCTTATTATTCTGTTGGAATAACCTGTATACGTGGTCTACCCTATACTTGGTGACATTCTTCTATTATTCTGTTGGAACATCCTGTCTGTGTGTTTTACACCGGACCTGGTTCCGTTTTTATTATTATTCTGTTGGAACATCCTGTCTGTGTGTTTTACACCGGACCTGGTTCCATTATTTATTATTCTGTCGGAATATCCTGTCTGTGTGTTTTACACCGGACCTGGTTCCATTATTTATTATTCTGTCGGAATATCCTGTCTGTGTGTTTTACACCGGACCTGGTTCCATTATTTATTATTCTGTCGGAATATCCTGTCTGTGCGTTTACGCCGGACCTGGTTCCATTATTTATTATTCTGTTAAGAATAACCTGTCTGTGCGGTCTATCGCATGCATGGTGATTTCTTTTGTTATTCCATTCTTTATTGTACTCAGTTGGTTAAGTTTTGACTTCTATACTCCATGAAATTTGTGGAATATCCTTGATAATTGCGTTTCATCTAGTATCTTTTCATGAAAATATTCTCCTGATCATTCTTGAATTTTACTCCACAAAGCAGTATCATGTTGACAATTTGGACGTTGTTAATTCTTGGATAAATTAATTCTTGAACTTGTTTTATTGAATTCTTATATCATTGTCATCATCCTCATGTTTATAAAATGTTGAAAGTCATCTGTGGCCTGTAGTGCATAGATGGACTTGGTATGATTATGACCAGGGATTATTCGGTATAATCATGACCGTAATGTTACAAATGATGTGGTAAAAGTCCTCATTGGCCCGTAGTGCATTGATGGACAGTTGTTGGCATGATCATGACCATTAATGAATATACGAATATCCTTGGCCGTAGTGCAGGGGTGATTCGATGATGTGGATTATTTTATTAAGCTGAGTCTCAGCGATCACAGTGTTGGAAAATCTTTTAAATCATAAAAGATAGTAGAGTTTATTTTCTACTTGACTCTTTTAATGGATTGCTTGTTCCGCTGCAGTTAAACTTGATGTCTATTATATTTTATCAGTTTAACATTGTTGAAGGCTAATGATAATTTATTCTGCATTATCTTAGTCATAATATTTCTTACTGGGCTAGTTGAGCTCACCCTTTCTTTCACTGTTCTCTTCAGGAAATGAGAACGTAGCTGGGGCAAGTCGGGGAACGGAGTGATGGTCCGAATGATAGTATTAGTTAGTAGTCCTCACTATTCTATGTAATGGTGTGTTAATAAATGTAATGAGGACTCCTTTTGAGTATGAATACTCTCTAGAAGATAATATTTGTATTCAAACTCACAGTTTATGTTTTGTCGTATTGTACACGACAGTTGTATTAGTAAGTTGTATTTGTATTCTGTACTATGTATCTGACGACCCAAGATGGGTGATGTATACCTAATTTTGGGGGCGTCACAGTTGGTATCAGAGCTTAGGGATATGATCCCTGGCTAAGATGTGAGAATAGAACTAGGAGGGGAGAGACGGGGAATTCCTTCGCTAGTATGACCTACCTAAGTTTATTTGCATGGTATTTAATTGGTCGGTCATAATATAAGGATAATATATGACATATCAATTAATTTTTATTTTGTGGCAGTATCTGAAAATGGCATCTGAGAATGTTGAGAATAGCAATGGAGCACAGGCGACTGTTGATTCACCACATATCAATAATCAGGATAATGTGCATCAGGAAGGTGACAATCCTCATGCAAACAACAACACTGACCAAATGATGAATGATCAAATGTTCAGAGGCTTTATGCAATTCATGCAACAACAGGTGAAAGCGGCTCCTGTCCACAACGTAGGTGGAAATACTGAAAACTCTCTGGCGGTCACCGCTAAACAGTTTAAGGAGCTGGGACCACCGGAGTTTAAGGGAGAACCCAAACCACTTGTAGCTGAAACATGGATAAAGCAGATCACCAAGATATTTGATGTCTTGGGTTGCTCCGAGGAGCAAAAGGTTCCCTTTGCCGCCTTTATGTTGCGAGGAGAGGCAGATTACTGGTGGGAATCGATAAAGCGTACTCAACCTGCCGCACTGAAGATGTCCTGGGAGAAGTTCCAAGAGCTGTTTAATGACAAATACTTTCCCGAGAGTATTCGTCACATGAAGGAGGTGGAGTTCATCAAATTGGAGCAGAATAATATGACCGTGTCGCAGTACGAGGCAAAATTTGCGAAGTTATCCCGGTTTGCGTCCCACCTGGTGGATAATGAAGAAAGAATGACGCGGATGTTTTTAAGAGGTTTGAAGCTGGAGATACGTCAACATCTTGTTTCTCATAAACTGTGTTTGTATTCAGATGTTGTAAATAGGGCTCAGTTGGTGGAGCGCGATAACGAGACAACGCAACCTAAAGAGAGCAGCCGGCAAAATGATAATACCAGTGAAAGCAGTCATCGAAGCGGTGACAACAAGCGTGGAGGGAATCAACAGGCCAGAAATGGTAACCACTTCGGTGGTAATCAGGGCCAAAATAATAAAAATGGGCATTTCAAGAAGAGGAGATTCAACAATGATGGAAAGACGTCAGCACCAGCACCTGTCGTTAAGGAAGGAGAACGACCACCTATCATATGTTTCAAATGCGGAGGGGAGGGGCACATCAGTCCAAACTGCGCGATGCCGTCCAAAGCATGTTATAATTGTGGAAGAGAAGGTCATTTAGCCCGATTTTGTCGTTTACCGAAGACAAATTCAGCTAGGATGGAGGCACCAAAGGCCGTCCCAGAAAAGTCAAAACCGGTTGTGCAAGGGAGAGCGTTTGTTGTGAACTCCCAGAGAGCAAGGAACCCGAATGAGGTCATCACGGGTAAGCTTATCATAAACTCTAACGAAGTCTATACTTTATTTGATACCGGTTCTACCCATTCTTTTATTTCTCCTACTTGCGCTCATCGATTAAATTTGATTCCGGAGAAATTAGACTTTGACTTAGCAGTTGAAACTCCATTGGGAGAAACCTTCATTACATCCACGGTTTATAAGTCTTGTTTGGTTCAAGTTGGTACCCACACATTACCTGTCGATCTGATTTCATTAAAAATACTTGCATTTGACGTGATTCTAGGGATTGATTGGTTAACTACTCATCATGCAAAAATTGATTGTTTTCGTAAGGTTGTTAGCTTTCATATTCCTAATCGACCTATTATGCGAATTCAAGCAACCAAACCATTAAAATCAATCGCTGTCATCTCAAGCCATAAAGCTATTCGTTTATTGAAAAACGGATGTCAAGCTTTCTTAGCTCATGTCACAGATCTAAACAAAAATACGTCAGCTTTGAATGATATTTCTATTGTTAATAAATTTCCTGACGTATTTCCCGAAGAACTTCCTGGCCTACCCCCAGAGCGTGAAATTGAATTTTGTATCGACCTTGAACCCGGTACAAAACCCATTTCCAAAGCCCCATATCGAATGGCTCCTATTGAACTTCAGGAGTTAAAGACTCAACTGCAGGAATTGTTAGACATTGGTTTTATTCGTCCTAGTACTTCTCCTTGGGGTGCTCCTGTTCTGTTCGTGAAGAAGAAAGATGGGAGTATGCGACTTTGTATTGATTATCGGGAGTTGAATCATGTCACCATCAAAAATAGGTACCCATTGCCACGTATTGATGACCTGTTTGACCAGTTGCAAGGAGCACAATTCTTTTCAAAGATCGATCTTCGTTCTGGATATCATCAGCTGAAGGTTAGAACTGAGGATATTCCAAAGACTGCCTTCAGAACTCGGTATGGGCATTATGAATTCTTAGTTATGTCTTTTGGATTGACTAATGCTCCTGCTGCCTTCATGGATATGATGAACAGGGTATTTAAGGAATATTTGGATCACTTTGTGGTCGTCTTTATCGATGACATCCTTGTTTATTCCAAAAGCCGTGAAGATCATGAGCAACACTTGAGGCTGGTACTCCAAAAGCTTCGTGAATACAAACTTTATGCCAAGTTGAAGAAATGCGAGTTCTGGCTGGAAGAGGTAGCATTCCTTGGGCACGTAGTATCAAGTCGTGGAATATCGGTTGACCCGGCAAAGATTGAAGCTATTCAAAGCTGGGAGCAACCTAAATCAGTGACCGAAGTACGTAGCTTTCGGTTTAGCTGGTTATTATCGGAGATTCGTGGAAGGATTTTCTCGAATCGCTACTCCATTAACTCAGCTGACTCGAAAAGATACAAAGTTCGGTTGGAGCGAAGAATGTGAGCAGAGTTTTCAAGAACTCAAGAGGAGACTCATTTCAGCACCTGTTCTAACAATACCATCTGGCTCGGAGGGATTTGTCATCTACAGTGATGCTTCGAGCAAAGGGTTGGGATGCGTTCTCATGCAACATGGAAAAGTCATAGCCTATGCATCAAGACAACTCAAGGAATATGAGAGGAATTATCCTACTCATGATCTAGAGTTGGCAGCTGTTGTCTTTGCACTTAAAATTTGGAGGCATTACTTGTATGGGGAGAAGGTGGAGATCTTTACGGATCATAAAAGCCTCAAATATTTCTTCACTCAAAAGGAACTCAACATGCGACAACGACGTTGGCTTGAACTGTTGAAAGATTATGATCATACCATTCAATACCATCCTGGAAAAGCGAACGTGGTAGCTGACGCATTGAGTAGAAGATCATATGCGGGTACAAGTGCGATATTGTCAACACAAAGGCCCATTTTGTGTGATTTGCAAAGGATGGAGATAGAGTTAAAGACTCCAGGGACCCATGTGATGATGGCGAATATACGAGTAGAACCGACTTTAATCGATAAAGTTAAAGCTGCTCAAGCTACAGACCTGGAGCTGATGCGTATGAAAAAGAAAGTGCAAGAAGGTGCTATGCCGGAAGCAAGAATCGATGAAGAAGGAATACTTCGAGTCAACTCCAGACTTTGTGTTCCTAACAACCCTGATTTAAAGTATGAAATCATGATGGAGGCGCACAACACACCGTTTGCAATCCATCCTGGAAGTACCAAAATGTATCATGATCTTCGTCATACATTTTGGTGGAGCAATATGAAGAGAGAGATAGCGTTGTTTATCTCAAGGTGTCTAACTTGTCAACGAGTCAAAGCGGAGCATCAAGTACCAAAAGGTCCATTGCAACCACTTGAAATTCCAGAATGGAAGTGGGAGCACATTACCATGGATTTCGTTACCGGTCTTCCTAGGGTTTCTCAAGGTATTGATGCGATTTGGGTCATTGTTGATAGATTGACCAAGTCTGCTCATTTCTTACCGATACGAGAAACTTATACACTTGAACGTCTTGCTCGTATGTACATAAACGAGATTGTAAGACTGCATGGTATGCCAGTATCCATAGTTTCTGACCGAGACCCAAGATTCACTTCACGATTTTGGGTTAGTTTACAAAAAGCTATGGGCACGGAGTTACGATTTAGTTCAGCATATCATCCTCAGACGGACGGACAATCAGAGAGGACTATTCAAACTCTTAAAGATCTATTAAGACTCTGTGTCTTTGACTTCAAAGGAAGTTGGGACAAGTTCTTACCATTGGTGGAGTTTTCCTACAACAACAGTTATCAAGCAAGTATTGGCATGGCTCCATTCGAAGCATTGTATGGAAGAAAATGTCGTTCTCCAGTATGCTGGGATGAGGTGGGTGAAGCAACGTTGTTGGGACCGGAGTTGGTACGTATGACTACAGAAAAGATTCAAACGATCCGACAACGTATAAAAACCTCACAAGATCGACAAAAGAGTTATGCTGATCTTCATCGAAAGGACGTGGAATTTGATGTAGGAGATCATGTGTTCTTACGTGTTGCTCCATGGAAAGGAGTTACGAGATTTGGAAAGAGAGGAAAGCTCAATCCTCGATTCATCGGTCCATTTTTAATCCTCGATCGAGTAGGAACTGTGGCTTATAGACTCGCTTTACCGCCAAGTATGTCTCGTGTTCATAACGTTTTTCACATATCCATGTTACGCAAATATGTGGAAGACCCGAACCACATTATTGAGTTAGAACCGGACGAAATAGCGGAAGATTTGACGTATGAAGAAGTTCCTGTTCAAATCTTGGATAAGAAGGAACATATTCTACGCTCCAAGGTTATACCCCAAGTCAAAGTTTTGTGGAGAAACCACGATGTTGAGGAAATGACTTGGGAGTTAGAATCTGAAATGAAATCAAGGTATCCTTACCTCTTCGACATACCAGGTACGTACCCTAATTTCGAGGGCGAAATTTCATAAGAAGGGGAGGTTGTAAGACCCCAACTTTTATAAATAAAGATGAATTTTCTATAAATATCATTTTTGAATATTATGGAGTTAATTTGATATAATGTTATAGTTGTGGGTAATATTTATAAATTTTGCAAAGTACGCAAGTTGTTATATAATATTCGATTGGTCGGGGAATATTTGTTTTAACAGGGAATATTCGTACAACGACACAATCATTGGTGGACCCCACAACAGAATTATTGTCGGATTGAGAAAACGACAAAGATAGTTTATTAAAAATAACGGCGGAAGTTTTACCATTGTTACTGTTGAACTACTCGGTAGTAAAAGTACAGTAATACGTGTGGTTGCATAGTAGCACACGGTATTGATTATTAATGCTTATGTGAGAAGTCACTCAGTTTGATTCCATTATTGTCAGTTAATAATATGAATTATTTAGCGATAATGACATTTTGTTTTATTCGTATTATTAACGTAATAAAACAGAAACATCTTTTTATATAAAATAAAATACTTTATTAAAGTTATTCTATAAATAGAATATATTATATTTTATTTAAAAGATTTTTCTTTAAATATGGACCGTCAGATTAAAGTAATCAATCTGGACCGTTCATGGATTAGTTACTATGCATTCTATTTTTCTATAAATAGCAGCTCATTCCTTCATTATTTCTTACGAATTCACTGAACTCTAGAGAGAGAAACTATAGAGAGAAACTATAGAGAGAGAAGAAGAGTATTCTGCTACTTAACTACTTCCTTACTTCAGCTCTTCTTTAAAACGGTAAGGGGTGTTATTCTTTCTTATTCATGAAGAGAACTGTTGTTATTCCATTTCTTATTATTCTGTTGGAATAACCTGTATACGCGGTCTACCCTATACTTGGTGACATTCTTCTATTATTCTGTTGGAACATCCTGTCTGTGTGTTTTACACCGGACCTGGTTCCGTTTTTATTATTATTCTGTTGGAACATCCTGTCTGTGTGTTTTACACCGGACCTGGTTCCATTATTTATTATTCTGTCGGAATATCCTGTCTGTGTGTTTTACACCGGACCTGGTTCCATTATTTATTATTCTGTCGGAATATCCTGTCTGTGCGTTTACGCCGGACCTGGTTCCATTATTTATTATTCTGTTAAGAATAACCTGTCTGTGCGGTCTATCGCATGCATGGTGATTTCTTTTGTTATTTCATTCTTTATTATACTCAGTTGGTTAAGTTTTGACTTCTATACTCCATGAAATTTGTGGAATATCCTTGATAGTTGCGTTTCATCCAGTATCTTTTCAAGAAAATATTCTTCTAAGCATTCTTGAATTTTACTCCACAAAGCAATATCATGTTGACAATTTGGACGTTGTTAATTCATGGATAAATTAATTTTTGAACTTGTTTTATTGAATTCTTATATCATTGTCATCATCCTCATGTTTATAAAATGTTGAAAGTCATCTGTGGCCTGTAGTGCATAGATGGACTTGGTATGATTATGACCAGGGATTATTCGGTATAATCATGACCGTAATGTTACAAATGATGTGGTAAAAGTCCTCATTGGCCCGTAGTGCATTGATGGACAGTTGTTGGCATGATCATGACCATTAATGAATATACGAATATCATTGGCCGTAGTGCAGGGGTGATTCGATGATGTGGATTATTTTATTAAGCTGAGTCTCAGCGATCACAGTGTTGGAAAATCTTTTAAATCATAAAAGATAGTAGAGTTTATCTTCTACTTGACTCTTTTAATGGATTGCTTGTTCCGCTGCAGTTAAACTAGATGTCTATTGTATTTTATCAGTTTAATATTGTTGAAGGCTAATGATAATTTATTCTGCATTATCTTAGTCATAATATTTCTTACTGGGCTAGTTGAGCTCACCCTTTCTTTCACTGTTCTCTTCAGGAAATGAGAACGTAGCTGGGGCAAGTCGGAGAACGGAGTGATGGTCCGAATGATAGTATTAGTTAGTAGTCCTCACTATTCTATGTAATGGTGTGTTAATAAATATAACGAGGACTCCTTTTGAGTATGAATACTCTCTAGAAGATAATATTTGTATTCAAACTCACAGTTTATGTTTTGTCGTATTGTACACGACAGTTGTATTAGTAAGTTGTATTTGTATTCTGTACTATGTATCTGACGACTCAAGATGGGTGATGTATACCTAATTTTGGGGGCGTCACACTATAGACTCGCGTTACCTCCAAGTATGTCTCGTGTTCATAATGTTTTTCATATATCTGTGTTACGTAAATATGTGAAAGACCCAGACCACGTTATTGAGTTAGAACCGGACGAGATAGCTGAAGACTTAACGTACGAAGAGGTACCTGTCAAGATCTTGGATAGAAAGGAGCATGTCCTACGCACGAAGGTCATACCACAAGTTAAAATTTTGTGGAGAAACCATGCTATTGAGGAAATGACCTGGGAGTTGGAAACGGAAATGAAAGCGAGGTATCCTCATCTTTTCGAAATACCAGGTACGTACGTCAATTTCGAGGACGAAATTTCATAAGGAGGGGAGGTTGTAAGACCCTAAATTATTAATAAATGAAATTTAAATTCCCTCTATTTATTATTTTGAAATAGTAAGTGTTAAATTGATTAATGAGGTTAGTTATGGGTAAAATGCGCAAATATTTCAAATAAGCAGGTGGTTATAAAATATTCATTTTTGTCGGGGAATATTCGTTTGGTCGTGGAATATTCTTTCTGTCAGAAAATATTCGTACGACGGCGCAGTCTTTTGTGGGCCCCATAACGGAAAGCGATTGGATGAAGAAAACGACAAGTATATGTTGTTTATTAATAACGGCGTAGTTGTTACCGTTAATACTGTTGGAATACCCGGTGGTTAAAACACAGTAATACGCGTTGTTACACAGTAGCATACTGTATTGCATCAATTATTGATTCTTACGTAAGAAGGCACTACTCAATAATGGTTACAGTAATTACTGTTCAGTATTTTATTTTATTGATTCAATAATTGCTGCGTTGATATTTTATATTACTGTTGTTTCAATAATTGTCACTACACAGTATTTCCCATTATCAGATCAATAATTCATATTATTTGAGTAATATTATTAGATAACATTATTGGCAATGTCTAGAAAGTTCTGTCTAAGGAGAGGTTTGGTCATCTAATTGCGCGCCAGTAAGGAGAAATCCTTATTGGAAAGCCCCCTCTTTCCTGGGAACGGCCTGGTTGTCATAAATGTGATTCTGTAATATTATTTGTGAATAATTAATTATTGATTCATATGATAAGGAAATATTTATTTTTGTGGATATAAATGAGGGATATATTTTTGTGGTTAAAAATGAAGAAGTTAATGTTGAGATTTTTATCAGTATTTTTGTCGGAATAGAGGTATTAAAAATCAGGGTTTTTGAGATATTTTGCGGGGGTTATAATTTTTAATCCGACCGTTGGATCGTGGTAATTTTTGGATATGTTATACATATATAAATTGAGTATATGTCCTCAAATTTTGAACCGTTAAAAATGAACGTATGAATTATTATGAATTTTACGAGATGACTGGTTCAGAAATTGTTGAATTTTCGGAGTTAATCATTTTGGTAGAAAATTATAGAATTGATGGGCCCCACTCTTGGTTGGTGAAGAAATGTGCTGAGATTTTTATTCAAATGTGGTGGGTGGGAATAGTAGCAGGTAAAGCCATCAGATTGCAGGTTAAGTCTGCTTCGGCGTGCTAACATTTTCCTATAAATAGAGGGCTAAGTTAGAATTGAAAATCACACCAGAAACAAGTTTTTTCTCTTTCTCTCTCTAGATTATTGAGTGTATTTTGTGAGTATTTAGATACTTTGAAAGTTTCTATTCATCAAAGCAAGTTTCTTTCAGCCTTATACCGGTATTCCGACCAGAAGTACTGTCTTTACGAGGTAAAGGATGTTATTTTATTCGAAAATGATATTATTTCTTCAATATCATTATGCCGAAATATTGGTTGGAAATTTTTATCAAATTTAGAACTTTTCACGTCGGGGTTACTATTCATGAGTTACTATTCACGAGTTACTATTCACGAGTTACTATTCACCGAAAAAAAAATTTCTTCTTTTCGTCCAAAATATCTATTCTGGGTACTAGCTTTGATTGTATACATATTTTGATCATTCTTGAATTCTACTTCACTATGAATAATTATAAGGTATTTTTGGACATGGATAAATCGAAATACGAATCCTTAATATTTGTTATTTTGTTTCACTGGATTCGTTTTCTTTAAAATATTTTTCATCATCCTCAGTCCTAAATGATGATATTACTGAATATCTTTGGCCCGTAGTGCAAAGATGAATGATTAACTGATGAATATCTTTGGCCCGTAGTGCAAAGATGAACAGGTGTTGAGATGAACATGACCGACTGGTGATACAAATGAATATCTTTGGCCTGTAATGCAAAGATAAATATTTGATTAAAAATGGTTATTGATTGTTGTTACAGGGATAAAATATTGATGATGGACTTTTAAATCTTAGAAGATAGTAGAACTCATTCTCTACTTGACTCTTCTAATGGTTTGCTGTTTTCGCTGCAGTTATTGATTTAAAACTTGTTGTCTATTGTATTCTATTAGATTTTTTCCTGTTGAAGACTAACGATAATTTGTTCTGTATTATCTTAGTCATAATGTTCTTTACTGGGCTAGTTGAGCTCACCCTTTTCCTTTTTGTTCCATTTTTCTCAGGAGGCGAGAATGTAGCGAGTACTAGTCGGGGTATGGAATGATGGTTCTAGAAGTTACTTTAGTAGTCCTCACCATTTTTGTGAAATAATGTATCAATAATTGTAATGATGACTTATTTGAGTGTGGATATTGTCTAAATGATAATATTTGTATTTAAACTCACAGTTCTTGTGTTGTAATAATAAATATGTAGTTGTTTCTGTACCATGTATTTTGGTGACTCAGAATGGGTGTTGTATACCTATTTTGGGGGCGTCACAAAAATGAATATTTTATAACCACTTGCTTATTTTGCAAAATTTACACATTTCACCCATAACCAAAGTTTTATATCAAATTAAACCTTTATTATTCACAATAATATTTAGAGAAAATTTGATTTTATTCATTAATAAGTTGGGGTCTTACAACCTCCCCTCCTTATGAAATTTCGTCCTTGAAATTGACGTACGTACCTGATGTTTCAAAAAGGTGAGGATACCTCGCTTTCATTTCTGATTCCAACTCCCAGGTCATTTCTTCAATAGCATGGTTTCTCCACAAAACCTTAACTTGTGGTATAACCTTCGTGCGTAGGACATGCTCTTTCCTATCCAAGATCTTAACAGGTACCTCCTCGTACGTTAAATCTTCAGCTATCTCGTCTGGTTCTAACTCAATAATGTGGTTCGGGTCTTTAACATATTTACGAAGCATAGATATGTGAAAAACATTATGAACACGAGACATGCTTGGAGGTAATGCGAGTCTATATGCCACATTTCCTATTCGCTCAAGAATCTCAAATGGACCAACAAATCTTGGATTGAGCTTTCCTCTCTTCCCAAATCTTGTAACTCCCTTCCATGGTGCAACACGTAATAATACATGATCCCCAATATTAAATTCCACGTCCTTCCGAGGAAGATCCGCATAACTCTTTTGTCGATCCTGTGCCGTTTGTATACGTTGTCGAATCGTTTGGATCTTCTCTGTAGTAATGCGTACCAACTCTGGTCCCAACAATGTTGCTTCACCCACCTCGTCCCAGCATACTGGAGAACGACATTTTCTTTCATACAACGCCTCGAATGGAGCCACACCTATGCTCGCCTGATAACTGTTGTTGTAGGAGAATTCCACCAATGGTAGGTACTTATCCCAACTCCCTTTGAGATCTAGGACACAAAGTCTTAATAGATCTTCAAGAGTTTGAATAGTCCTCTCTGATTGTCCGTCCGTTTGAGGATGGTATGCCGAACTGAATCGTAAATCCGTGCCCATAGCTTTCTGCAAGCTAACCCAAAATCGTGAAGTGAATCTTGGGTCACGATCCGAAACTATGGATACTGGCATGCCATGCAATCTCACAATCTCGTTCACGTACATACTAGCAAGACGTTCAAGGGAATAAGTCTCACGTATCGGCAAGAAATGAGCGGGCTTGGTTAATCTATCAACAATAACCCAAATCGCATCTATGCCTTGAGAAACCTTGGGAAGACCCGTAACAAAATCCATAGTAATGTGTTCCCACTTCCATTTCAGAATCTCAAGTGGTTGCAATGGACCCTTTGGTACTTGATGCTCCGCTTTTACACGTTGACAAGTTAAACATCTCGAGATAAACTCCGCGATCTCTCTTTTCATATTGCTCCACCAAAATGTATGTCGAAGATCGTGATACATTTTGGTACTCCCAGGATGGATTGCAAATGGTGTGTTGTGTGCCTCCATCATTATTCTATGCTTCAAGTCAAAATCATTAGGAACACAAAGTCTGGAGTTGACTCGAAGTATTCCTTCTTCATCGATTCTTGCTTCTGGAATAGCACCTTCTTGCACTTTTTTCTTCATACGCATCAGCTCTATGTCCGTAGCTTGAGCAGCTTTAACTTTATCGATTAAAGTCGATTTTACTCGTATATCATCACGTGGATCCCTAGAGTCATTAACTCTATCTCTATCATTTATAAATTATTCAAAATAGGTCTTTGTGTTCAACAATATCGCACTCGTACTCGCGTATAATCTTCTACTCAACGCGTCAGCTACCACGTTCGCTTTTCCAGGATGGTATTGGATGGTATGATCGTAATCTTTCAACAGCTCGAACCAACGTCGCTGCCGCATGTTGAGTTCCTTTTGGGCTTAGAAATATTTGAGGCTTTTATGATCTGTATAGATCTCCACTTTCTCCCCATACAGGTAGTGTCTCCAGATCTTCAACGTAAAAACGACTGCTGCCAACTCCAAATTATGAGTAGGATAATTCCTCTCATATTCTTTGAGTTGTCGTGAGGCATAGGCTATGACTTTCCCATGTTGCATGAGAACACATCCTAACCCTTTGCCTGAAGCATCGCTATAGATAACAAATCCATCCGAACCAGATGGTATTGTCAGAACAGGTGCCGAAATGAGTCTCCTCTTGAGTTCTTGAAAACTCTTCTCGCATTCCTCGCTCCATACGAATTTTGTATCTTTCTGAGTCAACTAAGTTAACAGAGTAACGATTCGAGAAAATCCTTCCACGAATCTCCGATAGTAACCAGCTAAGCCCAGAAAGCTACGTACTTTGGTTACCAACTTCGGTTGCTGTCAATTGTGATTCATATCCCAATCTTGGATAGCACGTCACAATGGCACCTATTGTTTTACCACCACACAAATATAGAGTCCCTTACGGAGAGTCTGGCTTTGGTGCATTCCATAAAGGAAGTCACCAGATAGAGGCTCGGGTACCAACTTCTATAGTTGGGTTTTTAACTCCTGAAGTTCAATAGGAGCTATTCAATATGAGATTTTAGAAATGGGTTTTGTATCGGGTTGAAGATCAATACAAAAATTCAATATCACGCTCTGGGTTAGGCCAGGAAATTCTTCAGGAAATACGTCAGGAAATTCACTAACAACAGAAATATCATTCAAATCTGACGTATTTTTGTTCAAGTCCATGACATGGGCTAAGAAAGCTTGACATCCGTTTTTCAATAAACGAATGGCTTTATGGCTTGGTGTGACAGCGATTGATTTTAGTGGTTTGGTTGCTTGAATTCGCATAACAGGTTAGTTAGGAATATGAAAACTAACAACCTTACGAAAATAATCAATTTTGGCATGATGAGTAGTTAACCAATCAATTCCTAAAATCACATCAAAAGCGAGTATCTTTAAAGAGATAAGATCAATAGGTAATGTGATAGTGCCAACTTGGATCATGCAAGATTTATAAACTGTAGATGTAACGAAGGTTTCACCCAACGGAGTTTCCACAGATAAATCAAAGTCTAATTTCTCCGGAGTCAAGTTTAAACGTTGAGCACAAGCAGGAGAAATAAATGAATGGGATGAACCGGTATCTAATAAGGTATAGACTTCGCAAAAATTTATAATTAACTAACCCGTGCTAACTTCGTTCGGGTTCCTCGCATTCTAACCAGTCACGAAAAACGCTCTTCCAGGAACCGTTGACTTTGACTTTTCTAGGACAGCTTTTTGAGTCACCATCCCCGCTGAATTTGGTTTTTCTACAGAACACTCTCGAGCTATATGACCCTCCTTTCCACAATTATAACATGCCTTGGATTGTTGTGGGCAGTTTGGGCTGATATGTCCCTCTTTCCCACATTTGTAACATACGACCGGTGGTCGTTCTCCTCCCCTAGAAACAGTTGATGTTTGTGATGACGTCTTCACGTTATCATTGTTGTACCTTCTCTTCTTAAAATCTCCTCCCGACTCGCTCCTTCTATTATCACGACCACGATTACCACCAGAGTGGTTACCGCTTTTGTCCGAATATTTTCCTCCCTGCTGGTTTTCATTGCTTCGATGACTGCCGCCACCGGTATGACCCTGGTTGTGGTCCCTCGGTTGCACATACTCATTATCTCGCTCTAATAATTGAGCCCTGTTTACAACATCTGAATATAAATAAAATTTATGAGAGATAAGATATTGCCGAATCTCGAGTTTTAGACCTCTCAGAAACATCCTTGTCATTCGTTCCTTATTTTCGACCAAATGAGGTGCAAACCTGGATAACTCTGCAAACTTCACCTCGAACTGGGACACCGTCATGTTGTTTTGTTCCAGTCTGATAAACTCCACCTCCTTCATATGACGAATACTTTCTGGAAAGTACTTGTCATTGAACAGTTTTTGAAATGTTTCCCAGGACATGTTGAGTGCGTCAGGCTGGGTACGCTTCACAGACTCCCACCAGTAGTCTGCCTCACCGCGGAACATAAAAGTGGCGAATGGAACCTTCTGTTCCTCCGTGCATCCCAAGACATCGAATATCTTGGTAATTTGCTTGACCCACGTTTCCGCCATGATCGGATCCAGCTTTCCCTTAAATTATGGTGGTCCCAATTCTTTGAACTGCTTAGCTGTGACAAACCGCGCGTTATCATTTCCACCCGTATTCTGCACACGAGTTTTCCTCGTTTGATTTTGCATGAAATGTAAAAAGCTCCTAAACATTCCATCATTCATCGTTTGCTCGGTAACGTTGTTTACAAGAGGAATATTGTCTTCCTGTTGCACGTTCCCCTGGGTGGTGATCAAAGGTGTCTCCACGGTCTGATTTACTCCATTATTAACGTTCTCAGCTGTCATTCTTAAATATTGCCATAAAAGAAGGGTTAATAGTCATGTCATATATTATCCCTATACTCTGACCGACTAAATAAACACCAAATAAACTTAGTCAGGTCATACTAGCGAAGGAATTCCCCGTCTCTCCCCTCCTAATTTTTGTCTCACATCTCAACCAGGGATCATATCCCTAAGCTCTGATACCAACTGTGACGCCCCCAAAATAGGTATACAACACCCATTCTGAGTCGCCAAATACATGGTACAGAAAGCAAACTACAACTTCAATAATACAATTGTCGTGCAAAATACGACAACACATACTGTGAGTTTAAATACAAATATTGTCTTCTAGACAATATCCACACTCAAATAAGTCCTCAATACAATTATTCAAACACTATTTTACACAAATAGTGAGGACTGCTAAAACATCTTTCTAGAACCATCACTCCATACCCCGACTAGATCCTGCTATATTCTCACCTCCTGAGAAGAAAAATGGAACAAAAAGGAAAAGGGTGAGCTCAACTAGCCCAGTAAAGAATATTATGACTAAGATAATATACAACAAATTATCGTTAGTCCTCAACAGGGAAAAATCTGATAGAATATAATCGACAACAAGTTTTAGATCAACAACTGTAGCGAAAACAGCAAACCATTAGAAGAGTCAAGTAGAGAAAGAATTCTACTATCTTCTAAGATTTAAAAGTCCATCATCAATATTTTATCCCTGTAACATCAATTAATAATCATCTTTATCCAAATATTCATCTTTGCACTATAGGCCAAAGATATTCATTTGTATCACCTGTCAGTCATGTTCATCTCAACACCTGTTCATCTTTGCACTACAGGCCAAAGATATTCATTAAGTAATCATACATCTTTGCACTACAGGCCAAAGATATTCAATAATATCATCATTTAGGACTGAGGATGATGAAAAATATCTTAAAGAGAACGAATCCAGTGAGACAGAAGACAAATAGTAGGGATTCATATAACAGTTTATCCAAGATCAATAATACTTCATAATAATCAATTGTGAAGCAGAATTCAAAATAAAGATCAAAACATGGATACAATCAAAGATAGTAACCATAATAGACATCCTGGACAAAAAGGGAAAATTTTATTTTTCGGTGAATAGTGTCGTATTCGTGAATAGTACAGTATTCGTGAATAGTGCCGTATACGTGAATAGTAACTCCGACACAAAAAGTTCCAAATTTGATAAAAACTCATATCAATATTTCAGCATAATGATATTGAAGAAAATAATATCATTTAAGAAGAAAATAATATCCCTTACCTCAAGATATCAGTACTTCTGGTCGGAATACCGGTATAAGGCTGAAAGAAACTTGCTCTGATGAATAGAAACTCTCAAAGTATCTAAATACTCACAAAATACACTCAATAATCTAGAGAGAGAAAGAGAGAAAACTTGTTTCTGGTGTGATTTTCAATTCTAACTTAGCCCTCTATTTATAGGAAAATTTTGGTAGGTTTGACCTGCAACCTGATGGCTTTACCTGCTACTATTCCCACCCACCACATTTGAAATATAATTCAGCACATTTCTTCACCAACCAAGAGTGGGGCCCACCAATTCTAGAATTTTCCATCAAAATGATAAACTCCGAAAATTCAACAATTTCTGAACCAGTCATCTCGTAAAATTCATAATAAATCATACGTTCATTTTTAACGGTTCAAAATTTGTGGACATATACTCAACTTATATATGTATAACATATCCAAAAATTACCACGATCCAACGGTCGGATTAAAAATTATAACCCCCGCAAAATATCTCAAAAATCCTGATTTTTAATACCTCCATTCCGATAAAAATACTTATAAAACACCTCAACATTAACTCCTTCATTTTTAACCACAATAAATATATCCAACATTTATATCCACATAAAATAAATATTTCCTTATCATATGAATCAATAATTAATTATTCACAAATAATATTACAGAATCACATTTATGACAATCAGGCCGTTCCCAGGAAAGAGGGGGCTTTCCAATAAGAATTTCTCCTTACTGGCGCGTAATTAGATGACCAAACCTCTCCTTAGACAGAACTTTCTAGACATTACCAATAATGTTATCTAATAATATTATTCAAATAATATGAATTATTGATCTGATAATGGAAAATACTGTGCAGCAACAATTATTGAAACAACAATAATATAAAATATCAACGCAACAATTATTGAATCAATAAAATAAAATATTGAATAATAACTACTGTAACAATTATTGAGTAGTGCCTTCTTACGTAAGAATCAATAATTGGTGCAATACCGTGTGCTACTGTATTTTAACCACCGGGTATTCCAACAGTATTAACGGTAACAACTACGTCGTTATTTATAAATAACTTATACTTGTCGTTTTCTTCATCCAATCGCTTTCCATTATGGGGCCCACACAAGGCTACGCCATCGTACGAATATTCCCCGACAGCAAGAATATTTCATGACCAAACGAATATTCCCCGACAAAATGAATATTTTATAACCACTTGCTTATTTTATAAAATTTACACATTTCACCCATAACCAAAGTATTATATCAAATTAACCCCTTATTATTCACAATAATATTTAGAGAAAATTTGATTTTATTCATTAATAAGTTGGGGTCTTACACTCTCACTATTTTCTGTTCAATAAATAACAATCTCTTATTTCAATACAAGGGTAATATAGACAATTGATATTATAGTTAATGTTATACAATCATTACCTTAATGCTTGTGCATAACCCTAAAACGACCTATATTAAGGAACGGAGGGAGTACTTTAAACTCTTTCTCTCTCCTTATCTCAACAAAACTCTCCTTATCCTAACAAAAGATTTAAGGGTATTATAGACAATTGAGTACTATATTTAATGTTTTCCAATCATTATCTTAATTCTTGTGTCCACCTCTAAAACGTCAAATAATTAAAGACGGAGGGAATACTTCTTAGGGAATATGTCCGGACATTTAATACCAAGTGAGTTAATAAAAAGTTAGAATTCAGGATCAATATTTTATTTTTAAAAATGAATTAAAATTTTAAGAGTAATGTTAGGGGTAAATTGATGACATATCATTTGATTTGAGATCGAAATTTTGAGGCTAAAGTTTAATATATTGCGAGTATTGAATTAAACTTTATTTTTCTATTTTTGGGTAGGGGAGTAATTAAGCAGGGAAGGACCAAGCTGGGGATAGGGATAGGGATAGGCATGCCGCCTTAGAGCATTCACAATAGTTTTTTTATCTTTATCCTTACTCTGCAGTGTTATTGGATCATTCTGTAAAATAGAGATTCAATTTTTTCACTATGTATCCAACAGGATCCTTATATTGATTCCTTAAATAATGAAATTTGAAATTTAAAAGTTCCAACAGTCAAAACATCAAATTAATAATAATCTTATAATTTACAAAAGAGAGAGTATAATTTATCAATTATATTCTACTGTAAAATAATTTTTATTTTATTTTAAATTTTAAGTAATTTATGGAGAGATTATTGAATCAATTGTAGTTGCAAATGTACATAAGATCAATATTAACTTTTAAAAAGTTAATTTGTGATATTTGTAAAATTAAATTTAATATGATTCATTTAAATTTTGAAAATAATAAATTTTATAATTAATAGTACTTTTATAATATTTATAATTATATTGACATAAATTAAATAAATTTATATCAATTTTAAATTTGAATATGTTGAATTTTTTTTTTTAAAAGTCAATATTAAGTTTTTAATTTGAAAATGAAGTACTAAAAAAATGTCAATATGTGTATGATTGATGAGTTGTCCACTTAAATGAAAGTGTGAAATGTCATTTTGTATATATAGAGAATAATCTTTTGATTCCCTCACACTGGGGAGTAAAATCATATATAAGGAATAAAATAGAGAGTGAAATAAAGATAAGAAAACTGTTGGATAATGATTTGTTGATATATTCTTTAAAATTGAGGACAGTGAATTGATTAGAGAAACTGTTATTAATGCTCTTAGGAAGCATCTGCGAGCCTGCCTGCCTGCCTACCTGCCCTGCGCCAGAAGATCTTAAATTTCCAACAAAACCGCGTATTCTGGCTGACCCACTACCAGCAATATTCAAAAAATGCCGCACCATCTTGGTTTTGTGTGAGCAACTGCAACAGTAGTAAAATTTCACAACAATTTAAAACAACTACGATCATTTTATGCTCACCTCCAGCTATTGTACGGTTACACCATTCTCACCAACTCATCTCACTTTCCTTCCTACTCACTTTCCTCTTAATTAAACAATTCTTTCCACTTCACACCTTAATTACTACTGGGTCTGGGCTATATATAATTGTCATCCATTCACATAACCTAGCTCCATCCATCATACACAATTAAAACATCTCTCACTCCAATATCAATATTACTCGATCTCTTTTCTTCTGATTCTGTTAAGAAATTTACCCCAAAACTATATATATATACATTCAACTATATAATGGCAGCTGCTGCTTCTTCTTTTAGCAATTCAAAAGTATTATTGCTACTGATATCTTTACTACTCCTGGCTGTCTCAGCTGCTTCTGCTGCTGGTAACTTAAATCAAGAATTCGACATCACTTGGGGCGATGGCCGCGCCAAGATTCTCAACAACGGAGACCTTCTTACGCTTTCGCTTGACAAGGCCTCGGGCTCGGGCTTCCAGTCCAAAAATGAGTATTTATTTGGAAAGATTGATATGCAGCTCAAGCTTGTCCCTGGAAATTCTGCCGGGACTGTCACTGCCTATTACGTAAGTAAATACATACTTTTCTCTTTCAAAGAATGCAAACGCACAAATAAATCTGCCTCAGATCTTTGGATTAAACTTCTAACAAGAAATTAAATTTTATACTAGCTGTTACGTCATTAATGAAACATATGCTTGGACAATAACGCCCTTATATTTAAAAAAAATTTATTACACAGTTACATTCAATGCATCAAATGTACGTATACTCGAAACTTATAATTATTCCTACTATACAAGATCTTAATTCATTTTGTCTAATGATTAATTAAATCATGCATGTTGTGTGCTTAATTTGCAGTTGTCCTCACAAGGATCAACCCACGATGAAATTGATTTTGAATTCTTGGGAAATTTGAGCGGTGATCCTTACATTCTGCACACTAATGTCTTCAGCCAAGGCAAGGGTGACAGAGAGCAACAATTCTACTTGTGGTTTGACCCAACTGCTGATTTTCACACATATTCCATCCTTTGGAACCCCCAACGCATTATGTAAGCAGCTAGTATTCCAAAATTTAAATTACCAATCATTCAATTAAGCTATAAATTAATACTCTCTCCTCCCTTCTAAAATTACATATACATTTTAAAATGATTAGGGGACTTGTAAAAAAAATATTACTTCTAGCTCGTAATACTGAAATTGAATAAAAAGAAAATCGTTATCTCTATTTTAGAAGGGAGGGAGTAATAGTATTAATAGATGTACACAAACATAAATGAGGATAACTGTGTTTAGACTAAATGATTTTCCTTTTCAGTTTTTATGTGGATGGCACACCCATTAGAGAGTCTAAGAATGCGGAGTCAATCGGAGTTCCATACCCAAAGAACCAGCCCATGAGGATATACTCTAGCCTTTGGAATGCGGATGATTGGGCTACAAGGGGCGGGCTTGTCAAGACAGACTGGACTCGAGCACCCTTCACCGCTTCTTACAGAAACTTCAATGCCGATGCTTGTGTTCAGTCTTCTTCTTCTTGCGCAAGCTCTAACAACACTGCCAGCTGGCTCTCAGAAGAATTGGACACAACAAAGCAGGAAAGACTGAAATGGGTGCAAAACAATTACATGATCTACAATTACTGCACTGACATCAAGAGATTCCCTCAAGGCCTGCCACCAGAATGCAACATTTCTTAGAGATACAGAGCCCATATATTTCATCTTTTTTAAAATATTATGATTTTTTTTATTTACTATATGAAATTTCCACTATGTAATTCTTTTGTAGAGATAAATAAAAATAAATTTATTTTTTTTAAGTTCAACCAAATGTGGCGATGTAATATTATTACTACATTTATAGTCTTCTTCTTTTTCTATTTATTGCGGAAAGCAGGGCAAGGAGAAGTAGATTGAAGAATCCTTTGTTACCCTACAACGATGCACTAAATTTTGGCTACAGAGTGATGCCAATCTGTTCTTGTAGTGCACTCCCTAATCCCTATTCCACCAAATAACTCCATTTGAAAATTTTAATCTTTACTCTTATTGGGAAATTCTATAATTCGCATTTTGATTTGAATTACAGTTGTGGCAGTTAATCTCCCTATTTTAAAATTTGCATGACATATTGAAATCGTTACAAAAAACTATACTACTATAATATAAAAATACATTGTTTTAAGTAATAAAGTTACAAAAATATACTATAATATAAAAATATATTGTTCAAGTATGCAATGCAAAATTGCAAACTTTCTTCATTTTTAATTTAATTTTTACAAAAAAGAAAAAGAAAATAAGGCTCTCAATAATCACGATTGTATACTCCATTTATTTATTTCTTGGGGACCTCGAATTATTCTCTTGTTTTAATGGATACAAGTGGATGAGAAATAAGTCCCAAGATGATGGGCAGTGCCAAGAGGTAATTGAATGCCCACGTGCTGGGATTGCATGTAGTTGGGTTTGCGAGCCAACAAATAACAGCCTTAGAAATCTAAAAGCAAAAGAAAGAGACAAATGAAGGAGATATGATCGGGGAGAGACAAAAACAATGGTGGTGGCGGTGCGCATCACAAATAACCTCCTCCTCCTGCAATGGGTTTTCCCTCCTCAAGACCAAGAAAATTTGCTCGAAACGCCCGCTTCTTCTTCTCCCAGTTCGGCCCTTTCCTGGCTTTTCTCTCCCTCAGCTTCTTCCTCCTCTACAAGGTGAATTTTTTTAATTTATTTATTTATTACTTACTTCTCCATTGCGCGTTTCTTTAATTTAAAATATAGCGCATCATCATCATCTAAACATAATTTTGTTTCTTGCGCAATGCGCATTATGAAAAGATTGTCAATACATGAACTGAACTGGGTTAATGTGAAGAACCTGCAGTTCGATATCCAGTTCCTTCCCCTCCTCTCATTTATGTCAATGGAGCAATTCATCAAACATGTAGAATGCGTCTAATTTATGTCATTGGAGCAATTCATCAAACTTGTAACATTTCCCTCTAATTTATGTCATTTGAATAATTTATCAAACATGTAGAATTAGTTACATATGGTTTTGTCTCTGTGCGTGAATAATGCAATGGTTCTCGTAAACACAGGTCGATGTTTACATCTCTCGGAGCAGAGCCTTTGCCCGGTACCAGAATACAGAACCCCCACCAGTGACAATACAGAGACCTATTTCCTACAACAAAACCCGCCCTTTCAGGTAATACCACTACTTCATGGCCTATTCGGCTATTCGTTTGACAGTAATCTTGTTCAACCATTAGTTTTCATTACAGCTTATTAACTTCTTTTTTTATTCATATGAAACTCTGTCATTCATACTCCTCAATATTAGTTGTAGATGATGTTTAAAATTTTAATTTTAAACATTTTTTTTTCAATTTTTCAATTTTTTTTTTGTAATTTTTGTAAAGTAAGTCAAGTATTTTAGGAAAGCATACCTAATTAATACCTTGAAATCTAATGCTCCCTTCTAGTCTAGAGAAAGGAAAAAGAAATTACTCTTGAAATTGGAGTACTGATTTTTATTGACTATTTTTTTCAAATATATTACAATTTACATTTGACACAGATTGACAAAAGACTTTATAGATGATTTTTGTTGAAACTAAACTGAAGATGGTAAATTTTTTTATTAGGATTTCTTTTCTCCAGAAGACTTGGGATACAACATTTTTCTAATGACAAAGGACATCTATTTGTGACAGGAGGATTCTCACAAATGGTACATTTGACCGGAACTTTGAGATCACATGGGGAGACGAAAATGCTAGGATAATCAAAAATGGCGAGCTTCTTACACTATCCCTTGACAGCATATCAGGTTCAGGATTTCAATCTAGAAACGAATATCTCTTTGGGCAGATTGATATGCAGATTAAGCTTGTCCCTGAAAATTCCGCTGGCACTGTTACAACCTATTATGTAATCCCCCAAACTACTATTCACTAACGGTTCATAGTTTCTAAATTTATACTTCTCTGTGTTTCTGATTTTTCAGTAAAAAAATTATCCAAAAAATACTCCATCCATCCACCAAAATAAGGTACCTATTTAGACCACAAGTTTTTCTTTTAATCTGTATACTAGTAACATAGACTATTCTTACAAATAGGTACCTTTTTTTGAAAATAAAAGAAGGTATCAATTTGTAAGAATAGTCTATGTTACTAGTATACAGATTAAAAGAAAAACTTGTGGTCTCACCATATAGGGAAAAAAGGGTAATTATATAATACAATGACCCCATATAAAGTGGTGGCGACTCTATATAAGCTGGACAGAGGGAGCTGCAATTTTTGAAATCGAAGTACTAGAATATCGTAGCATTTATGGAACTAGTGTAGCTTTGCTTATTATTTTTTCTCACTGATACTTCTAATTCTTTTATCTAATATAATCTGTTTGTTTTGCGTATTAAAGTTGTCATCAGAAGCTGAAACCCGTGAAGGTGACAACCATGATGAGATAGATTTCGAGTTTTTGGGGAATTTAAGCGGTGAACCTTACACCCTTCACACAAATGTGTTCAGCCAAGGCAAGGGCATGAGAGAACAACAGTTCTTCCTATGGTTTGACCCAACGGCTGATTTCCACACCTACTCCATTGTTTGGAACCCTCAACGCATTATGTAAGTGGATACAATCAGGTCTCAATAACCAGGAGTTGTTCAAGGTTCCACATTCATTTATTCTCTCTTTTCTAAGGAAAATCAAGACAATTGAAAGACGAATAAAATACCAAAGGGTTTTATGCTCTTTCAGACATTATGTGACATGTCTGTCGAAGCTGAGATAGTATATGTTTAGATTATATCTTCAATATATTGCAACTCTAATACTATGTAGTAATTTTCATTTCATTTATGTATGTATGTTACAGCTTCATAGTGGATGATACACCTATAAGAGAGTTTAAGAATGCTGAGTCAATAGGTGTTCCATTCCCAAAGGACCAGCCGATGAGGATATACTCTAGTATATGGAATGCTGAGGACTGGGCAACGCAGGGTGGGCGAGTGAAGACTGACTGGACTATGGCTCCATTCATAGCTTCTTTCCGGAACTTCAGTGCAGACGCTTGCATTTGGTCTTCTGGTGTCAATTCTTGCAATTCAAATTCTCCTCGTAGAAAGGTATGGTTCACACAGAAGTTAAACACTGCAGACACGAGGAAATTGAGAAGGGTGCAAAAGTATCATATGGTATATGATTACTGCAAAGACACGCATAGGTTTCCTGAAGGCCCTGCTCCAGAATGCAGATTTTCATAGAAATGTAGAGTGATTCCATGCTCCATTCTTCCCTTCTTTACAACCCAATTATGAGATTCTTTTGTATGTAACAGAATATAATTATCTTGTAATTATGTAAAAAATACTACAAATTTTAACATTTATTATCTTAGAAATTATATGAATCACATTCATTTTAAATTTTAAGTTTTCACAAATCGACTTCGAATGAAACTTTTTTTTTTTTGGGTGTAACGGAGGAGGAGGCAACATTTCGGTTTCGGACTTTAATTGAAGATTGCATTGCTCTTTCCAATTGCGTTGTTAATTAGATTTAGTAGCCTAGCGAAATATTGAGCTAGGAATGAGTTTATCTTGTTGCCGATCCCTATAAAGCCCATTTGAATGGTGGAATGACAGAGACGGCATTTTGCTTGTTTGGGATGTTTTTGTTCAGCTGGTTTATTAAATTACCCAACAGTCGCAAAAGGATATTACTCTTTGCTTTTGGTCTGAATTTTGTTTTGATTTATATAAAAAATTGTTTTATAAATATATGAATCTTTAAATTTTTCTTCATGATTTTATTCGTCTGAATTTTGTTTTATTATTTATGTCTTTATTTGTATGGTGGTATGACATTTCTAAAGATCTTGCGCTTGTGCAGTCGAATATTTGGGTAATTAACTGCTAGTATTAAATATTTAGGTAATTAACTACTACCTCCATTTCTTAATACTCCATATAGGTCGTTTTAGAGTTGTGCACAAGTATTAAGAAAATAATTATAAAATATTAAATATACTATCAATTGTCTATATTGCCCTTGTATTAGAAAAAGAGAATAAAAATATTTTTTTTAAACGAACTATATTAGTATTAGTAATCCAAATATTTAAACGAATGAGAGAGAGAGAGAGATCATATATCATATATGTGCACGAAACAAGAACCGAAGATGAATGTTCATCATAATATATTGACTTTTTTCACAAATCAAAATTTCCAACAGAAAAAATAATACAAAACAAAAAAAAATTATTAGTTATTAATTATTTGCAGCCCAAATTAATCTACTTACCGTAAGTTCTGGAATTAAAAGAATTACAGTACTATCTAACAATACCTAAGATATATGATACAATTTAGACGGTTTCAAATTCTGAGTAACATTAAAATACTTCAACGTGCTAATCCACTTCTCCGGAGTCTTCAAAAGATGAACGGCCACCGTATCCGGCCAAAGCTCATGCGTACACCTAGTCGGCGGTTCCGGATAATTATACATCGACCACTTAGCATTATATCGATTCTTTCCCCGCCGGCCCTCTCGAATCCAATCCCCAAATATTTTATCTTCCGGACCTTCCAAATTATTTCTCGGAATATCCGAAGCCCTAATCCACTCAACAATATCCCACGACACTAAGTACCCCATGCCAGACATATAATGTACAAAAGGGTCCATGCTAGGGCATGGGATAACATAACCATAGTACAGATCTTCTCTAGGCAATGGCCTTAAGGACTCCACTAGGCTATCTAACCTAAAATACACATCATCGTCACCTTTCATCACGTACTGGTAAGGTGGGTCGCCGGTGTCAAACATTTCGGGTAAGCTTGAAAAGTAGGTGAAAGTTTTACCTTTGTTCATGTTTTCTTTGCAGTCGAGGATTATGATATCGTCGTATCGCATTATTTCTAGTGCCACTAGAACCTTTTGGTCCTCCTTTGTTAGGTTGCAAAACACGAACTTTACGTCGACTTGCGTGCCGGGCGGAGTTGATTGTATGCCGTAGATGAGACGGAGGAAGTGGCGGCGGTGGTATTGGTCGGGAAGTGTTAAGATTCCCAGGAGGATTCGGATATCGGTGGAAGATGAATTTAGCTCGAGATAATTATCATGTGAGGTTGAACTGTAGTTTAGAGCACATCTACTGAAATTTAATAGATTATCAAAACGGATTTGATTGATAGAAGCTAATATGCAAAGGAAAACAATGAAGAAAATAGAAGAAACGATGAATCGCCGGCCGTTCAGCCTCATAGTCTTCATCATTTTGTGCAACGTGAATTGCTTTGATTTGAGAACAGTGATCATGTGTAGGCATGGTATATGAATCTAATCTATATATATAAATGGATGATTTTATTTAATGGATTAATTGTAAGTAAAGGTTTCTTAGATGTAAATTAAGCTTTAATTTCTTTCTTTGGAGTCTACCATTTTGACTTTTAAGAATAGAAGAAAATCAAGAAGGGTGGTGGATTTTTACCTAATGCACATGCACGTTACCACCCTTACTTAACTGAACTGAGGGCAGCCATTAATTGCTTTCGGACCAAAAAACAAATAAATTTAAGGGATTGCTTGTAGTATAATTAATGGCTGAATGTCAATGTGGTCAACTTTTCGTGATTAGGTAATTTTGCACCAACGTCGTGGTGCCTCAAATTACGTACTAAAATACTTGAATACAACGTTATTGTCTACTGACCAACCCATATGATATGCCCCCTCTTTTCAGTGATCCAAAAAGACCACTATTCATTTCTATGGAACCAACCGGGATTCAGTGGTCAAAATGTCCAAAAATGACAGATTCATTCAACTTTTTTTGCGATTTATTTATTTCAAATAATATATACTCCCTCCGTCTCAAATTAATTGTTCAGTTTTGACTTTTTTAAGTCAAATTGACTATTTTTAGAATTAATAATTAAGCATATATAAATATATTTCTAAAATTATAAAAATTGGGATTAGTAATAAATTGTATATACTTTTTTTGGTTATAATCTCTTCACCTATATTTTAGCAAAAGTAGTAAAAAGATTAGTTTTAAAAATGGTCAATTTGACTTTAAAAAGTCAAAACTGAGCAATTAATTTAGGACGGAAAGAGTATTATTTTTTATATAATTGAATTTCTATACCCTGATATCGTTCGTAATCAACAGAAATTTTGCCTATAACCAGATTGTTATACATAAATAATGATACATTTGCATAAAATGGGAGTCCTCCTATAATACTCCATCCGTCCCAGGTAAATCCAATGAATTTGGGTTGATTAACCCAATGAATTTGGGTTGATTATGTGTTATAAAATATAATTATGATTTTATTTAAGAACTAAAATTATTTAATTTATTTTTAACATGGATTATGTGAGTAAAAATTTTAATAAGTCGGCCTATATTTTAAATTTTTAGAATAGTATTATTTTGGCCCAATAAAATAAATTATTTAATATATTAATATTTTATATTCTTTTAACTCCTCTCTAATTTTTTTTCCGTACATTCTCTCACCCTCTAAAAGTTTTTATATGCTAATTTTTTGTACACTTTCTTTATTAATAACAAATGTCTTGTTTATTTTCAAATTTGAACTGACTATTAGTTCATTGGCTATAAAATGACTTAATATGTAAGATTATTTAATAACACGTTCAATCATCAGGTATTTAACCCTTGGATTATAATCACATGGATTATAATTATTACAAACAAACACGACCTTTTTATTTTGTATGTATATTTTTAGAGTATCACTGGCAATGTTTTCAAACCTAGACAAGTCGTTGAACCAAAAAAGTTATGGAGTGAATGAGTCATTAATTTCAACCAGTGTCAATGATGTCATAAATATATAAAAATATATATTATTAGTAATTAATACAATTTTAAAAAATTTTATTTTTTATGAACTAAAACGTAATAAAATTAAATTACAATATTACTAAAAATGATTAATTTTAATATTAACAATAATTTGGTACAAAAAAAAATAAAAAAATTGATTCTACGATGATCAACTGGTTCTATTCAGGTTTTGATCAAACTGGTTCAACCGATTCAAACTAAATCAGACATAGAATCGGTCGGGCCGGGTGTGAAAATAGTGATCACTAATCAATTACAAAAAATTACATAATTAAATAAAAATTTAAATATAAATAATTTTGTCATTTTATATTTTTTTAATATGCACAAAAAGTTGGGTTTCTTAATTGAGACGATTTGGTGAAAACGAAAGACGGGGAGAACAAAAACTAACGAAGAGAGAAAGAAGAGAAGAGACTGAACTCTTCTCTTTTTTCTCCCACCTTCCACCCTACCCACTACCCTCCCTCCCTCCTTTTCAAATCCCGTAAGTATTCACCGACATTCAATAAATTTCCAGTAGATCGATCTGTCCCCCAACCCCAGATCTTAACTCAATTCACCAAAGACCCAATTCCCAGAAATCCAAGAAAATATGTCGGCATATAGCGACACTGTGCCACTGCACCCCTCTTCCCAATCGGATATTGATGAGATCGAAAACCTAATCAATGCGAGCCCTGCCACCGTCCTTCCAGCCTACCCACCTAGCCCTCCACGCGCTTCCATCCCAGTTTCCTCCTCTCCCTTCATGCCCTCCAATCTCCCTCCTCCTTCCTCCTATCAGAAGCCGACACCTGTTCCTCAGGCCCCACCTCCTCCTCCTCCTCGCCAGCCCTCTCCCAATAATAATATTGGGGCTACTGGGTTCGGGTCGCCGCCCAATACGTTGACGGAGCCGGTTTGGGATACGGTGAAGAGGGATCTGTCTAGGATAGTGAGCAATTTGAAGCTGGTGGTTTTCCCCAACCCGTTTCGGGAGGATCCAGGGAAGGCCTTAAGGGATTGGGATCTGTGGGGCCCTTTCTTCTTCATTGTCTTTCTTGGTCTCACCTTATCCTGGTCTGCTTCCGTCAAGAAGGTTAATTTTCACTTCCATAGTATTTCTGTATACATGTTGAGCTACATTTGTAATTTTCAAATTGATTGATGTGTTTTGCTTATATATAATGGCTTTTATGTATTTGTGTTATAGTGTTATTGAAAAAGGGTTTAGCTTGGTTGTTATTTACCTTGTATAGAATTATAAATTGGGGATTTTAAGTTTAGTAGGAGGGTTAAGTTTTGTTCATTAGACAGTTTTTTGGTTTATGATTAATGGCATTAAGTTTTTCAGATGTGATTTTCAGATGCATATGCGCATCTTGAGCTTCAAACCTAATTATCTTGTCTTATTTAGTTCTAGTAAACATTTGGTGCCTTGGATCTTTTGATATTTATAAATTATAACAGCCCATTTGTGTTTTCCCAATTTTATGGAGAGGAGATTAGGTGTTTTAGTGCCTCTAATTGATTACAATCTGAGTAGACCATCAGATGTTTAGGCTGTGTTTGTGAGTTTTGTTTCGGAAGGAAGGGAAGGGATAGAAAGTGAAAGTTCTTCCTTCAATTTCTAACATTCTCTTACCATGCCTTCCCGACAAAATAAAAATCACAAACAGAACAGGGGGTTGAGGTAAAGTCAAGCGTGCTGGAGAGGAGGTTGGATTCGGGGGACAAAACAAAGAAGTGTCGGTAATATATTGACGTACTTAATGCTAAAGAAGTTTCTTGCAGCATACGTATTCACGATGTGGTAGAGGGTAACTATGATCCCAAATTGAGGTGTATCCTAGTCATGCCATTATATTATTTATATGAACGTAGAATCCATATTGAAACAAACAAAAAAAATGGAGTTATAAAATCGTAAAGTAGGAGCAATCACAGGGTTCTACTTTTTAACAGTTTTCTGTTATAATTATTGGTCGTATGGACTATGGCCATTGTGGATTGAAATTAGCAGTAAAGTCTGCAATGGTTCATAATTATATGGTGGTATCACATTTTTTGTGGAACAGGATATGAAGATTAAAGGATTATTGGTAAATTACTACTCCATATATTATATTATTTATGGATAAGTTGAGTGTGTAATATAGATCTCTTTAGATTATATTATATAAGATTATTATATTATATTATATTATATGAAGATTAAAGGATTATTGGTAAATTACTACTCCATATATTATATTATTTATGGATAAGTTGAGTGTAGTAATATAATCTCTTATTACAGTAGGTAGTTATCAGGAGTGCAGGTTAATTACGTTGTTTAATTATTTTTAGGTATCTACTTTCTAAATATAAGTTGAGTTATTCCTTTAATATGATACTTATCTTAGTTGTATTAGAGTTCTACTTGGTCTCTAGTATTAGAATTTATTTTGTCATTAAATTTTAGGTTTTCTATATACTGTAAATTTTTTTGTCCGTGTATAATGAAGGGAGTAGAATATTCATTTGAGATTGAGACTTCTTGCCATTGTATTTGTGTCCTTTGAGCATAGTTCTTATTTCTTTCTCCTTATGCCTTCTTTAACCCTTTCTTATCACTTTCGTTTATTTATCCATGTTTTTTTGTTATCCTAGTATGTACTAGCAACTCTGTAGTTGTTAATGTAAAAGAGGTAATGTGATCTAGGACATCAATGTGTTCAGTAATAGTGCTAGGATGGATTAATTATAACTCAGGCTTTAAAATCTTCAAGATTTACTAGTTTCTTGTCAATATCTTTTGAAGCCATTAAAGAACATTTGTTAGCAAGCCCTTTTAAATTTGTTAATTTCTACAAGTTGCTAACCAGTGACAAATAATGAAAGGGACTGCAACATCCGTAATCTGTGCTAGTTATTTCTATACATCATTCGTACGTCATTGATATTACTTTCAGCGAGTAATTCTTCTATTGGCTGTCATTTTTAGTAACTAAAAAGAGGATAGTATGGTATAGATGTTTGAAGAGTTTCAATAGTGCCTTGGAAATTAGAGAATATGTAATAAAAATCAAAATGATTTATTTGGTTGTAGTTGGTTATAATAACTAGGCACGTACAATATGTTGTGCCATCAACTAATTACGATTTTGACATATTATTTTGTAAACTAATATCTAGTAAGAGTTTTTTGTATATGTGGCAATACTTGTAGAGTTTTGTTAGATTGGGTGTCTTAGAATTTTTACCTAGTCTCTTTTTTCTTTTTCTTTTTCTTTTTCTTTTTCTTTTCTCCGAAAAGGGATTCTTAATTATGGTTCTAAAGGATTTTATTTATCCATAGTGGACCCCACATAAGTACACTCATGTTTGTTTCCTTTCTCAAAACTAGTGGACCCCACCCAAGTACACTTTTGAGGGTAAAATAATCTTTATATAACATTTGGCATTTGATTTGTGTACTTGACATATTTTGGGGGGATAGTTTTTTTTTTTGGTACTCGAGACATTTTGGATTACCGAGTTAGTGTTTTTTTGCATCATTCGGTTTGAAAATTGATATATCCACATAAAAAGTGTCGCTATAGATGTATAGCGTCGGTTTTCATGTGAAAATACCAAAAAGTATGTGGAAATATCAGTTTCCTTCAGTTTTTGTTGTCCTATTCCTGCTGCCCTACTATATATGTAAATAATTTGGTTTGGTATGCTTCATGTTTGTAATTAAACCATTTGCTCTACTTAGCACCTCTTCAGCAATGATGAAAAGGTTATCATTGGAGAGGGTAGAATCTGCAACTTGTACCTCGTGCTATTTTTCAATTTTACCTTTGTTACGTATGGGGCTGTTTTGTGTATTCACTTATTGATGACTCTTTTTAATTAATGAGTTATTTAATTGTCTTGCAGTCTGAGGTATTTGCTGTTGCCTTTGCACTACTTGCAGCAGGTGCTGTAATTTTGACATTGAATGTATTACTTCTGGTAATCCCTCTCTCTCTGTCTCTCATTTGGAGTTTTAAATTTGTCAGTTTTAAATTAGGATTATGTATTGTAAATTTGAAAGTTGAAACCGAGAAATGTAAAAATTGACTTTGATTGACTGAAAGTTTATCATATTCATGGTATCAGGGTGGTCACATAATCTTCTTCCAGAGCTTGAGTCTTTTGGGTTACTGTTTATTTCCCCTGGATGTTGGCGCCCTACTATGCATGTTGAAGGACAACGTGGTAGTGAAGGTGGTTGTGGTGTGTGTTACATTGGCCTGGAGCTCTTGGGCTGCATATCCATTCATGAGTACTGCTGTCAACCCTAGGAGAAAAGCTCTTGCACTTTACCCTGTTCTACTCATGTACGTATCTGTCGGTTTTCTCATCATTGCAATTGATTAGTCGACTTGATTGTGGACTTGGGATGGTACAGGAATTCCTCAAAACTTAGCAAATATAGGGCAAATATAATGTGGTGGTTCATTTTTCAACTTATTTGGGATAATTATGTATCTTTTTTTGGGCACGGCTTTTGAATTTGATGAGTTTAGAGGTTCATTCTCGAAAAATAGTTTTCTAGCTGTAAGAATTTGACCTTTATCCGTATGTATCTAATCTACTCTGCTTTTTGACTTTTGTATCTTTCTCATACATTTTTTAAAATCTTTAAGTTTTTTTATAGAAATATACTCCATATCAAGTACATTATCATCATTTATTCATAATTATTTTAATGAGCAAGTCTTTTTGAGGAATATATATGTGTGTGTGTGTGTGTATATGTGTGTATACATATATATGTGTGTATATAAAATAAGAATGTATGAATGATATTAATAATTAATTTAATGTTGTATAAAGTTATTAGAAATCTAAGAAGATGAATAATGTTTGTAAGAAGCTACCTACACTAAATAATTTAATTAATTAGTCTAATAAAAATTGAATAACTCAATAGTGATCTTTTTAGAGCTTTAACTGAATATATATATATATATATATATATATACATTCATTCAGTTTTAAATCTTAATAATTCACTTTTAACTGAATATATCTACATTCATTCAGGCCAATGGGTGGTCATGTCATGATAAACCACCTCCGCCCTCAATCAATCCCAACAACCACCCTCCGGGCCGTGGTTCCTCCAAGTTGTTTCTATTTTTAATTTCAATTCTTAACAAACACACTAACACTGGGTCTTGAATATGTTTGGTTGAGTTGTGATGATAGGAATATTATTATTATACCTATATCTCCATTGCAAGTGTTATCATCCTCCGCCAAGCTAACTTCGATTCCATTCCACTAGTAAACCTCTATAGTTCTTCTGTTCTTGATCGATTATTATGCATTTGGTCACTTGTGTAAAATAGCAGCTTGGCTCTCTCCCTCCTTGTTAATACTATAAAGTACAACAAGGGATCTAAATATATGTTCATGTACTATTTTTCTTCCCCCCCCCCCTCCTTGTTTCCTTTACACTTTAATATTATAATGATTAAAGAATTGTTATAAAAATAAAATACAAAATAATATGTATGACTTTAGTTAGTTACAATCATTGAACCCACCCATATATAATCGATTACTTACTATAATTAGATTTTGACACATTAATTTTTATAAGAATTTATTATTTTTTTTGATAATGATAACAATACTCGATAGCAATATTACTTTACTTTGATGGTTGCTATCCCTAGACACGCCCACCCACAAATATATGCTACTCCATATTATTAGTATTCTCTAATTCACATTATTTTATAAACTTTCTTTATTTATTTATTTATTTATTTATTTATTTTGTCAGTGTAAGTTATAACATTCACTCGATACTCATTAAATGATATAGTAGTAGTAACTAGTAATTCTAGTTGTTACAAGGAAGTTGAGAGAGCGTCGGGCATTTGTATATCAATAAATTGAGTTGGACGGATACTAGTAGTAGGCCCAAGCGATTACAGTCATTTGTAGGCCCATTTACCCCAGTACTCCTCATCATCAGCATTCTCTCTCCTCAAACCTCATTTCTGCAGGAAGAACAGATCTTCCTACATTTTGCACACCCCCGTATATTAAAGTAAGCACATCTGATCCTCTCCTATCTCTAACTCTCTCTCTCTCTCTCTCTCTCTCTCGCTGCATGTATTTAACAACTTCCTAATTTCCTTCTCATTTACTACAGTTTTTCTGTCCCGATTTCAATTGACACTTGAACCCTTAACACGAACCCGACCGATATCAAAATTACACTCTAGGCAGAGTTAAAAAAAAATCCAACACCAATTTAACAAAAACCCTATATCTAAAAGACTCTGGGGTTACCAATGTCCTGTTTAGCTCTGTCTCTACAACCCACGAATGGATCCGATATCTTGCTCCAAACCCGTGAATGGTTCCCACCCGCCCGAGCCCTCGTAGCTCTTTCCGCCTTTCGTCAAACCCGGTTCGCTTTTGCCGCCGGCAAGCACCATTCCGCGGAGGATGGCGACACATCGCTCGGAGATGACCCACTTGCCGCTTCTAGTGGGCAAGTCATTGTTGGGGTAGAGAGCCGGTACCGTGTTATTTACAGTTTGGTTAATTCAATTTATGTATTGGGGATCACTACTGTTGATGATGATTGTGTGAACAATGTGTTTGAGTGTATTAGTATTGTTAATCAGGCCGTCGGTGTAGTTGTAACCGCATGTCGTGGAGTTGATGTTACTCCTGAGAAACTAAGTAGGAAGTATGCTGAAATTTACATGGCACTAGATATAGTTCTGAGGGGTGTTAGTAATATTAGGTTAGCGGCAATGCTGGCATCTTTGCACGGGGATAATCTTTCCAAAATGGTGCACTCTGCTGTACATACGGAGAGTAAGATTAGGGGGGCGGATAGTTGGACTGATGTTGAAATTCATTCTATTGAGCATGAGGCCAGTGTGGAGTCGTTTTTGAAGGCTAGTTTTGAATTGCCAACAGAGACTTTGGAAGCAGGCGATGAGGTTGCGGCGACACTTGTTTTAACTGGACAGGGTGAGGCAGATCAGAAGGAAAAAGTGGAAGAGGATGAAGTGGAGAAGGATCCATTTGCAGCGAGTGAGAAGCTTAACAAGCCTGAGGAGCTTGTGGGTGGGTTTAAGAAAGATAAAGAGCAGGCAGGTTCTGATTTGTCCAAGGCATTGGCAGGTCTTGATGTTACCACATTACCACCAGCGGTTGCCACACAATCAACACACATTGGGGTTGAAGGATTTGAAGGGGAGTATGGTGGTATAGAGTTTGGTCATGATACTTCCACATTGCCAGAAGATTTTGAAAGGCTCAATCAAGCTTGGGGTGGTGGTTTGGACGCATCAGAGTTTGTTGGGCCAAAGAAAGTTGTGAAATCCCAGGGTCTTGGTGGGCTCGAATTGTTACACACCAGTGAAGCACCAAAACCTGCTGCAGATGGTGCCGCCACTCTTGAAAATATTTTGGTGATTAAAAGTGAAATGAAGGGTCCTGAGATGAACATATTAGAAGAGATTAGTGCAGAGTTCAGGGAATCTTTGCTTGCTAGAGTTGGATTGATGGGCACAGTCTACCTTAAAACACTTCCCCCGAAATCTACTGATGATAAAGAAACTGAATTTTCTTTCAGGGTTGATTGTACAAATGGCGTGAAGAGATTTGTTATGCAAAGCCCTCGTATCAGTAGCCTTGGCAATGGGATGTTTCACGTGAGGACTGCACCCTCTACTGAGCCTATACCCATTTTGAAGTATAGTTATCTACCCAGATCAACTCCACTGCCTTTAAGGGTTCGGTTAATCATACGGCACAGTGGGACTCTACTTTCAATGATGATTCAATATGTTTCCAACCCAGATTTGCCAACCCCACTGAAAGATGTGACATTTATTCTGAAACTACCGATGGACCCAAGACTGTTAAAGGTTTCACCCAAAGCCATTTTGAGTAGGTCAGAGAAAGAATTGAAATGGCATGTACCAGAGATTTCTCTAAAGGGTAGCCCAGGAAGGTTGAGAGCTAAAATGCCTGTTGATTCTAGTGCAGAAGATGGTTTGGAAGAAATTGAGGTTATTGGTTATGTGAAATTTTCTTCTCAAGGCATTAGATCATTGTCCGGGATATCTCTGCATCCTGTTTCCGAGGGTAGCACAGAATTTTATGCGGTTGACCACAGGTATGAAAGTGGGATTTATATGTGCAATTAATGATGTCTTGTTCATGGTTCACTACTTTTGTGTTTTCTTCTGTTTTCTATCCATGGGATTTGGAAATGTCTGTAGTATTCTTTGAACTATTGCCTGTAATTTAGTTCTTCTGTTTAAGATTAGAAAGTTTTGTCTTTCTTTGTTATCAGCCATTGGTTTCGTGTATGAATAGAGAAATTTGTTTCTTGTACCTGTCTCTGTTAACATCAACTTTTCCTGTTGTTTGAAAAATTACCAATTATTTTGGTTCTTGTCAATCCTTACCATGCACACAAATAACCTTTCCTTTTTGTCAAGGATTATTCTGTAGATTAGAAATGCAATATTTATGGGCCAGACTCGTTAAAACCAGATGTGTGTTTTGGAACATACTTTTTTTCCTTTATTATTTGTTCTCTTTTTAGACAAGTGATTTGCATGAATTTTGTCTTGCAGCTTATATCTTCTCCATAACACATAAGAAGATGATAATACAATTGTTGAAGGATCAGGATCCTCTCTATTTCAATTTGAAATGGAGAGTCTCCATTTAAAGGTTCATATTTCATATTTAAAATTATTAGATCTAAGTTTAGAAACTGTCACCTCATTTAAAAGTTTCTAACTTAACTCTAACCATCTCATTTAAAAGTTTCTAACTTAACTCTAACCACCTCATTTAAAAGTCACTAACTTAACTATAGTCACATCATTTAAAAGTTACTGACTTAACTCTAGTTATTAATTTAATATAACACTAATATATTATTATTATTATTATTATTATTATTATTATTATTATAATAAATGTAAACAGGTGGAAGTTGATGATTATGAAGAATTGCTAATACCTCATGAAGCACACACGTAATGAATGATGTTCAAGATAGTGAAGAGGATTAGTCAATAATTAATTATATAATTCTTCAAAATTGTGAATTGATTAGTCAATAATTAATTATATGATTCTTCAAAATTGATTAGGCAATAATTAATTAATTATATGATTCTTCAAAATTGTGAACGGTACATACATTAATTATTACCTTTTAAGTAATTTTAAATAGTTTATTAATGTTATATTACAAATAATATTCCACTCTTACAGACTAGGAGGGAATTAAGTGTCTGCGAACTGGCTACTCTTTTTATTTATTTATTTATTTATTTATGGAAACTGTAGTCTGTAGCTCAAATGCTCAATCCAACTAAAATACTTTACTCCCACAACATTCTATATTTAACCTTTCCTTATTTTATTTGGACTTTCAATCCAACACTTTCCTTTCCTTATTTTGATTTGAGCCTAATTTACTTAATTACTCCCAAAATCTCAATGTTAATAAAAAAAATTTATAAAAAATGACATATATATATATATATATGTTGATTTTTTTTTTGCAATGTATTTGATATACGATTAATTCGACATAAATTTTTTATAATATATAACCCAACTCTTTTTTATTTACTTATTGTTAATTTTTAGAATTTATATTAAGAAATTAAAGTTTATTGATTTTTAGCGTCATTTACCGTTTTTAATATTTGTATGTACAATCTTAAAATAATATAATACATGATAAGAAAATTTTGACATAATATTCTTCTTTCTTTTTTCGTTTTTCGTAACCTTAACATGATAAAGTGCTTATCACCAAGCTCCACTCGGTAAATATTTAGACAAAATAAGTATATAACTTTCGCACCAAAAAAAAAGAAAAAAAAACAGAATACAAAATAATAATAATAATAATAAAATAATTATTAAAAAACCAATAAGGGACATAACAAAGTGCTAATAATAATAATAATAATAATAATAATAATATTAATAATATATTAGTGTTATATTAAATTAATGGTTAGAATTAAGTTAGTGATTTTTAAATAAAGTGACTAGAGTTAGGTTAGTTACTTTTAAATGAGATGGTTAGAGTTAAATTGATGACTTTTAAATGAGGTAATAACTTCTAGACCTTAGATCTAATAATTTTAAATTTATACCTTTAAATGGATCCTCTCCATTTCAAATTGAAATAAAGAGGATCCTGATCCATTGTTAACGGGCCATTATATAAAAGCTTCCAAAATTTTAACATTTTCGGTGCTATTTGAAAGTTGGTCCAAAAAGGACCGATACTTACAATTACAGAATTTGAAGAATTGAATATTTAACACATATTTAATGAATCTAGTAATTATCTTGAAGATTTAAAAATAAAATGTCAGGGGTCTCTAAATTTTATTTTAGTTACCAAATTTTATTTTAGTTATCTTTCTGTTTAAGGGGTTATTTGTTTAGAACTGAATATAATTGAATGGCTGAATCGGTCAGCCATTAAATGCGTTTGTTTTGAAAAAAAAAATAGTCTGAATGACTGAATCGATCAGATGATTGAGCTGAATGGCTAAGTCAGATTTTTTTGGCAGAATGATTGATTGAGTAGCTGAATAAAGTAAAAAAATTAAAAAAAAATATCAACTATTATATTAAGTAATATTAAATAAATTTACAACAACTTTGAATTTTTTCAGAGGAGTAAAATAAGAAAATTCTGTCATTCGGATGTTTTTGACATGTTAATTATCAAACACTTTTTTTCATTCAGATTCAAATTTATCCAATTTTTATCAAACACCCCGTAAGGATAAAATGTGCAAGTAAATAACTAATTGCAATTTTGCATAATACTCCATCCATTCCTGAATAAGTGTCATTTAAGGTTTTTTGCACATGAATTAAGAAAGTCATTTAATATTATCATTTAATAATTAAAATATGTGTGAAATTTTATCACTACCCCTTTATGAGAAGTTGAAAACTATTAATACTAAGGGTGAGAATTTATTAGGACAATGAGAGAAGATAAGGGTGATATAGGAAAGTAAATAATTTATTCTCTTAGAAAGTTGTAAACAACATATAATTTAGAATAAATTTTTTCTTCCAAAATGACACTTATTTAGGAATTGAGGGAATATATATTTTGTGATGCGTTCGTTTTCCAATGAGCAATGGGTTCATATTATTAATTACTAGTAATTGTTCGTGCCTGAAGGCACGACGCAACAAAAAATTAGATTAAAATTCAAAAAATACTACATTACCTAAAGACTTTTTACAATCTAAAATAAATTACAATCACACATAACAATTATCATAATTCACCACACCACCACAATAATTAATTTTTCTTTAAAAATAGATATCAAAAAAATTTTAAATCTGTCAACAAAACTTACAAATTATCAATAATAATTTTCATAATTCACCACACTACCATACTAACAATTATTATTATTGTTGTTGTTGTTGTTGTTATTGTTGTTATTGTTGTTGTTGTAAGACCCCAACTTTTATAAATAAAAATGAATTTTTTATAAATATCATTTTTGAATATTATGAAGTGAATTTGATATAATAGTTGTGGGTAATATTTATAAATTTTACAAAGTACGCAAGTTGATATATAATATTCGATTGGTCGAGGAATATTCGTTTTAACAGGGAATATTCGTACAACGGCACAATCATTGGTGGACCCCACAACGAAATTATTGTCGGATTGAGAAAACGATAAAAATATTTTATTAAAAATAACGGCGGAAGTTTTACCATTGATACTGTTGAACTACTCGGTAGTAAAAGTATAATAACACGTGTGGTTGCATAGTACCACACGGTATTGATTATTAATGTTTATGTGAGAAGTCACTCATTTTGATTCAATTATTGTCAGTTAATAATATGAATTATTTAGCGATAATGAAGTTTTGTTTTATTCGTATTATTAACGTAATAAAACAGAAACATCTTTTTATATAAAACAGAATACTTTATTAAAGTTATTCTATAAATAGAATATATTATATTTTATTTAAAAGATTTTTCTTTAAATATGGACCGTCAGATTAAAGTAATCAATCTGGACCGTTCATGGATTAGTTACTATGCATTCCATTTTTCTATAAATAGCAGCTCATTCCTTCATTATTTCTTACAAATTCACTGAACTCTAGAGAGAGAAACTATAGAGAGAGAAAAAAAAAAGTATTCTGCTACTTAACTACTTCCTTATTTCAGTTTTTCTTTAAAACGGTAAGGGGTGTTATTCTTTCTTATTCATGAAGAGAACTTATGTTATTCCATTTCTTATTATTCTGTTGGAATAACCTGTATACGCGGTCTACCCTATACTTGGTGACATTCTTCTATTATTCTGTTGGAACATCCTGTCTGTGTGTTTTACACCGGACTTGATTTCGTTTTTATTATTATTCTGTTAGAACATCCTGTCTGTGTGTTTTACACCGGACCTAGTTCCGTCTTGTTATTATTCTGTTGGAACATCATGTCTGTGTATTTTACACCGGACCTGGTTCCATTATTTATTATTCTGTCAAAATATTCTGTCTGTGCGTTTACGTCGGACCTGGTTCCATTATTTATTATCCTGTCAGAATATCCTGTCTGTGCGTTTACGCCGGACCTGGTTCCATTATTTATTATTCTGTTGGAATAACCTGTCTGTGCGGTATATCGCATGTCGGGTGATTTCTTTTGTTATTCTATTCTTTATTATACTCAGTTGGTTAAGTTTTAACTTCTATACTCTATGAAATTAGTGGAATATCCTTGATGATTGCGGTTCATCCAGTATCTTTTCATGAAAATATTCTTCTAAGCATTCTTGAATTTTACTCCACAAAGCAGTATCATGTTGACAATTTGGACGTTGTTAATTCTTGGATAAATTAATTTTTGAACTTGTTTTATTGAATTCTTATATCATTGTCATCATCCTCATGTTTATAAAATGTTGAAAGTCATCTGTGGTCTGTAGTGCATAGATGGACTTGGTATGATTATAACCAGGGATTATTCGGTATAATCATGACCGTAATGTTACAAATGATGTGATAAAAATCCTCATTGGCCCGTAGTGACAGTTGTTGGCATGATCATGACCATTAATAAATACACAAATATTCTTGGACCGTAGTGCATGGATAATTGTCGTCGTGATACTAAAGAATATCCTTGGCCGTAGTGCAGGGGTGATTCGATGATGTGGATTATTTTGTTAAGCTGAGTCCCAGCGATAACAGTGATGAAAAACCTTTTAAATCATAGAAGATAGTAGATATTATTCTCTACTTGACTCTTTTAATGGATTGCTTGTTTCGCTGCAGTAAAACTTGATGCTCGTTATATTTTATCAGTTTAACACTGTTGAAGGCTAATGATAATTTATTCTGCATTATCTTAGTCATAATATTTCTTACTGGGCTAGTTGAGCTCACCCTTTCTTTCACTGTTCTCTTCAGGAAATGAGAATATAGCTGGGACGAGTCGGGGAACGGAGTGATGGACCAGATGATAGTATTAGTAGTCCTCACTATTCTGTTAAATAGTGTGACAATAATTATAATGAGGACTCCTTTTGAGTTTGTATAGTCTCTAGTAGACAATAATTGTATTCAAACTCACAGTTATATTTTGTCGTATTGTGCACAACAGTTGTATTAGTAAGTTGTATTTGTATTCTGTACCATGTATCTGACGACCCAAGATGGGTGATGTATACCTAATCATTATAAGAATAGTAATAATTATAATAATTAATAATAATAGTAATAATAATAATAAATATTATTATTATTATTACTATAATTATTAATTATTATTATTATTATTGCTATTATAATTATTACTATTATTATAATTATTATTAATTATTATTTTTTATTATTATTAATTATTATTTTTATAATTATTACTATTCTTATAATTATTATTAATTATTATTTTTTATTATTAATTATTATTATTATTATAATTATTACTATTATTATAATTATTATTGTTATTATTATTAATGTTATTATTATTGTTATTATTGTTGTTATTATTATTATTATCATTATTACTATTATCTTAATTATTATTATTATTACTATTATTATTATAATTATATTATCAATATCACTATTATAATTATAATTATAATAATAATAATTATTATTATAATCATTATTACTATTAATATTATTATAATTACTATTATTATAATAATTATGATAGTACTAATAATAATAATAATAATAATAATAATAATAATAACTATTACTATTATTATTATTATTATATTTATTATAATAATAATAATTATTATTAATTATTATTATTATTATAATATTGATAATACTAATAATAATTATTATTACTATTACTATTATTATTATTATAATAATTATTATTATTAGTAATATTATAATAATTATTATTATTTTTACTACTATTATAATAATTATTATTATTATTTTTAGTATTATAATTTTAGAGAGAGCATAAGAAGTTTATATATAATAAGTGACATTTTCTAATATTCTTCAAGTCCACAAATACATGGATAGTGAGCCTTTATTTATAGGCTTCACAAATACTTGAACAAAGATAGAAGATGAAAGAAATACAAACTTAAATAGGGAGAATAAATAGCTCATCAATGTACTAATATGTAGGTTATAGAAAATGAATGGACATCCATAATATAACTATTCATAACACTCCCCCTTGGATGTTGTCACAGGGTGCACAATCTGACACTAAATTTTTCGCGTCTTTGTCCTCCTTGTGATGCACTGGTTTGCCCAACCAATCAGCAACCTGTCAGTTACACAAGCACAGCCTGTATAAACAAGCCACACACACACAAGCACACACAGTGTTTACAGGACAACGTCCCAACCTTTTATTGCTCACTCAATAACAAGGAATACAGTATATGCCTAAGGCTCGCAGGCTATACTTGCTCAGTGATCTCACATGCCTTGCCAAGCCCTTGGCTACACATATATATACACATTAGGCTGCAGTTGACATCCCTAACTGCTAGGTCATTCAGAACCAATAGGAAACCAGCATTTTGGATCAACAACTGCCTGCCAACTGCCCACTAGCAAATATGTGCGTCCCATGATGTGCAAACTGCTCATCAACCGCTCCTCAACTGCCCACTAGCAGCTGTGTGCGCCCCATGATGTGCAACTGCCCATCAACCGCCCACCAGCAGGTGTGAGGTGCCCATGATGTGCAACTGGCTGAAGACATGCCAATTATGTGCATGGAGGTTACTGCCAGTAACTACCTTCAACTGCCAGTCAGTTGGGTCAAGCTCCAGTCATCTAATCCAAAACTGCCCATAGTGTCAGCCCACCTTCTTGATGTCCTTCACCCACTATTGTCAGCCCACATTGTTGTTGTCTCAGTCCACGAAGTTGCCCAGTCATGTCACCCAATCATGTTCCCCAATCATGTTGTCCATTTGATCCACGAATTTCCAACTAGCCCAGCACTTGCCCAAGGTGCTGTCCAAGTTTGTTGTGCACGTCCAGCCCATACGTCTGTCCACATGCATTAGTTTTGTTGCATGCTAGACTCCGCCCATGCCATGCCTTGACATGCTAGGCGCACGCCTATGCCATGCCCAACCGATGCCACGCTCAGCAACGTTCTTGCTTGTTCATGCCCAGCCCATGCACAAGTCTTTAATTCAATCTAAGCTTCCCAATCCGATGTTAGACATTGTTGTAGGGGAGCCAACAATGTCCAAACGTCCAGCACTCATCGCCCATGGTCCCGGGTGACCTTCACGGAGCACCCCTCTATAGTAGCACTTATGAAAATTTTCAAACTGTCAGCACTAGACATCAGACCTGTCTGAGGAAGCATAATACAAACCCTTTAGATTTGTTAGTTTTCTAACATGCGCCCATTTGTTTCCCAATGCCCCAAGCTGCTGCATAGAGTCACCTAATGCTGCACAAGACTGTTCATTGGCCCAAATGGCCGAGTGTCAAACTACTTTGCTGGATAAGTGCGCACATCGCCCATGCTTGCCGCACAGCGCCCTTGGCAGCCGCACAGCGCCCTTTGCTGCTGTACACTGATGCACACTGCTGCTCAGTGCGTTGCTGATTGTCAAGGCTTGACTTGGCATGCTATTTGAGCGTCCCGCATGCCAAGTGTGTGTCAACCCACTAAGGGGCTAACAAACCACCCCCACCAGAAGAGCCCGATGTCCTCGTCGGTGGGTGTGCCCAATACTCTACAATCTGTTTCTCAAACTGCCACAAAGTAACATCTCTTTCCTAACTCGCGTCTACCTCATCTTCACCTTTCCAATGCACAAGATAATATGTTCTACGATTTTTATTACTTATACCTTCAGTCTTATGAGCTAAAATCTTCTCAACATCCTTATTAAACTATTTTCTGATCACTGGCGAAGCCCTCTTGGCTTGCTTTCTGCCAGCATCAAGCAATTCCTGCTGGAATGGCTTAAGGTAACTCACATAAAAAGTTGGATGCACCTTCAATCTATCTGGAAGCTTCAGTCTGTAAGCCACAACCCCAACCTTCTTTAGCACTTCGAATGGGCCGTCATACTTTGGAACCAATCCTCTATGCACAGTCTTACTACTGATCTTCTTCCATATTTGTGGTGTCAACTTCAGTAACACCATGTCTCCCACTTTAAATTCGAGCGGCCTTCGATGTGCATCCGCATACTTCTTCATCCCTCTCACTGCCTTGCTCAGGTTGTCTCGTGCCTCCTCTAGCAACTCTGTTCTAGCCCTCGCAAATCTATAGGCAGCATGACAATTACCTCCTGTACGTTGCACCGCCACATCATTTGGAGTCCTTGACTGAAACCCCATGCTCAGCTCGAAGGGACTCATACCCGATGCAGAAGATTGATGCAAGTTGTAACAAAACTGAGCTGGCTCTAACAACTCCAACCAATTTTTCTGACTTGCAGTAACATAGTGACGCATATACTCCTCGAGCAACTGATTCATCCTCTCAGTCTGACCATCTGTCTGAGGGTGATTCGTCGTGCTGAAATTTAATTCAGACCCAACCAAACCAAACAGCACTGTCCAAAACCTGCCCGTGAACCGAGTATCTCGATCACTTATGATATCTTCTGGCAACCTAAAATATTTAACAAAATGTTTGAAAAACAAGTTAGCAGCAACATCTGCTGTACAAGAATGTGGTGCAGGGATGAACACCGCATACTTGTAAAACCGATCGACTATCACAAAGATTGACCTCATTCCATCAACCTTCGGCAACCCAGAAATGAAATCCATTGATACTGACTGCCAGGGTCTGTCAGGAATTGGAAAAGGCTGCAACAAGCCTGCTTCACTCTTTTTCTCAAGCTTGTCTACTTGGTACACGAGACAAGACTTGACATACGCCTCCACGTCGTTCTCCATCTTGGGCCAGTAGTATGAGCGATACAGCAAAGCCAGCATTCTCTCAATGCATGGGTGACCAGCCCACTTTGTGTCATGCGTCTCCTGCATGATATGCCTCCTCAAGCCCCCTCCACAAGGGACATACAACCTACTAAGGGGCTAACAGATGTCCATTACTGAAGAATATGCCTCGTTAAAGCTTTACTAGGAAAAACCCTGTGGGATAAAAATCTAGTGAAGGAAAAAGAGTACATAATTCTTCAAAAACTTATGAGATATTGCTTTATGAAAAACTTTAATTACTCCCCCTCATGATTATATCACTTGAGATCTCTGAGTCGACGCAATCCAACGTTGTGGACTAGCTTCTCAAATGTAGAAGTAGGAAGCACCTTTGTTAATAAATTTGCCAAATTTTCACTTGAACGGATTTGCTGAGCATTTATATCACCATTCTTCTGAAGGTCATGAGTGAAAAAAAACTTTGGTGAAATATGTTTTGTTCTATCACCTTTGATATATCCTTCCTTGAGTTGGACAATGTATGATGTTTTATCCTCATAGAAGACCGTCGGTGTTTCTTCTCCTGAAGATAAACCGCAAGCTCCTCGTATGTGTTGAATTACAGACCTTAACCATACACATTCAAGACTAGCTTCATGTATTGCCAAAATTTCAGCATGGTTAGAAGATGTAGCTACTATAGTTTACTTCATCGAACGCCAAGAAATGGCGGTTCCACCACAAGTGAATACATATCCAGTTTGCGATCGAGCATTATGAGGATCGGATAGGTACCCTGCATCTGTAAAACCAGTCAAATTTATTTTGGGTTGGTTAGGAAAATACAAACCCATATCCTTTGTAACACCCCAGTCCCACATCGAAAGATAGGGAACAAATTTGTCTACATATAAGGAAATAAGTTACTACCAATAGTATCTTCAAGTCATGACCTTTTGGGAGCCTGTAGTGGGCTAAGATGTCCCAAGAAGATACTATTGGCCAGTGGTTAGAGGCCTTATTTTGATGGATTTGATTCGATTCGGACTTAGAATTTGACCCGAGATTTGTTTCGGACTCGGGATTTGACCCGGGTATGATTTTATGGTATCAAAACCGACTCTCGAAAGCTCGGGTCAGGTTATCTGATTGGGTTACCGGAGGTGGGGACACGAAGGCTGGTGGTATTATCCCACAATAAAGAGATGGAGGTCCGGAGGTGTGGACATGAAGCCAGCTGGTATTATCCCACAATGGCTAGAGAGGCAAAGATCTTTGGGCCATGTGCCATGTGTGTGATCGGTTCTGACTGGAATGTCAAAAATTTAAGTGGGAGAGTTTGTAACACCTCAGTCCCACATCGAAAGATAGGGGAAAAATTTATCTACATATAAGGAAATACGTTACTACCAATAGTACCTTCAAGTCAAGACCTTTTGGGAGCCTGTGGTGGGCTAAGATGACCCAAAAAGATACTATTAGGCCAGTGGTTGAGGCCTTATTTTGATAGATTTGATTCGATTCGGACTTAAAATTTGACCCGAGATTTGTTCCGGACTCGGGATTTGACCCGGGTTGTTTCATCCTTTGTACCTTGTAGGTAACGAAGTATATGTTTAATCCCATTCCAATGTCTTCGGGTTAGACAAGAGCTATATCTTGCTAATAAGTTGACAGAGAATGATATATCAGGTCGTGTATGACTAGCAAGATACATTAGTGCTCCAATTGCACTCAAGTATGGTACTTCAGGACCAAGAATCTCCTCATCATTTTCTCGAGGTCGGAAAGGGTCTTTATTTACATCAAGTGACCTCACAACCATTGGGGTGCTCAACGGATGTGCTTTGTCCATTTAAAATCGTTTTAGCACCTTTTTTGTATAAGATGTTTGATGCACAAGAATACAGTCCTTTAAATGCTCTATATGTAACCCAAGACAAAATTTTGTCTTTCCAAGATCTTTCATTTCAAATTCTCTTTTGAAGTACTCTACTACCTTTGAAATCTCTTCAGGAGTTCCAATGATATTTAGATCATCAACATATACTACAATAATAACAAACTCAAATCTATATCTCTTTATAAAAATGCATGGGCTAACAGGATCATTCTTATATCCCTCCTTTAACAAATATTCACTAAGACGGTTATACCACATGCGACCGGATTGTTTTAATCCATATAGATATCTATTTAATTTGATCGAGTACTGTTCTCGAGAACCGAATTTACATACTTCTGGCAATTTAAATCCTTCTGGGAGTTTCATATAAATTTCATTATTAAGTGGGCCATACAAATATGTTGTAACGACATCCATTAGACGCAAGTGAAGTCCTTCTTTTATTGCCAGACTGATTAGGAATCGAAAAGTAGTCACATCCATCACAGGAGAGTATGTCTCTTCATAATCAATACCAGGTCTTTGTGAAAATCCTTGCGCAACTAGTCGTGCTTTATGTCGCACAATTTCACCCTTTTCATTTCGTTTTCAAACAAAAACTCATTTGTACCCCACTGGTTTTACACCATCAGGTGTACGAACTACTGGTCCAAAAACATTTCTCTTTTCAAGAGATTTTAATTCTGCCTCAATTGTGTCTTTCCATTTTGGCCAATCAATTTTATGCATGCATTCCTTAATAGACCTTAGTTCAAGATCCTCGTCATCTTTTATAACATCTGGCACTATATTGTATGAAAAAACATTATCGGCGTCAATTTCATTTCGGTTCCATATTTTTCTGGACATGACATAATTTATCGAGATCTCTTCATTTTCAATGATTTCAGGTACCTGGTTGTCTTTTGGAGCTGTAATATTAGTCATGCCTAGAGGTTTTTCTGTAGACTCTTCTGGAGTTACCATTTCCTCGTCATGACCATCTTTAATCTTTGTTCCTTTTCTCATACGAGGATTCTTATCTTTGGAACCGACTGGTCTGCCATGCTTCAAGCGTGCTTTAGATTCATTGGCAACAAGAGGTTGTCCTGCTGGGACATCAATTTTAATTGGAGCATTAACAGCTGGTATATGTGACTTTGTTACACTCTTTTGGTTAGAAAATGCGTCTGGCAATTGATTTGCTAAACTTTGTAAATGAATTATCTTCTGAACTTCTAGTTCACATTGTTTTGTACGAGGATCAAAATGAGACAATGATAATTCATTCCAGCTTATCTCTTTTTCCAGCTGCCTATTTTTTCCCCCTAATGTTGGGAAGACTGATTCATCAAAATGACAATCAGCGAATCTAGCTGAAATAAATCCCCTGTTGATGGTTCTAAATATTTAATTATAGATGGGGATTCATATCCAACATATATTTCTAACCTCCTTTGAGGTCACATCTTAGTACGTTGTGGTGGAGGAATTGGAATATATACAGCACAACCAAAAATTCTTAGATGAGAAATGTGACAACCCCAAAATAGGTCCATTCCATCCAACCCATTTTGAGTCGCCAAATACATGGTACAGAAAATAACTACAACTTTATTACAATAATTGTCGTGCAAAATACAACAACATATATGCTGTAAGTTTGGATACAAATATATACCAAACGTGACACATATCCCAACCGTGGACAGCACCTCAAAATAACACCTTACATAAAGGTATAGTCAAAAACTGTTTTAGAAACTAGAATATTTGGGAAGTGCTCAAGGAAACCTTCGTACATGGGAGGCCACGCATCTAGGTTATGATAGATATCATATGGCCACAAAATTATCCTTGGTTGACCCAATAGACCCCAAAGAAAAACGAGAAGATTACTATCATATTCTTCCCAATGGTGAGTCTTCTCTTGACTTATCATTATCTTCACTGTCTCTAATTGAGAATTATACTTCAAACAAACACCAAGATTATATAGGTAGTGCCCATAGATATACTCAGCAAGTGGATGAGCACAACCCTGTCTTATGATGACACGAGGTTGTATGTCATTAGACATCTTGTATGATAGTAACAAAACACCCTTCCAACGTTGGGTTCGCCTCACCCTATTTTCTTCACCAAATATAACTACTAAATGATGACCACCGTTCTATTCCCTTGTTACCCCCGCTCGACCCAGCTACACTCTTATTACCTGAAAGGAATTGTGAAGCAAAAGGGTGAGCACAACTAGCTCAGTAAAGAATATCATGACTAAAGATAATTCAATTATCAATAGCCTTCATCAACAATAAATCAGAGATTTAGAACATATGGTAAATGATAAAAATTTCAACCATAGTTGCAGCGGAACGAGCAATCCATTAGAAGAGTCAAATAGACTATAAAGTCTATTATCTTCTCCATGTTAAAAATCCACCAACAATATTTTATCCATGTAACATCACTCAACAGTTCCTTTCCACAATCATATGAATAACTCATAATAATAATTGTGACTATAAATTTTTCTTCGCACCCAGGACGAAGAATATTTTCATCACCTGTCTTTACCTGAAACATCAAAGATCATGGTTATACCAAATCACAGTTCCTGTTTATAATCATACTAACAAATCCATCTTTGCACTACGGGCCAAAGATATTCATCAACAAACCATTTTTGCACTACGGGCCAAAGATATTCAACAACAGTTCATCTTTGCACTACAGGCCAAAGATATTCATCAACAGGTCATCTTTGCACTACATGCCAAAGATATTCATCGACAATTCATATTTGCACTACAGGCCAAATATATTCATATCTCAAATAAATATATAATCATTTCAGAATTTATATAAACAATAATTATAACCATGTTGATCAATTCACCTTTGCACTTAAGCTTAAGATATTCAATTATAAATTCAATGGTCATGATCATACCAGTCACAATTCAACTTTGCACTACAGGCCAAAGAGAACCCTAGTCATGATCATACCAATAATCTATCCATCTTTACACTCCAGTGAAAGAGAATTTCAACATCAGGGTTATAAAAATGTTATATATGATGATAAAAATAATATGATCAACATATAGTTTTAATCTCAAGAGTAATATTCGTAACTCATGAATAGTAAATCGTGAATAGTAACTCATGAATAGTAACCCCGACACAAAAGATAGAAATTTCACAATAAAATCCATACCAATATTTCGGTATAATGATATTGAAAGAATAACATTACTTAACTTTATAAACAATTTATTTTAATTGTTTACACTTTACTAATTAATGCATTTAATCATCATAAAATGCCAACCCTTACAATTTCATCATCAATAACCAAAACCCTCATCAAAAATCTGCATATACCTCATATAGGATTCTCAAACCATAAAATTCTATTTTCCAATTTTCTTTCTTCACAAAACATATTTAATTCATTTACTCATAACTAGACCATTTTCATGAAAAATACCAAATCAGTTCTAAAAATATTTCTTTTCTGGAATTTAGCATAATATAGTCCCATAGTGAACATATATTTTTCTCAGAATTTTTAAAAGTCATTTACTATTTTTCATATGGCCAAAATAGCCGAATATTTAGACATTTATCAAAAAGTATACTTTTATCCAAAAATTCTGAAATTTACAGAGTATACTTCTATCATATACATGTACTCCCAATAAAAATTTCATCAATTTTGGAGTTAACCACAAGGAATTATAAGCGATTACTTTTAAAATAGTCTTTTCTCATAAAATTCATAACTCTCAATCTATACATCCAAAAATCACCATTTTTGAACATAATCAAGAAAACTCATCAAAATATCATTTTAAATTTTTCTAGAATTTTTGAAGGTCAGAAAAATTACGAAATTAAAGATCATAACAACCCTTAAAATCCCTTACTATCCCTTACAATCCCTTACAATCCCTTACTATCCCTTACTATCCCTCACAATCCCATACAATCCCTTACCTCAAAAGAGCAGTACTTCTGACCGGATATCGGATATGATGCTGAAGGAAACTTGCACTGATGAATAGAAACTCACCAAGTATCTAAAAACTCACAAAATATGCTTCATAATATAGAGAGAGAAAGAGAGAAAACTTATGTTTTTGGTGTGATTTTCAATTCTAACTTAGCCCTCTATTTATAGGAAAATTTTGGTAGGTTTGACCTGCAACCTGATGGCTTTACCTGCTACTATTCCCACCCACCACATTTGAAATATAATTCAGCACATTTCTTCACCAACCACAAGTGGGGCCCACCAATTCTAGAATTTTCCATCAAAATGATAAACTCCGAAAATTCAACAATTTCTGAACCAGTCATCTTGTAAAATTCATAATAAATCATACGTTCATTTTTAACGGTTCAAAATTTGTGGGCATATACTCAACTTATATATGTATAACATATCCAAAAATTACCACGATCTAACGGTCGGATTAAAAATTATAACCCTCGTAAAATATCTCAAAAACCCTGATTTTTAATACCTCCATTCCGACAAAAATACTGATAAAAACCTCAACATTAACTCCTTCATTTTTAACCACAAAAATATATTCCTCATTTATATCCACATAAAATAAATATTTTCTTATCATATAAATCAATAATTAATTATTCACAAATAATATTACAGAATCACATTTATGACAACCAGGCCGTTCCCAGGAAAGAGGGGGCTTTCCAATAAGAATTTCTCCTTACTGACGCGCAATTAGATGACCAAACCTCTCCTTAGACAGAACTTTCTAGACATTGACAATAATGTTATCTAATAATATTATTCAAATAATATGAATTATTGATCTGATAAAGAAAAATACTGTGCAGCAACAATTATTGAAACAACAATAACATAAAATATCAACGCAACAATTATTGAATCAATAAAATAAAATATTGAACAGTAACTACTGTAACAATTATTGAGTAGTGCCTTCTTACGTAAGAATCAATAATTTCAAAAATACTATGTAATACCGTGTGCTACTGTGCAATAACGCGTATTACTGTATTTTAACCACCGGGTATTCTAACAGTGTTAACGGTAACAACTACGCCGTTATTTGTAAAAACTCAAATTTATCGTTTTCTTCATCCGACAGTTATTCTGTTATGGGGCCCACAAATAGCTGCGTCGTCGTACGAATATTCCCCGACAGAAAGAATATTCCACGACCAAACGAATATTCCCCGACAACAATGATTATTTTATAACCACTTGCTTATTTTAAAAAAAATTCATATTTCACCATTAACTTTAACTTTTTATCAATTTAACCATTTACTGAATTGTAATTATAAGAAAAATTGAATACTTTTATTTCATAAAATTCGGGGTCTTACAAGAAATATTTGGTTCCTGACAAAAACCAATTGTAAAGGAGAGTACTTATGATAACTTGTTGGTCTGATGCGAATTAGTGTTGCCGCATGTAAAATAGCATGACCCCAAGCAGAAATTGGAAGTTTTGATCTCATTAGTAATGGTCTTGCAATCAATTGAAGACGCTTAATCAATGATTCTGCAAGGCCATTTTGTGTGTGAACATGTGCTACAGGATGTTCAACACTTATCCCAATAGACATACAATAATCATTGAAAGTTTGGGAAGTAAATTCACCAGCATTGTCAATAAGAATTTTCTTGATGGGATAATTTAGAAAATGTGCTCGTAATCTGATTAATTGAGCAAGTAACCTCGCAAACGCCAGGTTGCGAGTTGATAATAGAGATGCATGTGACCACCTTGTTGATGCATCAATTAAAACTATAAAATATCTAAAAGGTCCATATGGTGGATGAATTGGTCCACATATATCACCTTGTATTCGTTCTAGAAAAGTAAGGGATTCAGTCCCTATCTTAGCCGGTGATGGCCGAACAATTAACTTGCCTTGAAAACAAGTATCACATGGGAAATCATTTGATTGAAGAATCTGCTGGTTCTCCAATGGATGTCCACATGAATTCTCAATTATTCTTCGCATCATTATCGATCCAGGATGGCCTAACCTTTCATGCCAAACAACAAAGTTATTATGATTCGTTAGCTTTTTATTAACAACCACATTTGTTTCAATTGTTCTAATTCTCGTGTAGTACAAACCAGAGGAAAAAGCTGGTAATTTTTCTAATACACTTTTATTATCTGAGATTATACTCGTAATGTAAAGATACTCAGTATAATGCTTCATCAATTTCAAGTTTTGTTCCTCCAGGCAAGAAAATGTTAACTCTTCCGGAGCCTTCTATCAATTTTGCACAACCCGATATAGTACTAACATTGGCCTTTTGCATTTTGAAAGAAGAAAAATATTTCTTATTCTGTAATATAGTGTGCGTAGTGGCGCTGTCTGCGAGACATATATCTCCACCATTCATTGCAAATCGAATCAAGAGAGTATCTATGTTATTCAATGAAAATAAGAAATATATAATCAGATTAATAAAATATCCCATATATAACGAATCATAAGAAAACCGTTAAACATGATAAAAACATAATAATTAGAATTTTATTAATGCTTAAAATAAAGTCTAATAACATCAAAGCAGCATCTAAAAATTTTATATTTGGACACTCTCATCACCGAACAAGAAGTCAATTTTTTCTTCAGGATTTGAGAAAAAATCAGTAACATCTAGATGAGTGGTATCAACACAACCATAATTAAAATCATCATTTCCAGAATCAAGATTTGTCTCATCTTTTCCATCCTTACTAGAAAAATTGAGATTTGTCTCATCTTTTCCATCCTCACTAGCAAAATTTGTCTCTATATTCTTCCCTTTATCTTTTAGTGATTGTTAATAGAGCTCAACAAGATGTTTTGGTGTACAAGAGGTACGAAACCAATGGCCTTTACCTCCACAACGATAACACAAATTCTCTATGGTATTTTTATCTTTATCACCTTTTTCGCGTTTTCCATCCCTATATTCCCATTTCTGGTGGGTATATGTGTTTGAGAAATGACCACTACGATGATAATTTCGACCACGTCCGCGTCTGCGTCCGCGTCCGCGTCCGCGTCCATAACCACGTCCACGACTACTGGCGTGACCTCTGTTTTTTCCATTATATGTTACGGCATTCACTGCAGGGAATGGAGCAGATCCAGTTGGACGGGCCTCATGATTTTTCATCAATAGTTCATTCTTTTGCTCAGCCATAAGGATGCATGAAATCAGTTCAGAGTATTTCTTAAAGCCCTTTTCAGGATATTGCTGCTGCAGGAGCATATTAGATGCGTGAAAGGTGGAGAATATTTTTTCTAACATATCTGCTGTAGTGATCTTTTCTCCACATAATTCTAATTTAGAACTGATTCTAAACATAGCTGAGTTATAATCACTTACAGATTTAAAATCTTGTAATCTTAGATGCATCCAATCATAACGAGCTTTAGGAAGTATTACAGTTTTCTGGTGGTCGTATCTTTCCTTTAGATTGTTCCAAAGGATAAGTGGATCTTTAACAATCAAATATTCAATTTTAAGTCCCTCATGGAGGTGATGACGAAGAAATATCATCGCTTTGGCCTTATCTTGACTAGATGTTTTGTTTCCTTCTTTGATAGTATCACCGAGACCTTTTGCATCTAGATGAATTTCAGCATCTAACACCCATGATAAATAATTCTTTCCAGTAATGTCAAGAGCCACAAATTCGAGTTTAGCAATGTTTGACATTATGAACTATCACAAATATGATTAACAAGTTAGAAAAAAATATTCTAAAAATAAATTAAATACACAACATAATTAACATAATACTTTAAGCACAGTAATTTGTCGAATAGTTGTAACCTCTTTGATAATTAACATAGGTAAAGACTAATACTTGAAGCTAGTAAAAAAAAACTTGCACATGAGCTTTTTGTAACATAACAGTGTGGTTAATAATATTAATTAGTAAACATTGTTGTACAAGCTATAATGCTTAACATTTAAATAGTAATAAACATAAAGATTAAATGAATGCATAGTAAATAATTATGTTGAATTTTCATAATAGTGACCGTGAAACATAATTTTTTTTTATAATGGAGAAAAGCTAGTAAATAAATAAATAAATAAATAATCCTCCAGAATGATGTGACTTGGATGACTTATTACTAATGATTTTCTCTACCGTGCTAACATATGTGCCAAAATAGCAGAAAGCATTGAAGAGTGTAGCACACAGTTCAACATACACCATAGAAAAAAAAAACAATCGAGAGTCAAAGTTATACCTTCTTCTGCTACAAAAAAATATGATTATATTCAAGATAAAAATAAGGAGTAATTCGTGCTGATAACGTATTATAATTTTAGAGAGAGCATAAAAAGATTATATATAAGAAGTGAGATTTTCTAATATTCTTCAAGTCCACAAATACATGGATAATGAGCCTTTATTTATAGGCTTCACAAATACATCAACAAAGATGGAAGATGAAAGAAATACAAACTTAAATAGGGAGAATGAATAGCTCATCAATGTACTAATATGTAGATTATGTAGGTTATAGAAAATGAATGGACATCCATAATATAACTATTCATAACATTTAGTATTATTATAGAGGAGAGAGGAGAGATAAAGAGAGAAAGAGAAAAGGAGCAGAGGAAGGAGAGAGAAAGAGAAGGAGAAGAGGAGAGAGAAAGAGGAGGTGGAAATTTAGGCAGGATTTTGTATGTATGAGATAAATGTGAGCCTTTAGATTAAGTTAAAATGAATCTGAGTCGTTGTTGTACTTTCTCAAATTATAGAATTCAAATTGGATTGTGTTTTATTATATAGATGTTTGGTTCTAGTGGATCTTGCCTGTGTTGTTTTAGGGAAGTTAGACAGGTGGTTGTATAATGTATAGTATAGGTGATAGATAAATGAGCCGTCTTTGTCGGAGAGCATAATTGCAAATGCTTGGGAGGCGTGGAGGGTTTGTCTATTGATACTAGAACTGTCTTTGTGCTGTCTAACACTCCCTCCATTCCTAAACTAAATATAAGTTGTAGAATTCTTTTTATGAAGCGTAAAAGGTATAGAGATCTAATTGAGTTTTGAACGGCTTGGCTACTCTCCTGATCTCTTTCTCCGTCAAAAAACTAGACTTACAAACATGGGGATTTAATCTCTTACTGTACATTCGATTCGATCACAACTGTACGTAGATATATTCCGTAACATGTCTATTTCGAACTGACACTAAAAGAGAGGGAAAGAGAGGGAAGAGAGAATTTCGTTACGCCCTGACAAGATAATTATTACTAGTACAACAATAACGGATATGAATATAGTCCATCCACCAACTAAATGCTATATTTGTATAAAATAAAAAATAAGTCTATTCCGATATGATCCCTTTTTACGTCGATGGATGCCGGATCCCTTTTTACGTCGATGGATGCCGGGAATCTCTCGATTGTCTTTTATTTTCATTGGCCCACTCACACCAATAATATTAGGGTCCTTTACATTAATATACAACATTTAAAAAGTAATTACAAAAATAAAACATACACAACATAATTACAAAAATAAAACATAATCCCCTAAAATCACGTGTCATTATCAAGTCAGTTACCCAATTTCATATTTTAAATTAACCGTCCCTAAAATCATGCAACTTGACGTCGACACAACAGATCAACGACGGAGAAACAAAAATACGAAGCCGAAGCTCCTGTCGCGACTAAACTCGTAATCGGAGAAGACAATTCCAGTTGTCGCGACGCTTCTCTAAGATCGAAAATAGCATACAAAATCAACAAAGCCTTCAAGATCGGTAACCAAATACTGCAATGATTGTTAAACACACGATCAACATCAACTTCGATTAATAAATATTGAGGTATGATATTTTAAAATTTATAATCATATAGTTACCTATTGTTACTACGAATTACTATATTGGTTACCTTTCTTAAGTTTTTTGCACTTAAAATGATCACACGGTAAGAATAATGAATGTTTTGATTGCAATATGAATGTTTTAATTGCAAATTTCATGTAAAAATGCAATTGGTTACTGATTAACATTACATTAGTTACTGTCTAACTATGTCTATTCTACTGTTTAATACTGGATTGGTTAATGTATATTGGTACTAACTAATGTTACATTGGTTACTGACTAATAATGATTTGGTTACTGGGATCATTACATTGGTTACTGACTAATACTGAATCGACTACTGTATACCATTGCATTGGTTACTTACTAATAATGACTTTGTTACTGTGTAACATTATAATGGTTTCTGATGAAGACTTGGTTACTGACTAATGCTGAATTGGTTACTGCTTAACATTACATTGGTTACTGTCTGACTATGTCTATAAAACTGTTTAATGCTGGATTAGTTAATGCATAATGGTACTAACTAATGTTGCATTGGTTACTAATTAATAATGATTTGGTTACTGTGTACCATTACATTGGTTATTGACTAATAATGAAATGGCTACTGTGTACCATTGCATTTGTTACTGACTAATAATGACTTTGTTACTGTGTAACATTATAATGGTTACTGAGGAAGAATTGGTTACTGCTTAGCATTACATTGGTTACTGTCCGACTATAATATGTAATTGTTACTGACTTGGTTACTGAATAATGATGGCTTGGTTACTGTGTAACATTATATTGGTTACCAGCTAACATAGATTATTGACTATTAATGAATTGGCTACTGTGTACCATTGCATTGGTTACTGACTAATAATGACTTTGTTACTGTGTAACATTGTAATGGTTACTACTGAAGACTTGGTTACTGACTAATGGTGACTTAATTACTGCTTAACATTATATTGGTTACCGTCCGACTGTATATATTACTGACTAATAATGATTTTGTTACTGTGTAACATTGCACTGGTTACTGACTAATAATTACTTTGTTACTGTGTAACATTGCATTGGTTACTGACTAATAATTACTTTGTTATTGTGTAACATTATAATGGTTACTGATGAATACTTGGTTATTGACTAATGTTAACTTGGTTACTATTTAACATTATATTGGTTACCGGCTAACATTGATTTTGTTACTTACCAATACTTATTCTGTTGACAGACAATGGAGATGATTCCAGTTGTACTTTATTTCAACGGCACATGGGCTGATAGTAACCAATACACCAAATTTGAAGTTACCGGCATACTAGTTCCATCAACTATTTCTTTCAAAGAAATGCTAACCAAAATATACAGTGCATTACGGCTAGACACAAACGCAACAACATTGTCAATCAAATTTCAAATTAGAAGCGACATTTCACCGATCAGTATATCAGACGAAGCAACCTTACAATTCTTTCTGGAAATGAGCAGAAAATCTGATGAACAAGGTAAATTCCCACTGATTGTGGATATTGAACACAGAATGGGACGCACAACGATCTTGCATAACTTGACAAATGTAGAAGAATCTACAATTTACGATGTAATGCCAATCAGATCAACACAAGGAAATTCAGCACTAGTTCGACTAGCAAGCCAATCATGCCAATTTGGAACGCAATATGTTGATCATCTTGCAATGGAAATTATTGAACAACAACTAGACAGACAACATGACAAACCATACGCAAGAGAACAATATGATGATGTAATATCGGATCCGAATGAACGTGAAGTAAAATTACATCAAACCTACACAGACAAAAAAATCCTTTCTCAAGCTATGAGGCTGCATTCAATCAGAAAAAACAGACAACACAAAGTCCAACGAACAAGTTATAGAGACTTTGTGCTAGTGTGTGTATGCGATAAAAATTGCAAATGGAAGATGAGAGCATCAAGTTTCAGAAAAACCAGTATGTTCAAGGTGAGAGAATTCAATGATATACACACTTGTTCGGTCAATGTATTATTGGGAGACCACAGACAGGTAAATAGTGAGTTGGTAAGTGAATGCATAATGCAAAAAATAACAAATTTGAAGAAAATATACACACCAACCGATATTGTTGAAGACATGATGTCAGAATATAATGTGTCTATCTCTTACCAAAAAGCATGGAGATCGAAGGAGAAAGCATTGGAAAAGGTGAGAGGAAATCCACACGACTACTCACTCATCCCATCATGGTTATACATGCTGAAGAAAACAAATCCAGGTAACACTCTAAAAACATTTATTGGTTTTACAGCATTAGACAGTAACCAATATGATGTTCAACAGTAACCAAAATATCATTACACGGTAGAATATTACCAATGTAAATTGTTTACTGATTAATATTGTATTGGTTACCTTCAGGCTACATGTTGGTTACTGAATAATGCATTGATTACCAAACATGTGGTTACCAAGCATTATTCATTAATATTATTCAGTAACCAAAATTGCATTAGTTAGTAACCAAATAAGCATTATGCAGTAAACAATAAAATATTACACAGTAACCAATACACCTTTAGACATTATGCGTGTTTAATTATTAAATCTTCAGACCATTTGTATGCAGTTATTATACATGTTTGGTTACCTTAATACGCATGTTTATTTATTAAATATAATATACAAGTTATAATCAATTAACCACATTAACGGTTAACGATTACTAGTGATTTAGATACATTATACTACTTGTAATTCTAATGATATTGCTGATTTTCATATCAGGTTCCGTCACATCCCTTGAGTTGGAAACAAATGGCCGTTTCAAGTATCTATTCTTTGCCATTGGAGCGTCAATTCAAGCATGGCACCATTGTTTTCCAATCATTGTAATCGACGGCACATTCATACAATCAACTTACGGGGGGACACTACTGATAGCAAGCACACAAGATGCAAATCGAAATATTATTCCCATTGCTTTTTCAGTTGTTGACAGCGAAAATGAAATGTCTTGGAGATGGTTTTTCGTAAATTTGAGAATTGCTTGTGGAGTTAGGGAAGGTCAATGTATTGTTTCAGACAGGCATGAAGCCATTATACAAGGACTGAATTTTGTGTTTCCGGATATCATGCATGGTTCCTGCACATATCATATACTGAAAAATATAAAAAACAAATTCAAAAAGAAAGGAGAAGAAGTTAAACAAGCTTACAACGGGGCTTGTAGAGCTTACACTGTCGAACAATTCAACAAACACATGGCTGAACTCGATGCCATTGATCCTCGAATAAGGACATATCTGGAGGAAGAGGTCAGATTAGATAAGTGCACCAGGCTCCATGGGACTGTAAGTAGATACTCAACGATGACTTCAAACACAGCCGAATCTATTAACAATGCAATCAAGTTTATCAGGGATCTTCCAGTTGCGTCAATGATTGAATGCCTACGTTGTCTGGTTCAGAGATGGTATTTCACAAATAAACAATCAGCCATATCAACATTCACAACTCTTTCCACAACGGCTGAGAGAAAGTTGCAATCTAATATCTTAAAATCAAAGATACTTAAGGTAATTAATATTTGATTTAAATTATTGCGTCCTAATTTACATTTGCAACTTACTGATTATTATTAACTTGGTTACTTAATAAGTGTAAATTAGTTACTGTCAAACATTTTATTGGTTACTGACTATTGCTAGCATGATTACTATGTAACCATATAATGGTTGCTGCCTATTGCTAAGTTGGTTACTGTGTAAAATTATACTGACTAACAGTAACTTGAATACTGACTTGGTTACACACTAATGCAAACTTACTTAATGTGCAACATTATATTGGTTACTGACTACTACTGAATTTCTTACTGTGTAATTATAAAATGGTTACTGTATAATTCTTATTTGGTTACTGTTTCACATCATACTGGTTACTAATCAATACTGACTTAGTTAATATGTAACATTATAATGTTAATGGGATTTATAATTGTTTCTTTTATATTGGTGGTTGCTTATTAACTAAAATTCTTGTTCTAGTTATTTGATTATTGTATATTTGGCATGCAACTATTAATCTGATTGTATGCATTGCGTGTTGTAGGTTGAGACATCAAATTTAGTGATTTTCACTGTTTATGACATCTCTAAACAGTATATTGTGGACATCGAACAAAAGACATGCACATGCCGTAAATTTCAGTACCATGAAATGCCTTGTCCACACGCTGCTGCTGTTATAAGCAAGAGAAATTTGAACTGTTACGATTTTTGCTCAAGAAATTACACTAAAGCAACTTTGGTCGAGACATATTCAGCTTCCATCATGCCATTAGCTGACAAAGAAAACTGGGATGTATCAGAAGAAGTAAGAAACATATGTATAAAACCACCCAACACAAGAAGACCAGCAGGAAGACCAAAAAAAGGGAGGTACAAACACGGATCTGAAATCAAAATTCAAAACAAATGCAGCAGGTGCCAAGAAAAAGGACACAACAGAAAAACATGCAATAATCCCCCGATTTTAAGACCACTAAAAAGGATCTGATATAGTGGAGTTATATTAATAGTTTAAATACATGAATGTATTATTGTTTACTTTGAGTAACCATTAAACGATTGGTTTGTACAATTTTTGATTGTGTATAGTAAACAAAATTGTTATTCATTTATATATTGATTTCTGATTTCAATGAAACATTAACAATAACAGTAATCAAATAAATACATAACAGTAACCATGACAGTTTTTAATGGTAACCACATAATTACATAACAGTAACCATAACATTTACCACCTAATAACATAACAGTAACCATACTGGTTTTTAACCAAATAATTACATAACATTAACCATAACAATGTTTAATGGTACCCATATAATTACATAACAGTAACCATCACAGTAACCACCTAAATTCTTAACAGTAACAATACCATTTTATAAAGGTAACCACAATATAAACACCCTGTATATCCAGCAACATGTAATTACCATAACATTTACCACCTAATAACATAACAGTAACCATACCAGTTTTTAACCAAATAATTACATAACAGTAACCATAACAATGTTTAATGGTATCCAAATAATTACATAACAGTAACCATCACAGTAACCACCTAATTTTATGACAGTAACCATACCAGTTTATTATGGTAACCACAACATAAACAACCTTAATATCCAGCAACCTGTAATTAAAAGGGTATTGAAGTTTATGAAACCCATGTATACTAACACATGCACACCTAACATATGACATGTCCTGATACAATATTGTAACTCTCTGGATACTATTAAATCATTAACTGGTTACCTATTTATACACGATTGGTTACCAACTTTATATTACAAAATTGTAATTGGTTAAAATTTTATACATGACAGTAACCATAACACTCACCATACCAGTTTTTAATGTAAACTAAATAATTACATAGCAGTAACCATAACAATAATTAATGGTACCCAAATAATTACATAAAAGTAACCATCACATTAACCACCTAATTTCATGACAGTATCCATACCAATTTATTATGGTAACCACAACGTAAACAACCTTTATATCCAGCAACCTGTAATTAAAAGGGTATTGAATTTTATGTAATCCATGTATACATAACACATGTACACTTAACATATTATATATGGCATAATACAATCTTGTAACTATCTGGTTACTATCAAATCATTATCTGGTTACCCCTTTATACATGATTGGTTACCAACTGTATGTTTGAAAAAAATTCAACAAACACAACTTAAAAAGAAACAAAATACCAACCAACAAACAATATCTCTTTCATTAATGCTAATAAAATCAAATATGTAATCTCATCTACATAAGATCCAATAAACATCAAAAAATCATAAACCATACACAAATGTTGTGTATAACACCAATACTTAATAAAAAAATACATAACAAAATTAATAAAGACAAAACAACAAAATCCGAACTAATCAAAATCTGGAACAAATCTTCCTGGAAATTCTCTATCAGTATCATAGCCCTCCAACTGCTTGTTCCTTGCATGCATATATAGGTTTGTGCATAACTTTTTTCGATACTGCGCAATGGGAAAAGGAATAGGAATCTGATCAAACTTCTGATGAATGACATGCTCAGCAAAACATATTGTGAACATCCCACAATCACTGTAACAACAAACAACATATAACAAAGATCAAAAATAAACTCCACCTATATATAATAATTAAAAAAATGTACACAAAATAACCCTTACCCCTCTACTTGTTCAGGAACCGTCTCAGCAAATTCCAACTCAATTATATCATCTTCGTCCTTGTTGCGATACGGGTCACTGCTGAAGTCAATGTCAGCCCTATCCTTCCAAAAACCAGACTTGCGCAATAGAATGGGAAGAATGAAGATGTACGGCTCACAAACATCAGATATTTTAGTTTGCATGGATTTCCTTTTTGGTTGTAAAGAGTTGTAAACAGTTAGACACCTACGATGCACATCAAAAGTCAACAACAACCAATGGTCCGGTGATGACATATGAATTGGGAACAACACATAGTCAACGTTCCTCCATGGTGTGTTGACATCCATAAACAGCCCACGTATGTATTCAGCAACATCACCCTCCCCAGACAGAACAATTTTGTCACAATTTTTTTTTGTATACTCATCGAAAAGAGCAGTGATCTTGCTGTGAAACCAACAATCCGTGGTCGTTACCCTTATAGGAACACTTTCGGAATGTCTTGCCATTTTACGGAAATAATACAACGCAACATTGATGTGCTGAGCCAAAAAAAAAATAATAGGATATTAACAGTTGTTGGAAAATGCAAGTATGTGATGAATGTAACTAAATAATGTAAACATAACTATAAAAACATAAATTTTTTAAAAAAATACTCACATCGTCGTCTAACCACTGCCCAGGCGTCTTTAATTTATAGAACCACATCTTCGATGATATTGCAATTGATCCAAATACAAAAGAAGGCAAGATAATATCGTTCTTTCCAGGAAATTTGTCCGTCCTTCAGTATAATAACATAATATTAGTATACAGACTAACATTAATAATTACCGTATTAATATACACACTACTACAAATCAAACTTGCACGTTCAATAATTAACATACTAAACAACCAACTTAATTTTAAACAATACCCTGATAACCAACAAATATTAAAATCAAAACCATAATCAAATAGTAACTAACACATAACTAATAGGTAACCAAAACATAAACTAATATTAATCAGAATATAAAGTAATAGCAACCATAACATTTATTAAGTAAACACCCCATTTATTTAATATTAACATTTATTTAATATTTAACATTATGCAGTAACCAAAACAAAATTAGTCAGTAACCAATTAAGCATTATACAGTAACCAATGCAATATTACACAGTAAACAATACAGCTTTCTACATTAACCAATGACAGTAACCAAAACAGCATTATATAGCATAATGTTGCCCAGAAACCAATACAGCAAACCAAAATCAGTAAATTAAACAACAATTTAATTTTAAACATTAATCTGGTAACCAAACCATAATCACATAGTAACCGAAACATAACTATTAAGTAACCAAAACTTAATCTAATGGTAACCAGAATATAAAGTAATAGTAACCATAACATTTATTTAATAATAACCATATGTTACTACAATAATACAAACTTATTTGTTTCATAAAAAACTATAGCATTGTTAACAACAAAGAACAAACCTTTTTCTGTTGTTTATTCCAATTTTGAACCATTCTTCAAACAATGCCTCTTCAAATTTTGAGGGCATCTCCATGCATGATTTGGGGAATGCACTTAAACGTGCAAGTGTTTGACTAGCAGCACCCACTACAGTACATGATGAACCAGCCGATCCGAACTCTGCTGTATATGGAGAACGTAAAATGGCACTCTTTACAGATTCACGTACAGGTCTACCACCGGCTTTGTGAATACTCTTCTCCAATTCGTCACACTTTGCTATGTCCTGAGTGGTGAGAACCATAAAATCAAGAGCATACCTGCTTGCTGCCTCACATTTCATCCCCTTTTTCAGTTGACATAAAAAGGTAATATATACGATTAGTAACCTGAATAACGTAAACTATTAACCAACTGACTGTACAACAGCCAACAAACTTAAATGAACATGATATATTAGTAATCTGAATAACATAAACTAGTAACCAAATCATAATATAATAGTATCCAAATTACAATATAATGGTAACCAAAACATAATATCATAGTAACCAATTCAATATATGATGGTAACCAAAACATAAATAACATTTAAATAAATGATGGCACATAATTATAACACTAACCTTATCAGCATCATACACAACAATCTCTTTCCCAGTACATTGGCTTAATATGTCAAAAGACGGCATGTCATTATAATTGTCAATCTGCGCAAAATAAATAACAATTTAATAATTAAAACAAAAGACATATATCACATAACAAAAACAAACAAATATGTCTAACCTTGACATCTTCTTCATCATCATTATTTTTTTTTTCATCAGGCTCTTCAACCATAACATCACGTTCAACTTCATTAGCAATCTCAATTACATTCACATCATTATTCTCCACGAGAATTGACACATCATCACCAACTTCATTACCCAATTCAATTTCATTCACACCCTTCTTCTCAACTTCATCCAACACATCATCACCATCATTATTCTTATTCACCTTTGAACCATAATCAACAACCTCATCAACATGGACTTCCTCCACCCTAACATTAGCATCCTCATCAGCAGCATCATCAGCAACTTCACCACCTTCACCGCCTTCATCTCCTTCATCTTCTTCATCTCCTTCATCGTCATCGTGGTCATCATCATCATCATCATCATCATCATCATCATCATCATCATCATCATCATTATCACCACCATTGTCAGAATCGTCATCATCTGAATCACCATCAAGCTTTTTGCCCCCTACGTCTTTGATAGCACGTAACTCATCTCTAATAATAAACCTAAGATCCCTGCATAACTGAACATGTAAAAGCTGCATTTCATCTTTGATATCAGTTCGCAACTTTCCAAATTCTTTCTTCAATTCATAAACTTCTTTCTTCAATTCAGACACTTTCTTCTCCAACGGCTTAGACCGTACATCAATTGCCTCTTTCACAACAGAAATATCAACGCCAATGTTGTCAGCCTTCACTTTTTTATCTACTTTTTTTTCACCATCCTTCCCATTAAAAAAGTAAAAACCGCCCAAATCAAGCCGATCCTTCTCCTCGGCAGTGGGAATCAAACGGTTTATCCTCAGCTGAAAAATAATAAGTATACTTAAATATATCATCTAACAAACAATGTACAATTACATTGAAATAAACAGTAAAAAAAGAATCATAAACACATAATCAGTCACCAAATACATATATACATGTAACCAAATGTATAATAAGTAGTAACCAACTAAATTTATAAATGTAACCAAATGTGTATATTCGGGTAACCAACAACAATGTTGTTAGTAACCTGAATGTAATCTTATCAGTAACAGTATTTGAATATTCAATCAACCAAAAACATTGTTATTATTAACATGCATAAAAAATAATCAGTAACCAAATGTGTATATAAAGGTAACTAACTACATTGTTGATAGTAAACTTCACATAATATTTTCAATTATCAATTATATAACTAAAGGTAAATCAACATACCTGTCCGGAACAAAACACTAATTCATTCAACTTGTCATTTGAAAGCGACTTCATTAACTCCTTCCATTTGAATAAACGGAGATCTGACGGATGCTCGTCATTGCATATACCCCGATTTTTGAATGTCGGAATAGTTTCAAACATAAATACTTGGAATACATACGGAAGCCCGTTCAACTTGTACAACTTGGTATAATGATCCATATAAAAATTGTATGTTGAAACACCATTCTTTCCTTTCCTATAACGCCCCTTCAAAGCATTAGACAAAGAGTACTTTGTCATCTCAAAAGCAACTTTCCCCCAAGGAAAACTACTGACATCGCCATAACACAAAAAATTAACCATTGCCTCATCAACGTAATTTTCAGAAAATGTGCACATAATGAAATTAAAGACCAAAAATATCATAGACATCTTAATAGCCTCGTCATCATCGTCAAAAACTGCCTTCCTATATATCCTACCTATACTACTACGTGTCACAGCTTCGTCACCAAAAAACTTACCAATAATCAAATTATCCATACCTTTATATGGAGTTATATCATCCTCACCCTTCCATCTCAACCCAGATATCATACAAAACTCAGGCAAACCGAACCTGACCCTTTTCTCTCCGAACAAAAACCACATTTCATCGTCATCCCTCTGGTGAACCTCCCTAACAAGAGCGTGGTGAATAATCTGGGAATACATTTGGTGCTCGCCAAACTCAAGAAAATACCCAAAACATGTTGCCTTAAATTTATCCAGCTGACTCTTATTCAATTTTTTTGCAATGATACTGGGGACTTCCATGTCGCACCAATATATCACTTTTCCGTTGAATTTTCTGTTGCATTCTTCATAATAAGGATCCCATAACTGCAAGTAAACAAAATCAGATTTAGAAAGTTAACTAACCAGTCATATGATAGTAACCAAAATAACATAAACAAGTAACCAATATAGCTTTAGTCAGAAAACAAAACATCATTAATCAGTAACCAATCTAGCATTAGACAGTAACCAAGACATCGTTACACAATATAATATTTAGACAACAGCCAACAAATCATTAGACATTAACCAAGACAATAACCAAGACAGAATTATACATTAAACATCAATTTGCAAGAAGGTAAACAATGTAAATTGGTTACTTATTAACGCTATCTTGGTTACCTTCATGCAACATGCTTGTTACTGTCTAATACATTGGTTACCAACCATGTGCTTAGCAATCATTAATCATTAACCATTCAGCATTAATCAGTAACCAATATAATGTTGCACAGTAACCAATACAGCTTTATACAATATACTGGATAGACAGTAACCAATACATCATTAGACAGTAACCAATACATCATAAGACATTGACCGAGACGTCATTATACAGTAACCAATACACACATAATACAGTAACCAATAAATCATAAGACATTAACCAATACACTCATAAGACAGTAACCAAGACATCATAAGAGTAACCAATACATCATTAGACAGTAACCAACACATTATAAGACAGTAACCAATACATCATATGACAGTAACCAAGACATCATAAGACAGTAAGCAATACATTAAAAACACAATAACCAAGACATCATTAGACAGTAACCAAGACACACAAGACTGTAACCAATAAATCATAAGACAGTAACCAAGACACTCATAAGACAATTACCAAGACATCATTAGACAGTAACCAAGACATCATAAGACAGTAACCAATACATCATAAGACAATAACAAATACACCATTAGACAGTAACCAAGACATCATAGGACGGTAACCAATACATCATAAGACAGTAACAAAGATATCATTAAATAGTAACCAAGACATCATAAAACAGTAACCAATTCAGTTTTGGTTACCTACATGCAACATGGTGGTTATTATCTAATGCATTGGTTACCAATCATGTGGTTACCAAACATTAATCATTCATATTATGGAGTAACCAATTAAGCATTGTATAGTAACCAACTAAACATTATACAATAAACATTAACAACATTTAAATTAACACACCTTTAAAATTCGTTGAGTTGGAATTATCTTCTGGATAAGCACTTGAGCTTCATTCTTCACAGTGACATCAAAATCAGAATCTAATTGCACTTCCGAATGTTTGACATCGCTATGTATCACCAAACTACTCTCATTCTTACTCGATTTATAACATACATCCTTCCCCTTTCCCTTTCCCTTGCTCTCCACAACAAATTTCTTCAATTTCTTAACGGAACTACCCTCCACAATCCTTTTCCTCTTCCCATCCTTCTTCCTTGTATCAACCATTCTATACAAAACATAAAAACAACAAAAACCAAAACAATGAATACTGCATTCTGTTAGTAAACTACTATAATATATAATACATTAAACTATTAAGAAAATACTCACTTGAAGCAATAATAAACACCAGATTCGATCAATGGAGAAGAATAACGAGTAACAACTACAATGAACCAGACGAGTAAGAACGACAACGACAATGAACTAACGAGTAACAACGACAAGGGCGAACAACTCAACGAGTATGCCGAACAACTATGATATAGACGAAGAACGAACGAACAAGTATGAAGAAGTAACAGATGATAGATGATAGAAGCAATGGTTTCAGCAAGGGTTTGGTAACTGCAGAGGGTTTGGTAACTCCGATTACGTTTAGTCGCAACAGATTGATAAAAGCAAGGGTTTCAGCATGCAAAAGAGGTTTGGTAACTGCACAGGTTATCACGCTATTCAAAAAAAATACAAATGACAAGCGGTTATCACGCTAGTTTCAAACCATTAATATTTATCTTTAATCCTAGATATATTACTATTGTAAATATATATGATAAAATATTATATTTTTGTAATTATTTTATTAATGTATGATTTTTGTAATTATTTTTATAAATGTACTATAGTGTGTAATTGTTTCATAATATTATGAGGACACCATTGCTAATCATGTCCCGCCGTCGTACGCTATCTTAATCTTTCATTCTACATAAAGTAGTATTTAATTATGGTCACCGAATTACGCTTCACTACCAAGGCATGTCGTCTATCGATCATAGCTAGCTTTAATTTTAAGGGCAGGTGGAACGTCTTGGTGAGCTCCGATTAGTTAATACAATCAAACTCGCGGCATGCAGGCAAGCGACGTCGTTACATGAACACTAGCATCATCTCTACAGCTCAAAACCTTCAGCACTTCCCAATAACTTTTCCGGTTAACCGAAACTTTCTTGACAACCTCAAGCGACGGAAATAACGGAGGCGACACGGTACGATGGACCTGACGGTTCTTGATATCTCGGAGATCCATCTCCGGTGGAAACTTTACGCTGCCAAACATGATAATATACCACCTAGGTTTTGGTATCTTTATAGTATCATCCAACCTAGATGAACTCCTAGGGTTCCGATGTATATCCGGTGAATCAGAGCTCATGCTTGAGTTTCTACTCAATTTTTGATAATCTAGAGACCGGCTGTTTCTCATTCGAGTCTTGCCGTTGCTGCTGTTGGATCGACAAGTGTTTATGTCGGATAGTGAATCGGATCGTCGTCGTTGAAAGTTGTGTAGCTTATGATTATTTGAAGTAGCTGGGTTTTGGGTTTCATAAATAGATGTGGGAGATTGATCATCTTGGTCTTTAAAGGGAATAAGCTTACCACAATAGATGATATCTTCTGCATGGGACATAATGGAATTGTGGTTACTTAAAAACTCGAAAAGGTCCGATTGTTCGGACGACGGTGACCGGAGATCTGTTGTATCTTTATGATGATGATTATTTTCATCGGGAGTTAAGGGGAAATCGCTGAGAGAGATTGCCTCTTCTTTTTCTTGATGTTGAAAAACAAAGTTATCATCGTCCATTTTCATGGATAGAGCTGATAGAAATCTTGGAGCCTGGAGGTCACACACACACACACACACACATATATATATATATATATATATATATATATATATATATATATATATATATATATAGAATGATATGACTACATACGTTGTAACTTTGAGATATGTTGTAACGCAAAAAATAAAAAATAAAACTATTAATTTTGTCTCATCTTATGGTAATAAAAATATCAGAGGGATTAGTCATTAGAGAGAGCGGGGTTTCCGTGGGGTTGAGATTAGAGACGGACAAGCAAGGGACAAACATATAAAGGGGAATATGAGTATGACAACGGCTTAGATGAATTCGATCAATGTAATACGCCTAGTTTTATTAAAATAGCCTCTTTTATAAAATTTAATGATATAATTCGTTTGATATTTAATTTTAAATTTAGTGAAAATTTAATGATAAACTTTGTATCAATACTAGCATAAAATTAAAATGAGAGATGTTTATTATTTGAAAGAATATGCATATTTATTATAGTTTGTGTGAGAAAATACTCGAGTCATTTTGAGGACAAAGTAAGTAATTAATATGTTAAGGTACTAACATGAGAGATGTTTTTCTTTCTTTTCTTTTTCTTTTTTCACCTGACCAGAGAGAAATGGTTATTAGTTAGTTTGTTGTATAATTAATTTTATTGACCATGAGTTCCAGAAAGAAGAAACAAGAAAGAGCATAAATACAAAGAAAAATTGAACGGCAAGGGATTAGATTCTAGAAGGGAGAGACCTGGTAAAATACTTGGATCAGCTTTCGGCTAGGTATAATTAATTAGATTGCACGAGTTGGTATGTGTGGTATGTATATCTTTAAATTAATCATGAGATGATTAATTTAAGTTTGGGTATAGTATTATGATATGATTTTGTTGTACTTTGATTTAAAGGAGTTGTTGGTATTGTTTTAGGATCAAGATTTTTTGTCATTGGATGAAAATTTTATTGAGGTTTTTTGATAGTTACATTATTTATTTAGTTTTAGTCGGCTTGCGGACTTTTTGAACTTACAACATGTAATACTCCGGGCATTTAACGGATTAGGAGTGTTACAGTACGATATATTAGATCTTAACTCAAGCATTTAAAATTCAACTTGATTCAAAAACTTAATTAAGTCATTAAATCTTAAATCATTTCGAATGTCATTTATTTTCTCTTTTATTATTGCTCCTGATGTGTAACTCTAACATGTGCCTTAACAAATACTTTTTTATATTTGAAAAAACAAAAGAGGAGAAGATAAAAAAACATACCTTAACTTGTGATGATTGTAGTACTTCAAAATATTTATTCTCAAAAACATAATTTACAATAGAACAATGTCCCCTCTCTCAAATTAAATAATTAAATTTATAAAAATTTGAACAATTCCTGATTATGTACTATCCAAATCGAGTTTGAGAGGACGGCTAAAAGATTTAAATCCGCGAGAGATTCCAATTAGTAATTTACAGACGTTAATAGTTATGCATTCCCTCCCCCGGCTAATCCCCTGCTCCAAGAAAAATACTATATATATTAGGTGTCAAAAAAACACTATATATATATATATATATATATATATATATATATATTTGTGTGTGTGTGAGTATGTTACTCATAATTAACCACCCTATATATAATCAATCCCTTTCCTTTGTCTTTTCATTTATACCAATTGTTTTATATCGATAAATAATCTCCTTAAATTCAAGTTTTAGACTTTCTGAATCAGTCAATAAAATTACTAGTCACGCATTTACTCAGCAGTTGGAAGAGAAGCACCGTCTACTTCTGACTAGCCATTTGAAAAGTATGATAAAAGAAAAATGTGCGAATAGTAATAATTAAGATTTTATTTAATTCATATATGCATCACTTCTATTCATATAAGGGTCAAGTGTTCGATTCTTCTTGTTGACAGTAGGTTATAAAGAAAGATATTGATCAAAAAAAAATTATAAAGAAATTAAGGTTCAACAAATACAGCTTCAGAAGACAACAACGCGATAAAATTGAAACAGTAAGTTATTTTATCCCCACCTAAACACTTTTCCCCCAGGTTAGGATAATAATTATTGTAATAGATTAGGACATTCAAAGAAAATAAACAAATAATAATAGTATTAGCTCTAGAACACACGGAAGGTTCTGTTGTTGTTGTTGAATATGATTTATACGGTTGAACACACGATATAGGTTCTCTTAACCGGTAGACCCTAATGTTACGTTTGGATTGAAAAAATAGAATGAAGAGTGGAATGATTCATTCCATTCTAGTTGAAATAAATGGAATGAAGAGTGGAATGATTCATTCCATTCTAGTTGGAATGAGTTATTCTATGCTCTCTCCCCCCAAAAAACTAAACACAGTTTTTTTTATTTCAATCGCAACCAAACACCAATATTTCAGTAAATATTTCAGTCAATATTTCATTTTATAGTTATTTTTAGTTTAAGGCTTTAATTATTTTTTTTTAAATCTATTCGGATATTCGGTTAACCGAATACCAATATTTCAGTAACCGTATTAAAACCCGAATATCGGAATATTAAATCGGTAATAACCGAATTGAAGAAAATAATCAAATAACCAAAATACTTCGGTTAAATAAAATCAATTATATCAGTCTTTTGCTCAAGACAATAATTACCCATGAGCCAAAAACTATAAGGCATGTCATATTTTTCAAAAAAAAAATCAACATCAATAAACTCTAGAATTGATGATGCCTTTTGGCTACAAGCAGTGCAGAGCAGCCGTCGAACAAGAAAAGAACAATAGTAAGAATATTTTACATTACTTGGTAATTATATTGTATTGGTTCTTGCTTTATATATATATATATATATATATATATATATATATATATATATATATATATATATATATATATATACGGGGAGGATCTAAAGAGGACCAAATAAGCGGACTAAAGAACGGATCAAGGCAAAAACACGCGAGTTTCAGGGTCCGGGTCGGACCAACCCGCGGGTTGACCCTGAAACCCGCGTATTTTTGCCTTGGTCCGTTCTTTGGTCCGCTTTAGATCCTATCTGTATATATATATATATATATATATTCTCTTCTATATCCCATTATTGGTCAAAGTAATATCTGACATGTTTTCTCTATTTTATTTTATATAAATGTGAATATATATTTTATCAGCATGACAATATGGTATCATCACGATATCTTACTGATCACTCACGTTTCCAACTACACTTGCATATATATATGCGCTATCTTCGTTTTAGATGGAGATAGTCTTCTTTAACATTAATTTTCTATTTTAAAATGTTTTTGCTAGACAAGATTTTGTGATCACCACATATAAATATAATACTTTGAAGAAATTATTTAATTTTAATATGAAATTTACACTTAGGATTTTTTTTTACTAAAATTACTTTAAAAAAAAAAACTACCAGATTACATCAAATATATGGGTAAGTAATAACTGGTTATGCCAACTGGTCAAAATGGTTAACTCATAAATATATATATAGAGAGAGAAAAAAAAAAAAAAGAATACGTGACCTTGAAAAGAAATTCACGTGAGACTGAAACCATTCCTCATGGCGGAGATTCGGAGGGGTAATAATAATATTAATATATTTGAACCAACGACTGTAATTGGAAAAATGATTAATGAAGAAGACAACGATTTATGAGAAGCATGTACGACTAACTAATATATATATATATATATATATATATATATATATAGAGAGAGAGAGAGAGAGAGAGAGAGAGAGAAAGAATACATTGAAAGACGAAGAAAGGTGATGATTAACTAATGCAGTTGTTATAGATGAGGAGAGAGAGAAGAAGCCATGGGTATAACTAATCCCTAAATTAAAGAATCTTAATTGCATAATAATTCCTTAAATTAAGGAATCCTAATTGCACTAATATTGTAAATAAATATGAAATTGTATAAATTGTGTAAAGATTTTATGAGTACACTATTATTATAATTATTTTTAAAAATGTAATAGAATATGTAATTCTTCCTTTTAGTTTTTACCCATATTTAAGCTTTAGATTATAAATGGCCATCTAGTTCATTCACAAAGTTTTTTAACTGAACTATCAAGACACATAAAAATCGTAGTTTACATGCACTCATATATATATTAATATGACCCACGTGCAGAGTAAGTCATGTGAGTTATATCAATATATATGTGATCAATATGTGATGAGTCATTTTATGTGCACAAATTAATATATTTTACAAATTTTAAATTTGATAATGCCTTGATTTTACAAATTAAAATATTTTTTTATAATTTGAAGGAGATGGATAATTTTTTTGGACTCCACTATTAGGTTATTATTTTTATAAAAGGATAATTTGTTCTCCACCTTTTTTATTTTATTTATTTTTCTTGCAATATATTGTGGTTGAGTTGGAGCCAAATAAGGAATTTTGAAGCGCATTTATCATTTTTCGTATACTTATGTTAAGTAATACACTTTTTATTTTGGCTCGGGATTAATACTTTCTTGATTTTAACAAAAGAAAATGTGCTTTAACCCATTTTATGTACACGTATAGGAGATAGGTTAATAATTAATAATTTATTAGATATATGGTAAATAAATCAATATGAAAAGTACTTATAAGAATAAAAAATTTAATAAATAAACAAATATTTCTCCTCTAAATGACAATTAACAATTTATGTAAATGCAATGCACTCTGAAGGTATTGCTACTAATGATCTAATTGTGATTTTATAATTATGAGATTAATTATACCAAAAAAAAGTCAAAATCGAGAAAGAAAAAAATTTATGCAGAGATGATAATTTAGATAGATGAGCCTAGGACTGGGCAAAACTTTCGGTTTTTCGGACCGAACTGGCCGTACGGACTTTGGTTCGGGTTTATCGAACCGTATCAGACCGGTATATATTGATTTCTAATCTTTATTATTATTAATAAATAATAAATAAATAATAATAAAATAATAATTATAATAATAAAAATAAAAATAATAATAATTATATTAATTTTCGATATACCGGTTCAACCGGTACTGGTATCGGTATCAAAATTTGACCAATTTCGATAACGATTTAATTCGAGCCAATATTTATCGGTTGCCCACCCCTAGATGAGCCCATCGACAAACTTTTATTGTTAAAACTAAAAATATTGGTATTCATGAAAAATGTTGGATTAATATTATTTATGGAGTCGTGATACAACTTAATTTTATAAAACAAGTGATAAGTGTTAATATTAAATATATTTATTAAAATACAAATTTTTAATGTATCGAATGAAATTTCAAATTTGAGAGGAGGTGTATCGATCGAAGGGAGCCAATGGATGGAGGGTATCCGAACCCGCATCAACGACCCAATGGAGCATAACTACAAAGACCGGAATGCTACAAGATCTCTCTCTGCTTGCCCCTTGCACTCAAAGCCAGACAGACGGAGAGTGAGTTGGTGATTTACCAAAATGTTGAATCCTTCCGACGCCAATTCAAACAAACAAGTATCAATTACTCACGTCATCTTCGACATGGACGGCCTCTTACTTGGTAATTTTCATTTATGTAATTCAGGGTTTTACTTAATTTGCTTAGTTGCGTACCAATTCCTATGATTAGTCAATGAGTGCTTGATTTGAAGATGTATAATTAGTATGGTAATCAGAATTTGGGTATAAATTATTAGCATTCCTTACAAATGTAATTTCCTCCTCACTGAGCGTCTTTATCTCTAATTATTATTTTTTTAAGAAAGGTATACCAATTATAATGAATCATGAAATTATGTTAGTTTCAAAATACTTTTCTTCTTCCAGATTTGGACCATGTTTTGCATTTGGACAATCTGAATGGTCTAGATATGGACATTGCAGAGTAGGTTTTCAACTTTTCTTAAGCGTATCTCTACCACAATTTTATACTGTTCTGAGTTGAGTAGTACTGGTTCAAGTTAAGGAATTTATTGTTTTCAAGTCAGTATTTCATTCTCGAGTTTGAACCCGACTGGATTACTTATTGAATTGCTCGTAAGGCTTTTGTGCGTGGAGCACTAACAATTCAAGCTTGACTTACTAAGGAATTATGACCTGAGTTGAGTGTTTAAAAATCACTGGTTTTCAGGTTTGAAATCAAATTTGATTAGTTATCAGGTAGCTCATGATCAGTTTAGCCTTAAAATGATCACAATTCACAAGTCTAATGCAAGTTTATATAAATAAGGAAACATCTATTAAATGTATAATATAAAAACATATAGTCCCTCCGTTCGACAAAGAAGTCTTATTTGCAGAAAATAATTGTTCTACAAAAGGAGTCCTCTTTTTGTTGATGATAGTATAAAATGACACTTGTAGGGGTTTATTGTGGGGTTGAGAGTTGATGGAAATATGTGGATGACAGAGGGGTCTCAACCTTTAGAATGTGAAATTCGGTGGACTCAAAGATTCTGCTTTCTATCCCAAACTCTAAAAATCCCTTTCTTATTTGTTTAGTGATTATTAGGCTTGTTATCTCCTTTGATGGCCTGGCTCACCATTTCATAAATTTCAAATAACTATGTACTGACCCGATGAATAAGAAAAGGGTCATAAAATTGGTGACGTTTCTAATTAATAACCTATGATTTAGAATCCAACAATGTTTTACTTAAACTCTTAAAATTTTACATGTCCCCTGTTTCTTTTTGTTTCAATCTATTATTGTGCATCATTGTTGTTTTCTATTTTACTTTTCAACTAAGGTTTACAAATTAGCTAATTGATCTGATTCTGTTCTTGTGCTGCAGACACAGAGAAATTTTATACTGAAGTCCAGGAAATGATACTGGCTAGATACAATAAAACTTTTGATTGGTCCCTCAAGGCAAAAATGATGGGGATGAAAGCAATAGAAGCTGCTAAGGTCTTTGTTGAAGAGACTGGAATTAGTGATTCTTTCACCGCCGAGAACTTTCTAGTTGAAAGAGAAGATATGCTGCAGAAATTGTTCCCGACAAGTGAGCTAATGCCAGGTACTAAGGCATCAGAAAATGTAGTTTTATTTAATTTAGATTATCTTTTGATTTTCTATTATCTTAGCACCTGTATCTGTTTCTCTCTCTCTCTCACATTGCTAACTTGCTTATTATCTGTGAACTCTGAAACAAGATTAGGGAGTTTCACAAGAATAGGTGAAGAATATAAATCTCTTTCCATATCTCAAAACCCTTAAGATGTCTACAAAAAAAGAAAGAAGGGAAAAGATTAAAATAAAGAACGGAAGTTTATTCGTACAAACTCGGAACAGGCCTACAGAACAGTATTTTTTTCATTTCCAATAACTCGCAATATAAAAAAAATTACATTAAGTGCCTTGTATACCTTGATAGCTTAACAAGCACTCTTTGCCATATATAAATATGCGTAGCAAGGGAGATATAGTCAGTTTCTGTTCTGCATCTGACATGATCTCAACTTTTCTTTTTTCACTAATTCTGTACTATGAACTAAGGTTTGTGGATACATTTTGGAAATAAGATATTTTGGCGATCCACAGTTATTTTTATGCGGGATCATTTTCAGTTATGTACGTACTTATGAATAATTTCCTTCTCATTTTGAGGAACTATAATTAAACAAGTAGAAAGTTGATCCAATAAGGTCAAACTATTAGCGTATACTTTCTGAGTTGTGGGAGGCTTGGCAATGATGATTTTGTAACTCATTAAAGGGTTGAAGTGTTGAACATGCCAATGATGTTGAACTTTAAATAAGTAGGTATCTTTATCTTAAAAGGATTCCCCAGAACTACCAAAAGTAAATATTTCACAGATTCGCAATATAGGCTTCTTTTTATTTGTGAAATTTCTGATTATATTGACTGGCAATATATAGAGTGATTTGTTTTAATGCGTCAAACTATCTTCTAACCTATCTATGTATACTTCAGGAGTAAATAGAGGACTTACAATTCAAAAGAACAAGTATTGATTTACAGTTGACAATAATATTAACTAATTACCGTGTCTTATACTAATAGTTTGTATAGCGATTAACATATATAGTTTGTGAGCATTACTATTGAATAAGAAAAGGTTTCTTTTTCATTATTTTCTTTGCCTGTTTTAGGGGCCAGTCGTTTGATCAAGCATCTCCATGCAAACAAAATACCAATATGTGTGGCAACAGGGTATGATACATTCTTTCAATTTACCTACTTTTCCCTATTTCTTTAAGTAGAGATGATCGGAGGATGAAAATACACTTGAAGTACGAAATGTAAAGAGAATGTCATGAGCATTACTCATCTTATATGTTTTTACAGTTCTAAGAGATATCACTTTGAATTGAAAACACAAAAACATGGAGAACTGTTCTCATTGATGCATCACATTGTTAATGGTGATGATCCTGAAGTTAAACAAGGCAAACCATCACCAGATATTTTCCTTGCTGCAGCCAAAAGATTTGAGGTAATTATTCTCATGCACTTTTAACTAATTCACAAGTAATTTACGTGTAAAACACCTAAATGCTGAGCTGATTATATCAAGTTTGTTGGCTTCCCTTGTAATGAAAATTTGTGAGTGAACAGGGTGGACCAGTAGAGCCACAGAAGGTTCTTGTTTTTGAAGATGCACCCTCGGGAGTCCTTGCAGCTAAGAATGCTGGGATGTAAGTGTTTTATTAAATTTTCTTAATAATATCTAATTTTCAGTCATATGATGTGTACCCAACCCATACACGCGCGCGCGCGCACACATAAAAAAAAGAAAAAAGAAAAAGAAAGAAAGAGTGGACACAAACATTTACTTTGTCTGTTCCATGAACTGATTACTTCTAAGCTTCAGTTATTGGTTAATTGTTTAGTGTTAGTATAAAATCAAATCATATTTTACAATTGAAGAAACTATTCCTTCTCAATTTGTTTCCTAATTTTAGAAGTGCGGGAATCTAAAAGAAAATTCAAGAGTAAACTAGCCAGCGGACCTACCTCCTTCACCATGTGAGACAGTCAAGTAGTGTGACTTGGTCTACAAATTGTAACTCAACACATTTTTTAAAAGTGACCTGCTCCCGGGTTGGTACTAACAAATTTATACGGTTAATACTCTGAACATAACAAACTCTATAATTGAAACAATAGGAAAGCGATAAGGGATGCCCAGCTATAAAAAGATATGAGAGGGCAAGGGTTCATATGGTCATTACATACATCAGAATTTATGACTTCTCGATGGAAATATGTCGTAAAAGCAGCATGCTTTCAAAGAAGTTGTAACATACTTCCCTCTTATAGGATAGAGGGGGGCTCTTCCAATACTCTTTTTGGCAAGATTCAAAAACCTACACTTCTGTCATCCACATTTTGTCTCATTAACATGAGAATCAAGTCCCAAGTACATATTGAAAATGATGAACTTCATCGTACCACCTCATTTCTCAACTCTACATTTTCTTCATGAAGCTGCATTTTGATTGCAAAGTATTTACACCAACACCATAGCTGTCAAGGCATCGCCTAGGCATCCTGACGTTAGAGAAGGACAAGGTAACGCCGAGCCGCCAAAGCTCACGCATTGGTAACGGGCCCAAGTGATTAAGTCATTTTTTTACCATGACTCATCATGACCCACCCAAATAACTCAACCCATACCCTACTCCTTTGAATGAGGGTAATGCTTGTGAGAAAGACGTAAATGACTTCATAGTTGATGACTTTGTTTGAGCTATGACTAGAAACAGAGTAGAGAGTGGAGACTTTTTTATAGTATTAGTTATTATATTTTTGGTTTTAATGTTTATAAAATTTTATTGTACAATATACTTTTGAAATAAAATAAATAATGTATAAATTGCACGTTGTTAACGATTTGTCTCCATACGGACATCATGGCAGGCGTCTTATTGCCTAGGCGTTCTGGCGGTCAACTACAGTCACGTTCCGCCTTGGCGCCGTGATAACTATGATTTGCACCCCTTGACGAAGTCATCTTTAGGCCATCTGAAATAGATTGGCTTGGTTGTTGGTTATTTACAATGCTTAGCATATAGTGTGTGCTGTTCTAAATACATAGCAATTTATTTACTTTTGACTATATTTATTTTTTCTTTTATTTTCTTGATTTCCAGCATGACTCTTCCTGGGAGTGCATCATGGATACAAGATTTCTCTTTATCTCTTTCTTTCTTCTCCCCTGCATATACACGTGTTGATAACTGTGAATACATACATCTAAATTGTTAAAGAACTTTGATTATACATTAATCATATTAATTGATTACTTATAAAAAAATAGCTACTCTTGTTTCATTAGGGCTAATTTCTCGGCACACATGTGATGCAGGTCCGTGGTTATGGTTCCAGATCCAAGGTTGGATAGCTCTTACCATGAAACTGCGGACAAGGTTCTGAACTCCCTATTGGATTTCAACCCAACTGATTGGGGTCTTCCTCCATTTGTAAATGCATAAGGCTAAATATCAAATCAAATAATCTAAAAGGTACGAGAAAATATGCTTCAAGCGGATAGACGGACTTGAATTTATTAGAGCCTTCGAGGAAAATTTAAAGGCAAATATTAGTTAGATATTGCCCCAAAGTCTTTCTTAGTTTATCAGGTACGGATTTCGTCATTAATCTTGCATCATGGAATTATTTATTAAAAGCTTTGATGTCATTCAAATATTGCAATAACCACCATTATGTTATGCAGCATTTCATATTCCTAAACAGAAATATTCACACTTTATTTTCAGAATTGCAACCTATTAGGAAAAAGTTAAGATAGCATTATTTCCATATTAGTTTTTGTTATTTTCACATAGTCTCACTCTGTTAGAAACTAGAAAGACTCCAATAAAAATTGTTGTAGTGCTCCAATCAAGTGTGGCTACTTAAATTTGTTGTCTCAAGTTATTAACGTGCCTATGATAGAGGTGTTATTAGCAAACTTTCAGCAACAAATTTGTTAGTTTAAAAATTTGTTATTAGCAATTTTTTTTTTAATTTATAAATTATTTTGATAAATGATAGTAGTAATAAACTATGGAGAACTCTAGGTTGTGGAGTGAAAAGAGTCCAAGGCTAAAGCTATAAGATGGTTAATGTTCCCCCCTGATTCAGAAATTTAAGTTAGTTGGCACTTGGCAGTGGACATGATCTGTTTAGGCGCTCTTGAAAAAAGTGCTCACATATGATTAAACCAATGCCAGCCCACTCCTGAGGCAGCAAGGGAAGTGGGGTATCATACCATACCATATCTCAGTTGAGTGAGTAGCTACTATGCTGCAACAATATGGCCCTCCATCCGTATCAAAATTATATTTTTATTTTCTTAAAACCTACTGACCTTTTTCTTTCTTTTTTTTCAGATGAGGGGAGTACATCCTATATGATCATTTACAAATTACTGCTGTCAAAGTAATTATTGATTCAAAGTAATTCAGATGAAATCTGTATTTTAATCTTCTATTAACACAAGTTACTCTAAATTAAATATTTTGAAAGAAATATATATAAATAGTAGAGTAGGATAAATTTTAATTTTGCTTAAATTAAGGCCACTCATTATTGAACGAAAACAAGGGATTTTACATTTAAAAAAACCATGCACAACCACATACATTTATATTAAGTTAATACCCACAAAAATCTTCATTTAATTCACGTCCTCATCATCACAGAGGTAGACGGTAGAAAGGTTTGGGATGGCTTCAAGATTCATATGACCAACTCCTTTGACAATATCATCCTATCTTTTCAAAGCAGAATTAGAGAATGCTGATTAATTAATCCCTCCTCCTCCCTTTCTTGAATTTGTCTTTGCCGGCAGTATCCGAATTCTCTTTGCCACCCTAACAAAATCCCTAGACACAGAAGGAGAGAAAAATATAATTATATATCAAACCGTCGTAAAGATGATAAGTACTCCTATAGCCCTGTCCCAAAATAAGAGACGTATTTAATTTGTTTATATTTTTATAATTTTATGGGCACCATTAAAAAACTTACTATACTATACATAGATAAGATATAACCTAGGTAGGTACTAGGTAGTAGTAATAGTAGTAAGTTTTTCCTTTAATTGTGCGTTATCATACGTTTGAATCTATCCAACAGTAGTAAGATCAATAATACAAACTAGTTAATTCCCCACCTCGATCTCAAATAATGTAAAACCCTTAATTATATCAAATTAATTAATCCTTATGTTCATAACTAGCTAGAGTTTATATATAGACATATTCTGAAGTACGTACACGGTACAATTAACTAATAGTAGTAATATATACGTACGTACGTAATATATAAAAAAGAATTAAATAATGAACTTACTTCCAGCTAAGATCACCCACAAGAAGAAGATCATTTTCCATATCCTCATAAGCAATGAGATGACCAGGAATAGCATTAGAGAGATTTAGATTATGATCATCAGCTGCCTCTGAAATATGATCCAGGACGAACATTTGGCGGAGAGCTTTGGCAAGGCTTTCGTAGCTTGCATGCTTATGAAGGCTGATGCGCTGGCAGATCGAACGGCCTTCCAGTACCACCGTCACTGCAGGTGATGGTGGTGGTGTAAAAACTCCTAGAGGATCCTGATCATCAACAACAAAAGTACCCGCCCCTCTTGCTACCGCAAAATTCTTACTGGTGGGTGATAATAATAATGATATTGGACCTGCACCTGCACCTGCACCTGCACCTGCACCTGCACCTATATTATAATCAGTAGAATAGAAGGTACTGGAGCGGGTAGTTTGGTGGTACTGGTGTGGTTGGGGATTAAAATTGTCTTCAATGGCGGAGATTAATCTCCTCTTCAACTTCAAGGACTCCACTTGTCTTTGAGAACTACTACTGTTCATGTTTTCCTCTTTTGAACTAAAGTAGTAATTAAAGGTAGGGTTTTATTTTGGTGAAAGTTATGTTGGTGAGAGAAAAGAAACAACCAAAAAGCTAGTAACTAGCTAGGGTACTGGCAGTGGAAGATGGTATAATAAATAATCAAACTTGGAGTTAGTGTTTGAGACGTACGTGTCTGCTGTTTTTTTCTTTTCTTTCGTATTATATATATATATATATATATATATATATATATATATATATATATATAAAAGTTCCATCCACAGCAACGGTTGCTGTTGTGCAAATCTTTTTTTAGCCTGTTTAATTTTATTTTTTTTATTCCAGCCGAAATTTTAACATGCCAAAAAAGGAGTTGCTCCATAGCAACCGGTTGCTGTGATGGAATCTCATATATATATATATATATATATATATATATATATATATATATATATATATGAGACCAATTTATATTCAAAGTTGGTTATCAAGTGTTTAGGTGGTTATCAAGTGTTTAGGTGTTAATTTATATTCAAAGTTGGTTATCAAGTGTTTAGGTGTTATGCATCATGCTACTGTGTATATATATATATATATATATATATATATATATATATATATAGAGAGAGAGAGAGAGAGAGAGAGAGAGAGAGTCCGGATCAGGTCCGGACTCCCGGACCGGATCAAAATCCGGATTTTTTATTTTTTTTTTGCTTTTTTTTAAAACAACTAAAAATAAATAAATAAAAAATTATGGAATTGAAATTTTTTCATAATACAGTATTTTGGGTACGTATAACAAAACATGGTGGTGCAGTCTGTGCAGACTGTACCACCATTTTTTGGTATAGGTATTCAAAACACGCCCAAAAAACTGTATTATGAAAAAATTTCAGTTCCATAAAATATTAATTATTATTTTTTTGGTTGTTTTAAAAAAAAACAAAAAAAAAATAATAATTTGGGGTTCGTTTTTGATCAGGTCCGGACCCGGACCTGATCAGTGTCGTATATATATATATATATATATATATATATATATATATATATATATATATGGTAAGGATCAAGAATATTCTCCTTAAATAGTATTCTTCCTTAAATAGTATTTTTTTATTAAAATGACGTCGTTTTGGAGAGACGCGGTGGTATTTTTGTAAATACAATGTCACCGCGTATTTACAAAAATGCTACCGCGTCCCTCTAAAACGACGTAGTTTTAATAAAAGAATGCTATTAAGGCGGAATGCTATTTAAGGAGAATGCTCTTGATCCTTTTCGTGTGTATATATATATATATATATATATATATATATATATATATATATATATATGTGTGTGTGTGTGTGTGTGTGTGTGTGTGTGTGTGAGAGAGAGAGAGAGAGAGAAATAGAAAAATGAAAAGAAAAGAGAACAAACAAATGTCGGGAGAGAGTCAGGAGGGGTGTCTGAAACCGCCCTACGACCCTTGAGCTATCATTTTCCCATTAATGGGCTTTGAATGGAATGGAATTGAATGAATAATAGTATTAATAATAATTTTAATTACGCCACAAGTCCACAACTCTCAGTCTTCTTCTGTCATATATCCCCGTGCTGCATGCATGCACACTTTGTTTGTTCCTTTTTTTTTCCCCAGTAAAGGTCTCCTGTCCGAACAGATTTCGTCCCTATGGCTATGCATGGCTGTAGAATTAATGGAGCAGAGAAAATTAAACGAATCTAATACTACCAGAAAAGTGAGCTGCTAATAATTTAATATTATGAACATCATGTACGTAACAGGAGTCACCCGCGTGTGTTAACGTTGGCCTTGCATTGCATGTGGTAGTTATACTTGGAATATCTCACAAATTAATTAATGTACATTTAAATAAATTTACAATCAACAAGTATGTGTAGTAAACGAGCAAGTAGACGTTGCCTTTATGAAACTCTTGTTTTATGGTTAGTAAGAAATTAAGAATTAATGGGGACGATGGATGTTTGCTTCTGAATGCAAAAGTGGATGGGGGTGTGTGTATTAGAATTCATTATTCGGGTATATTTTTTCGCGGATCTGGTTACCATTAAGTTAATTTTATAATAAGTTGGTCAATTAATCAAACCTTCTTACTTAAGTATCGACATTGTATTAGTCAATTGACTAAAGTTAACTTCATATTAAACGCTCCTTTATACCAGTATTGAGGGTCAGTTAAAAATTAACACTAGCTAGTACTAGTACTCTACTAGTAGTATATTTATTATTTATATATTGGGATGGGGATCAAAAATGCGTGCAGAAAAAGCAATCGAGCTGAAAAATATGGAGTAATAAATTTAGCTAGTGTTGTAGTACTAGCACTACCAAAGAAATTATATTACTAGCGAGTATTATTATACTAGTGGAGAACTGGACTACTGGAGTAGCAAGTAACTAAAAAACATTACTAGTACTAGTATAATTTTAAATGAATAGAGAAATTCTTGAAAGTTGAAATTGCATAGGATATGGAGACGAAGGCGCTGCGGTCGGCGAACGGCTCGCAATTTGACTCTCAGATGGTCGGGGGCATTCACGTCGGTACTTTAGGTACCCTCTACGTTTAAGAATATCCCTATTAAAAACCAATTTACCATAGATTATTTCCGATACACTAGATTATTTATTAATTTTTATTTATTATACATTTACTCCTCAAAAAAGATGAATTATACTAATAGAAGGGCATCCCATGACCCATCCCTAGGTACCTACCTAAAATGTGGTCAAACTAATCCAGCATTAGCATTACTGCATTAATGTGGATTGGGAGGAGATAAGGGTGTAAACGAACTGAGTCGATCCGAGCATTGAGTTGCTCAGATTTGGTTCACATAATTTATCGAGTATAAAATAAGGTTTGATTGAGACTTGTTTAGCTATCGAGTCAAACACGATTCCGAATCAAGTCCGAACAGTTTGGACTTTTTTAACGAATATGATCCAAATATCAATAAAAAATTATAATTTAAAGAGTTCCAAATAATTTATCGAATTTTAAAAATTTGCTCATATTTGACTCATTTATATTTCGAGTCAAACTCTAATTGAACTTTTAATCGAGCAAATACGATTCGAGCCCGAACTGTTTGCTCATTTTAGAGTCTAAGAGGAGAAGAATTCTCTAGGTTCGATCTTAATTGATGTGCTTTGAAACTGCCCGCGTCTTATCTCTGTATTGATCACAACTTTAAAAAAAATTATTCTTCTTTTCAACAACTTCTTATGAAATAATACATCTAAAATGTATCTTTTTATTCTAAAAATATATCTAAAATGACTTTTTGAAACTTCTAACCAAATAAAAGAATGTCATACAAATTATTCCCACATTTCTGATACAATTTTATGATACCAAAGCACTAGTCTTCTTTCATTTTCACTTCTTGAAAATAATTATGGTTAGATTGCTACATTAATTTTATAACAAAATTATACAATAAGACCCAGAGAATGAAATAAAAGTTGTTTATATAACTTTCAAGAACCACAAAAGAAGAAAGAATAATGGGACTACAACAGCACGCTTACATGAACCCTTCCCTCTTCCAAGGTTAACAACAAAAAATCAATAGAAGGCCACATCTTGTATCTCCTACGTATCATCACTCCCCAATAAGATGACCTCAGGGAAGTATGCTTTAGCATGATATACATACATATGTATATATAGTTCCTCCCCTAATCTACCAAGGGATGCACTAAAATTACCAATTTACCATACATCACGCAGATACCTCCCAGTCATTTGAAGATTTTTCACCAAGCTCTCTGCCTTGCTGCTGTCTAGAGCTCCCTGAAAACCAAATTTGTGCAACTTATTAGTCAAATTTTATTCTGGCTCCACACAATACGGAGAGGTAGAGGGGAGGGGGAAGATATGCATTTAAAAATGGGAGCAGAAAGGCACAGCACAACCAAAGACGATCAAGACAATAATGATTTGGCTTTATATCATATCATCTTACTATTATGTTCATCATCATAGTCTGTCTTCGTAGCTCTAGGCTACTAGCGAACATCGCAGCCGTTATATATGGACTTCACAGTTCTAATATAATGTCATTTACTTCAAATAAAAAAACGTAGCCTAATGACCACAACTAAGTTGATACTCCCTCTGTTCCGCTAAAAGAGCCTCACTCGAATCTTTCATAGACAATTTGTGGAATCTTAAAAATCAAAATTGATGTGAATTTATTTGATTTTGACTAATGCAATAGTTAATACGGTAACCTACATAAAAATTATTACCAAGTCCAAAACTATTATTTCAACAAAATTAAAATCAACTTGCATCAGAGTTTGATTTTAGGAGTCTTAAAATAAATAAGACCAAATGCAAATGGGACTCTTTTTGTGGAGCATTGTAATTAATGTGAAATTGTGGACATGCAAGAGCCAATGGTAGGACAAACTTCTAAATACAGAACTCTGGTTTCTTCCTAACCAAACAGTGAAGGTAGGTTTACTGCATCAACCATACAGATGGGTAGGTGTAAAAAGACACCACAGGCAGATCTTTACCATAATATTATTTGTAGCAACATACCTGCTCTTGTGCAATTGTGTGGAGCATTCGATGAACATCCCTAGCCATGCCTTTGGCATCACCACAAACATAAATATATGCCCCCTCAGAAATCATGTTCCAGACCTCCGAAGCCTGGACAAACATAAAATAAATGCTCAAAATCTCCAAACAAACACTTGTGTACGATATTAATTTATTTTTTAACAACCAAAAGAATCCCTACTTTCTGGCTCATCTTATGTTGCACATATTCCTTAGTGGGGCCCTCACGTGAGAAAGCCACTACTAGCTCAGAAATTGCACCACTGTCAACAAAGTTGTTTAGCTCATCCTCGTAAATAAAATCCTACAATAACAGGACAAATTTGATAAAGATTTTTATAATTGAAATACATTACACTTGAGGCAGTTAGGAATGAATAAAACTATGATTAGGAAATCACTTTACCAATTTTCTGTTCCTGCACCCAAAGTATAACACAGCAGGTCCCAGTTCTACTCCAGCTTCTTTCAGGGCTAACCTTTCCTGGAATGAAACAAACATAACTCGGATTAAGTTTTGACAAAACATTAAGCAAATCAAGGACAGCGTATATAAAAGTCATCTCACACATACCTGCAGGAAACCCCTAAAAGGAGCCAATCCGGTGCCTGGGCCAATCATAAGGATGGGCACTTTGGTATCAGAAGGAAGCTTGAAGTTAGATTGCCTAACAAAAATGGGTGCCCAGCTGCAATCATGGCTTCCCTCCAATGACACGGCATTCTAGAAAGTTAACAAGAGTTAAATGAGAATTAAGAAATATTTAATATGCTCACTACCCCCGTTTAATCTATTTCACAGATTCTCATCTTAATAAACTAGTACAGATGTAGACGGGACTCTTCATTCCTATGATAATTGAAAATTTATAATTAAAAATCTAAAAGACCCATTAAGATTCCATGATTAGTAATGTTTGTACTCCATTCTATATAACGCAGAAGGTCTGCTCAAACTGGCAAGTCCACGAGCCGGGTTTAGAACATCAACGAGATGATATTATCAATGCAGAAAAGCTATTTTCAGATGTTACTATATTTTACTACTGATGACAATGTATGTTTTACCAATTCCAACCGGTACTTTCACAATGACAGAATCCCAAAAAAATTTATTTTATTTTTTGATATCTAAAACCACAACATTCCCCAACCCACTTTGAATATGTTACCTCGTTTCATAAAAGTCAGGAGACTCGGGAACGATTAGAAAAACAATACCTTCATCCAAGTCGAGCAGACCCCTTTGTGAATTCGTCCTGTAGGTGTTTTCTCATAAACTAATGCACAAGTAACATGAATTCTTGATGGAGCCATCCTGTATAATGTCATAAAAATAGTAAATATGTAAAATTATGAAAAGAAAATTAAATAAGGTCACAAAAAAAATTCTCTTGCAACACAAATACTGCAGAATGAAGATAAGAATAAAAGAATTTTGAATAGGCATAAAAAATTTAGTTTCGCAGAATCCTCTTGATATATCGTTTTCTTGTTTTTTCTTTTATGTTGCTTTTTATTTTAATATCTTCATCTAAAAGACGAGAAGAGTATGGTCACATGGATATCCATCTTGTAAAAAAAACCTTGCATGTAAAACGCAGCACAAATATATAATATTTAAAAAGAATCTGAAAAAAGCACAAAACTACTTTACGAGGAAATGAAAATCTATTAATCTACCTTGGTGAGGAAGAAATAGAATAGTATCTGGGCTGCAAGCGTGGGGCGACTGATGCAAAGAGAACCCCGAGTGGGGGCTTGGCTGATGGGAATTCAGCCAGGACCTCAAGAAGGCTTCTCTGGTTTGCTACTAGCCATTGTGCATACTCATCCTGCAAAACATAATTAATTTTAATAGAGCATAACATAGGAACCAGCTTAAATACTGAAAAATTAGGAAGAAAACCAAACCTTTCCACCAGGAGATGCTAGAAACCTTAATCGGTCAGCTTCACTAGGATCAGAAGCATGTGCCGCAAGAGCAAGTAAAGCAGACTGAAATACATGTCCAATAAAGCAATCCTTAATTAAGTGTGCACGTGTTAAGTTAGACAAACAATGAATTAACGAAAGAAAAAAAAAAAGACCTACCTTCTTGGGAGAACTCAGAAGATCTGCATATCTTGTCAGTGCCGTTCTTAAAGTGCATGGTGGAAAGGGAGGTGGCAGGGAGCCACCACTAAGTGGTGTTCCATCCTCTTTATCAGTGTGAATGGAGAAATAAGTAGCTGGAGATATACCCAATAGCTTTTCAGCCTCCTCAACAGTTTCAATCAGATTCTCACAATACACTCCAACATGGTCCCCGGTTTCATATCTGAGGCAAACCAGTAAACACAATGATCAATAATTACATCAACTCGTGAGAAACTCTTAAACACACTCAGTTGTCTTTACTATTCAGCCAAGAGCCAATTACCAAAGAATACAGTAAGAACCGAGTAACTAACATATCAAGCTAAGGTTGTGTTTGATAAATCTGAGAATTAAGATCTGAATGATTATGATGTCTTAATAAATTAGATCATCTGAATGGTTATAAGGTCTGAATCTAAAAAATTATTTGATAACTAAAAAATAAGTTGTCTATTAATGACACTATTTTACCATTTTAAAGGGTAAAATTTTATTTAATAATTTTAAATATTCAATTTAATAAAAATGAGGGCATAATATTGTTGAATATATTTATATTTAAAAAATTATCAAAAAAATTTCATTAAGAGGTACCTCTTAATTATTAAGATTTCATTTTCTGTCTTACCGATTAAGAGGCATTCAGAGGTAACAAAAAAAAAAAAAAAACAGCATCATGCCTCTTAGCGAATAAGAAGATGTAAACAAACAGCACCTAAGTACTTTTGAAAAGCTACATACGCAAGTCCAATTTGGGAAATGTCAAACTCCAGATGAATGCAGGAACGATCAGATGCAGGGGTATGAAGCTCTCTTGTTACAGCCACATTAGATCTTCAATCAGAAAACAGAACATATCTTAGGACATCAAGAGATAAAGGATTCATATGTTGGGGAAAAAATTAACTATTTACAGATACCTGCATGGATGTTGAGCATCAAAGACAGCGTGACCATTTTGCATACTCAAACTCCGATCCAGTAAAGATGTGTCACTTCGGTCATGAACCACAACCCGATATTCCAAAACTGCAGCTGTGTAGGGAGTGGCAACAGCTGCCTCGTCATCCAGAAGTAATTGATCCAACTCAGGCCAGACCAACTCTCGCCTGTATTGGCAACATTAATAAATGTCCCTTGGCTATTATTTAGTAAATTTATGAGGAAAACAAATTGTTATCATTCTTTCCAAATGACTTTTCTTATTTGGTCATACCATGTAGTAAAGTCATCTTCAATGCATTGATCATCATCTCCCATACCCACTTGAACAAGACGCTTGGCACCTGAAAATGGTGGAAAAGATCAGACAGCTCGATAATAACAAAAACAAAAGATACTGCACAATAAAAAGTTCCAAATGTGCCACCGTAAACATAACCCAGAGAAAAATAGTTATGCTTCCAAATAACTTGTACTTAAGTTTTGCCATCAGCATATTCATTCTCACAGACTCCAGCTGACTACCAACAAAATCTTTTTATTGCAATATAAAGAAAATAACAGATTTCTACCGGAGGCAATGCACTAAACTCATTTACAACACTAGCAACTAAAGCATAATCTAAAGAAAACAGCTTTTTTTAATAGTAAGATGCAATCCAACTTTTCTTCATTACAAATTCACGGTTATAAACAATAGTTGGCTGGCATCATGTACTTTCTAATGCAGTCAAAAGAATGACAGATTTCCCCGTCATAACGACTAGACAGTAAACACTAAAACAATATTGCCCCAATATTGGCGGCGTGCAATAGCCCATTGACCAGAATTAGCAAAAAAAGGCAATTATTTAAATGCACGATATGACGAGGAAATATGACAATGAATGAATTACTAGAATTCAGTAAAATGTAGTAGGTATACTAATATAACTACAATACATCTACAAATCTGTAAAGTTTAAAAGCAAAAAACATGAATAATTAACATGTCTTCATCACACAAAAACGAGAAGAATCCAAAAAGAAATTGAGACAAAAAAAAAAGCAACTGCCAGCTATAGATAAAAGCCAAATAATGTCCCACTTTACAATATATATATATAGCACGCAGAAGGCATCTACTAAAATTTTTTGTCACCAAAATAAGCACAAAATCGGACTATAACATAATTTCTTCTTTCGTAGAATACAAAACATAACACAACAAGAATCTAAAAAATGCACATATGGCGATTCAATAAAATGAAACAGCTACAGATAAATCCAAATAATGTCCCCCCTTACTAGTAGAATTCAAAAATGCATATACAACAATTCAACAAAATGAACCAGCTATAGATAAAATCCAAATGCTATCGCACTTTACAAGATATAGCACCCAAAGGCATCTACAGTTCACTAAATCATCTCACTAAATGAAGCAGATATTTGATCACTAAGACAATTTTCATTTTGTAGAACACAAAAAATAATATGGCAAAATCTCAAAACGCATATACAATTAAGTCAATAACTCAACAAAAAGAAAAAAAAACTATATATAAAATCCAAATGATACCCCACTTTACAAGGATAGCTCCCACAAGGCATGTACACTTCACTAAAATTTACAATCTCAGCAAAATACATAGATAATTGCATAGTTGTCATGGCGTCGCTTAAGCGACGACTAGATGTCCTGGCATTGGAGAAAGGTAAGGCAACGCTTTGGACGGGTAGCTGTCAAGGCTCACGCATTGGTAGCAGACCCAAGTGATTAAGTCATTTTTTACCATGACTCATCATAATCCATGGACTTTTCCAATTATCTAAGTAACTCAACCCATGACCTTAATCTAACCCATGACCCTACTCTTTTGAATGAGAGTAATGCTCGTGAGGTAGATGGAAATGACTTCGTAGTTGTCGCCATAAATAGAGGCGCCTTATCGCCTGGGCGTCCTGGCGATCAACTACTGTCGTGTCCCACCTTGGCACCGTGACAACTATGGATAATTGAGAACTAACATTCTTCCTCCACAGAACCATTTGCAATCACTAGCTTAGCATCTTATTAATGAAGCTTCATGATATCAATTTAAGCAATGTAAACGGGGGGAAATTGGGACAAACATACCCTGCTCTGCAAGACCATCATCCACAACCTTCGCGATCTTTTTGCCCGAAAGACGAACACAAATCAAACTTTAGTAAACTATCAGATAAACAAGCAAGCAAACAAAAATGAAACACACATCAATTTCTAGGAAGATAAGATGGTATCTATTTCAAACCTTGTTAAAATGCTCATATTGCCTGTTGCCAAGGCCAAACACTCCATATTGAAGATCACTAATCCATTCTCTGTTCTCTTTCCCCTGTTACAAATCATATAATGATAGAGTGCAAAATCAACCCCAGATACTTACAAATGCAATTCCATTATTATATTAATCCATAGACTAATCAAATTTACCTCTGAAAACCACTTATAGAATCTCGCTGCATTGTCTGTTGGTTCACCATCACCATATCTACACCATCAACCGCCAAATACTATAAATCAATATAAACTTCAACATACCCGTGCTATTCATTTTATTTATAGATCCAAGCTAGAGTGACAGGTAATTATACTCACGTAGCTAAGAAGAAAAATGCCAATGATTCTTTCTTCAATTTTGACTCATACTCATCATCATCACCAGCATAATCATCCTATTATCTCATTCATTCATTCATTCAGAAACAAAAGAGAATTACAATTCAAGTGAATCAATAAACTAACAAACGTATCAGTCAGGAAACAGTCAAACTCACCAAATCAATGACTTTAAATTTAGCCTTTTCATATCTTGCTCTAGCTTCCTCAGAAAATGCCTGAACAACAAGGCAATTCATTAAATTCATCACTAAAGATCAACAAAAAAACGTTGACTAAATTTATTTTTAAAATCACAAACCTTAGCAAAACCTTCGGCAGTACCGGTTTGGGTGCCGAAGAAAATGGTAACCTTCTTCTTGCCGTCGTCGACTTCCTCCTCCGGCTCAATTTTCGGTATCACCAGTTTAGGCGGCTCGAGGCTTTTAGCCGATCGCTGGCTCGACGATCTCCGCCACACCAAAAAGACGACGCATCCAATTAAAATGGCAACGGAGGTAGTCAGTAGCATCAGCAGTTCCTGATTCTCGACGAGCATCGCCAGCGACGTCGGCATCGCAGCCATCAGATCGCTCAGAGAGGGAGATTTTATCCTAATATTTTAGTCTCCTCTTTTTTTCGTATTTTTGGTGGTTAGTGAGAGGGGCACCGCACGGCCCCTGAAGATTACAAAACAGTATAATCTGGGCAACAGTGAAATTGTCCGGCAGCGACTCTTTGAAGCCGTCCGTCCTATTGTTCCGCGAGAAAGGCCCATTTGGTTTTCTATTATTATTATTATTAAAAAAAAAGTCAATTTTATAGATAATTAGTAATTAAAAAAAAATAAAACCTCGTTTTCATCTTATTTTCATTATCATCGGGCATCGCTAATAAATATTAACTAACTACTACTATATTTTAAAGATAACCATGAACCAAAAATACATTTTTCATATTTACAAATTTTGCATATGAAACTAATTTTGAAAAAACAAAATCTAAAAATCATTGCTCCTATAAATGATATGATAGGTTCTTTATAACCTGATCTAAAAATCATTAAATGACCTTTTTAAGTTAGTATCAACTTGTTGTAAATATGAATGTTCTCTTGACACAATAAAAGTACAAATATTATATACTCCTCCCATTCTAAAATTAGAAATATATTTTCTAAAATTTAAAATTTCGATACAGATACAAATATTTAAATTAATCCGAACAAGAATAATTATATAACTATTGTAAATTAACTAAAAAAATATTGTTAACTATCATATTATTTCAGCCAAACAATGGATCAGATGATTTATTTAAGAAAGAATACAATGGATCAGAAGATGATTACATCCAATAAAATCACAAACACGGCAAGTTCCAAACCTAACATGCATGTGACTGCTGCTATCATGATAGCAAAATTAAGAAAATAAGTTCTCAGAGAACCAACATTAAATTCCACTCGCTATCTGCCAGCCTAACATCAGTACTGACTACCATCTTAAATCTATATAATGTAAATATATAACTTAAAAAGAACCAAAAAATACTTCAACAAATTTGGTACGAGAGTTGCAAGGTCTGTCTGTAGTCTTTCCACATTTTTCACTTCCCGCGTCTTTTCAGAGTCTCACTCCCCAATAAGTTGGCCTCAGCAAGTATAATACTTTACCATGATCATCTCTTTTTCCTATTCCCCTTATTACCAAGGGCTGCAATAAAATAATGAATGATTACCATACATCACGCAGATACCTCCCACTCATTTGAAGATTTTTCACCAAGCTCTCAGCCTTGCTGCTGTCTAAAGCTCCCTGAAACCAGAATTTGTATTAGTCGAATTTTATTCTAGACCCAAACACACCACCAGATAATTTAAGAAAGACACGAACAAACAAAATACAAAAGAACAACAAAATCGAAGACTGTCTATCTTATTTATTTCCAATCTTTACCCACAAGTACCTTTGAAATAATTTGATAGTCAAACAATACTAGTTTACATCTCAGCCTAATCTGCCCAAAACATAAGTTGGTATGTGTGTGTGTGTGTGTAAGGCATAGAAAAACTCTTGGGTTTTTCTCAGGTGAAGGATATGTGCTATGCATCGACCGTACTTTAAGATGGCTACACGAAAACCCAACAACTCGAGTAACGGACTTTTGTTGCACGATTTCATATGTAGCAGTATCAACATACCTGCTCTTGTGCAATCGTGTGGAGCGTTCGATGAACATCTCTGGCCATGCCTTTGGCATCACCACAAACATAAATGTATGCCCCCTCAGAAATCATGTCCCATATCTCCGAAGCCTTGACAAACAAACAAAAGTATGCTTAAACTCTCAGAATAAACACACAATGAAATTTATTAAAACTTTATTTCTATCAAGTCAAATGGTTTCATACTTTCTGGCTCATCTTATGTTGCACATATTCCTTAGTGGGGCCCTCGCGTGAAAAAGCTACAACCATCTCAGAAATTGCACCAGATTCCACGAAATTGTTAAGCTCATCCTCGTATATAAAATCCTACAATAACAGGACACAATGGAATCATGTTATCTAAATTGAAATGCATCCAGATTGGACCGGCATGTATGATCACTGAATCTTTACCAATTTTCTATTCCTGCACCCGAAGTACAATACAGCAGGTCCCAGCTCTGCTCCAGCTTCCTTGAGAGCTAACCTTTCCTGGAACAAAATAGACATAACTCTTTAAGTTGATTAAACAATAAGAAATACAATGATGACTTGTAAGCACACATATGTGTCAGATCAGACCTGCAGGAACCCCCTAAAAGGAGCCAATCCGGTGCCAGGGCCAATCATAATAATAGGCATTCTGGAATCAGAAGGAAGTTTGAAGTTAGATTGCCTAACGAAAATGGGTGCCCGGCTGCAATCATTGCCTTCCTCAAATGAAACAGCATTCTGTGAGGACCAAAAATTAATATGAGAAGTAAGAAAGATTATCAACGCCACTACCTCCATTTTATCTATATCACAGATACTGGTCATGAACAAAGGACACTTCCTTTCTCTAATATAGGAAATTTGATAATTAAAAATCCTAATGACCCATATAACTTGGGATTCCATAAATTTAATTTTCCCCTTAAATTAAAAGATAACACTCCATTTTTCTAATGTAGAAAGTCTTGCTCAAATTAGAAGTCCTGCAAGCTGGGTTTAGAGACAGAGCAATTTGCAGACATTACTATTGAACCGCTTGAGACAATGTCAGTATTTACCCAGTCCAGTCAGTACTTCACAATGAAAGAAACCACAACAAATTTTATTTTATTGTTTGACATCTAAAACCACAAACTTTTCCAACCCTCTTTCAAGGATGTTATGTCCACTCATACAAGTCAGAAAAGATAAGAAAACAATACCTTCATCCATGTCGAACAAACCCCTTTGTGAATTCGTCCTGCAGGTGTTCTCTCAAAAACTAATGCACAAGTAACATGAATTCTTGATGGAGCCATCCTGTACAATGTAAATAAAGATGGTAAATATATGCAATTATGAAAAGAAAACTACGTCATACAAAAATTCCTCTTGCTACACAAATACTGCAGCATGAAGATAAGAATAAGAGAATTTTGAAAATTTGTTTTCTAGTAATATTAAGAAGAACTCATTAAAATTTTGAGGATCTCCTGTAATACTACAAATGATCTTTAGAAATCTAATTATTTACTTAGTTTTGCTAAGTAGAGTAATTTTTTGTGGACACTTTCAGTTGAGAGATCTAGGAGTACATATTATTATAGACATTGCTCATGCGACATCTCCACAAAAAAGATCTTTTGATGCAGTCATCTGAATTGGATGCCAGTGGCAAGTATTGCACCATTACTCTTGACAAAGGAGGTCGTCGACCGCATAAATCTTAAAATGGCTTTCCTAGAACTCTTCTAAATATTCACTTTACCGTTGATAAGGGTAAACAGAATACTTGTTTCTTTAATAAAACTATGAGCTATAAATTAAACTTTCAAGAAGAAGACGCCAGATGGGGGAGGAGTGTATCTACCTTGGTGAGGAAGAGATGGAATAGTATCTGGGCTGCAAGCGCGGGGCAACAGATGCAAAGAAAACCCCTAGTGGGGGCTTGGCTGATGGGAATTCAGCGAGGACCTCAAGCAGGCTTCTCTGGTTTGCAACTATCCATTGTGCATATTCATCCTGAAAAACATAAGACCAATATCAGAAGAGCATAAAGAGGTACCAATTCAAATTTGTGAAACTTCAGTAAGGAATCCAAACCTTTCCGGCAGGAGATGCAAGAAATCTTAATCGGTCAGCTTCACTAGGATCGGATGCATGAGCCGCCAAAGCAAGTAAAGCAGACTGGAACATATACGCAATTAAGCAATCCTTAGTTGAGTGTTCACATGTAAATATAGATGTACAATGAACTAACACAAGAAAGAGAACCTACCTTCTTTGGAGAACTAAGAAGATCTGCATATCTTCTCAGTGCCTCTCTTAAAGTGCAAGGGGGGAAGGGAGGTTGCAAGGAGCCTCCACTAACAGGTGATCCGTCCTCTTTCTCAGTATGAATGGAGAAATAAGTATCTGGTGATATAGCTAATAACCTTTCAGCCTCTTCAACAATTTCAATCAGATTCTCAGTGTAGACTCCAACATGGTCACCGGTTTCATATCTGAGGAGAAAGCAAACAAATATAATTCAACAAGAATGATTTAACATGAACTTGTGTCATGACACTTATCTTGTCTTTAATATTCAGGTGCAAGTTACTTACTAATCAAAACTAAAATGAAAGTAATCAACTAATACATCATTTGTTGACAACAAACCATCAACAACTAATTAATTTATAAAAGCTACATACGCAAGTCCAGTTGAGGAAATGTCAAATTCCAGATGTGTGCAGGAACGATCAGATTCAAGGGTATGAAGCTCTCTTTTAACAGCCACATTAGCTCTTCAAGCAGAAACAGAAGATATGTTAGGCCAATGAGAGATAAAAGTAAATATCAAATGTGAAATATTATCATCTACCTGCAAGGATGTTGAGCATCATAGAAAGCATGGCCGTTAGACACACTCGTAGTCCCATTCAGTAGAGCTGATGAATCGGTTCGATCATGAAACACAACACGGTATTCCAAAACAGCAGCGGTGTAAGGAGTGGCAGCAGCTGTATCCTCCTCGTCCAGAAGCAATTGATCCAACTCAGGCCAAACCAATTCCCGCCTAGATTGCAACAGTTTATAAATGTAGTTGAGCTTACACTTGGTTAATTTATGAGGAATCCAAATTGCTTATCATACATTGCAGATAATTTTTCTCAAGTCATCATACCATGCAGTAAAATCATCTTCAATGCATTGATCATCGTCTCCCATACCCACTGGAACAAGACGTTTGGCACCTGCAAATATTGGAAAAGATTAGACAGCCGGAGAATAACTTAATAACATAAACATCGCTGTGAATGATGGAAAAGATTGTATTCACAGACTTCAGCTGACTGAAAATCTGATATCATCCACATTCTAATGCAATAAAATTATAAAAGAGAATGGCAGATTTCTCCATCATACAGACATGGAGAGTAAACTCCAAAACAGCATAGCCTCTATATTGGGGGTATGCAATGCACTAAGCCTATTCACCATAATAGTAACTAAAAGCATAAGCAAGAGAGAATTGTTTATGAGTCGGAGTAAGCAGTAATTTAACTTCTGTCATTAGCATATTTAAGCTGACATACTTTAATTTGACTGGTAATTCAGTCAAAAGAATAAGATAGATTTCTCAATCATACGATAGAGACAGTGAACGCTAACCAACATTATTGACACTGGAGGCATACAATACACTCAGCACATTTAGCAGAATAGCAACTAAATGTAAATAATTGAACGCATAAGAGATCACAAGTATCTACGACAATGAATAAGCTAATAGCATTCAGCAATGTGTAGTAAATTTAACAATTTATAGTGTTATCTTTTGTATAACACATCTAAAAATCAGTTAAAGATTAAATAAACATGACCTCAGCACATAAAACATAATTCGACAATAATCACAAAATTTCATATATGACAATTCGACAGAATGAAGCAGATACAAATATAAGCTCCAATTAGTGTCCAACTTTAAATGTATAGGTTCTACAAGGGATCAATGGTTCACTTAATTTTGATGTCACCAAAATGAGCAGAGAATTGAGTTTAAGCAAAGTAAACAAAAGGTAAAATGGGTACCCTGCTCTGCAAGGCCATCATCCACAACCTTCGCAATCTATTTGTGCAAAAGACAAAACAAATCAGACTTTAGTAAACTATAAAACAGACAAAGAAACTTTATAAATAGCAACAAAGTAGTTTCTCAGATGAGAAGATGCATCTATTTCATACCTTGTTAAAATGCTCGTATTGCCTATTGCCAAGGCCAAACACTCCATATTGAAGATTGTTAAGCCATTCCCCTTTCTCTTTTCCCTGTTTCAAATTACATAATCCAAAATCAACCCCATGTCTTACTTACAATTACAATTCCAGGTTCTTAACTTAATAGGCAAATGAAATTTACCTCTGTAAACCACTTATAGAATCTTGCTGCATTGTCGGTTGGTTCACCATCTCCATAACTACATATCCCCAACAGCAAAATCAAACTTAAAAAAATGGGTACATACAAGCCTTCGAATGCTTATAGTGAATTTGTTTTAGTGATCCAAGTGGCAGATAATTAGACTCACGTAGCTAAGAAGAAAAATGCCAAAGATTCTTTCTTCAATTTGGTTTCATAATCATCATCCTCAGGAGCATAATCATCCTATCATTCAATTAATCAGTAACATAAAAATTACAATTCACCTGCATCAATCAACTAAACTTTTACATAAAAAATCAACCACTCAAACTCACCAAATCAATTACTTTAAATATAGCCTTTTCATATCTTGCTTTAGCTTCCTCAGCAAGTGCCTACACAAGGTAATTCATTTAATTCGTCACTCAAAATCAACAAAATTAAAAAAAGTTAACTCAAAAGATTCTAAAACATCACAAACCTTAGCAAAACCTTCAGCGGTACCAGTTTGCGTGCCGAAAAAAATGGTAACCTTCTTCTTACCATCGTCAACTACCTCTTCCAGCTCAATTTTCGGTAACAACAACTTGGGCGCCTCGAAACTTTTAGCATGTTTCTGGCTCGACGATTTCCGCCACACCAAGACGACAACGCATCCAATTAAAACGGCGACCGAAGTCGTCAGCAGCATCAGCAGCTCCCGATTCTCGACAAGCATCGCCAGAGACGGCTGCATCGAAGCACCGGCGGCGGAAACCGAGGAGTTGGACGGGTCTATGCTCCCTCCTCTCAGAATCGCTGTCATCAGATCGAAGGGAGACACTTTCAGCATCTTTTCGAATGTTCGGCCGGCGAGTTAAGGAAATGTAGAGAGAAAGCAAGAAAATGTTTTCAATTCTCTTTCTCTCTCTCTCTTAATGAGTTTGGTTTACTGAGAATTGGTTGGCAATGGTTGGAGAGAGTTGAGAAATGAAATGACGGGAGAGAAATGTGGGTGGTATTTATGGAGAGAGGAAGAGAGAGAAACTAAGCCGGCCAAATCAGACCAATTGACCCACCTAACGCGCAATTAAGTTTAACCACGGTTAACTCGTTTTGTGTGCCGCTTTTTGTAATTGTCTGCGCTGCGCTTATTTTTTATTTTTATTTTTGCAAAGAGCCGTCATATATTTGGCCTTACAAATTTTCTTGGTCGTGGTTGATTACCCATTCATATTTTGGGACGTTGGACTGGACTATTATTTAGACTATTTACTCAAATCTCTTTTGTACACACACTTTAAGTAGCAGTAGTAGTATTTTGCCACGTTGTCTTTTCTAAGATTTATAAAAAATAAAAATAAATAAATTGCAATAATTATTCAAATTTTAAACCATATGAGTATACATAAATCACAAATTCATAGATTACTTTATTCATCACATCATATTCTGGAATTTAATTAATTTATTATTGTTATATTTATTCGTAAAGATTAATCATAGGAGTATGTGACTATTTAACTCTTCAAAATTGTATCCCAACATTAAATACTAGTATTTAATACCCATCTGATCCCACCCAAATACTAGTACTATTATTTATAAATTGTAACCTCTTTTAATAAAATTCCAATCGAAACATACTTATATCGATGACACAAAAAAAAATTGTATATTTACAATATTCAATCACAACGACCTCATATAAAAGACTAAAGAAAAAAATAAAAGTCAACCAAATGTAAAAAATTGACCTACTCGATCTCAACTATCATGCTAATATCTCATTGTAGATATCCCATATATTATTCCCTTTTTACCACGATCTTTTTAAAATAAGAAAATAGTAACCATAAATCACTAATTCTATTATTTACGGAAATGCAATCTCCTCTTTAAAATAATTGTGACGCCCCCAAAATTAGGTATACATCACCCATCTTGGGTCGTCAGATACATAGTACAGAATACAAATACAACTGATTAATACAACTGTCGTGTACAATACGACAAAACATAAACTGTGAGTTTGAATACAAATATTATCTTCTAGAGAGTATTCATACTCAAAAGGAGTCCTCATTACATTTATTAACACACCATTACATAGAATAGTGAGGACTACTAACTAATACTATCATTCGGACCATCACTCCGTACCCCGACTAGTCCCAGCTACGTTCTCATTTCCTGAAGAGAACAGTGAAAGAAAGGGTGAGCTCAACTAGCCCAGTAAGAAATATTATGACTAAGATAATGCAGAATAAATTATCATTAGCCTTCAACAATGTTAAACTGATAAAATATAATAGACATCAAGTTTAACTGTAGCGGAACAAGCAATCCATTAAAAGAGTCAAGTAGAAAATAAACTCTACTATCTTTTATGATTTAAAAAGTTTTTCAACACTGTAATCGCTGAGACTCAGCTTAATAAAATAATCCACATCATCGAATCACCCCTGCACTACGGCCAAGGATATTCGTGTATTCATTAATGGTCATGATCATGCCAACAACTGTCCATCAATGCACTACGGGCCAATGAGGACTTTTACCACATCATTTGTAACATTACGGTCATGATTATACCGAATAATCCCTGGTCATAATCATACCAAGTCCATCTATGCACTACAGGCCACATATGACTTTCAACAGAATATAAACATGAGGATGATGACAATGATATAAGAATTCAATAAAACAAGTTCAAGAATTAATTTATCCAAGAATTAACAACGTCTAAATTGTCAACATGATACTGCATTGTGGAGTAAAATTCAAGAACGCTTAGAAGAATATTTTCTTGAAAAGATACTGGATGAAACGCAACTATCAAGGATATTCCACAAATTTCATGGAGTATAGAAGTCAAAACTTAACCAACTGAGTACAATAAAGAATGGAATAACAAAAGAAATCACCATGCATGCGATAGACCGCACAGACAGGTTATTCCAATAGAATAATAAATAATGGAACCAGGTTCGGCGTAAACGCACAGACAGGATATTCCGACAGAATAATAAATAATGGAACCAGGTCCGGTGTAAAACACACAGACAGGATATTCCAACAGAATAATAATAAAACGGAACCAGGTCCGGTGTAAAACACACAGACAGGATGTTCCAACAGAATAATAAACGGAACCAGGTCCGGTGTAAAACACACAGACAGGATGTTCCAACAGAATAATAGAAGAATGTCACCAAGTATAGGGTAGACCGCATATACTGGTTATTCCAACAGAATAATAACAAATGGAATAAGAAAAGTTCTCTTCATGAATATAAAAGAAATAATATTCCCTACCTTAAAAGAACTGGATATTGGAAAAGTGATGTAGCAGAATACTTTTAGTCTCTCTCTCTCTTATTCTCTCTATACTTTCTCTCTCTATAGCTTGAATGAATTCGTGAAAAATAATGAAGCCCTAGGCCTCTATTTATAGAAAAACTGAGGGTGGCTCTTGGTCTTAACGAAGGGTCAAATGACTCTTGGTCTTAACGAATGGTCAAATGACTCTTGGTAATATTGAAGGGACAACTACTATTGACGAAAGTAATTACTATTGACCAAGGTAAATACTATTGACGAAGGTAATTACTATTGACCAAGGTAAATACTATTGACCAAGGTAAATACTATTGACGAAGGTAATTACTATTGACGAAGAGACTCTTAGATGATGACATATGGCCCCCCATAAAATAACCAAACTTACCACAACGTCTCAATAATATAACATATTATACAGATGATACTATGACAATAATTTAAGAGATATGATGCAGCAATTACTGTAGCAATAATTGAGTATAGCTGAGTGACTTCTCACGTAAGCATCAATAATCAATACCGTGTGCTACTATGCAACCACGCGTATTACTGTACTTTTACTACCGAGTAGTTCAACAGTTTTAACGGTTTTAATGGTAACACCTCAACCGTTATTTTTATAGAAAGATAATTCTGTCGTTTTCTCAATCCGACAATAATTCCGTTGTGGGGTCCACCAATGATTGTGCCGTCGTACGAATATTCCCCGACAAAAAGAATATTCTCCGACCAAACGAATATTTTATAACAACTTGCTTACTTTGCAAAATTTATAAATATTACCCACAACTATAACATTATATTAAATTAACTCTATAATATTCAAAAATGATATTTATAAAAAATTCATCTTTATTTATAAAAATTGGGGTCTTACAATAATATTAATAAACAAATATGTCCATTATTAATTTTTATGCAATTTTATTATTTAAAAATGTAAACATATCTTTATTTTTAAAGAAAAATAATTTACTAGACTTTCTATGTACCGTAACAAATTTGTGTCAAATTATAATTGTGAAATCTATCAATATATAGGAAATTAATATTTGTGATTTGTGACTTGTGAGACGAAAATTACAAGGAGTAGAATAATACTCCAATGTTTAATAACAAAATTTGATTCTGAATCGTATTTTAGCGCAATGGTTACATCTGTACTAGCTTCACCACCAATTCATCTTTCAATGGGATGGGATGGGATGGCCTCTATTTATTTCTATCTATTAACCACCCCCAACTAAAATTGAAAATAAATAATTGACCCCCTCATCTCATTACTCATTAGAATTCAGAATATTTTCTCAGGAGCGGTGACCTCAATATTTGAATTAAACAGTCAAAATATTCCTTCTAAAGTTTGGTGTCCTAATAATTGGTCAAAGTCAAATGTTTCCCAGGAAGAAACGAGGAACCAACCGGTAAGCGCTAGAAGAAAAACAGACAAACAAAAATGGGACGGACCACACATTGTTGTTGCCATTCATTCGTCTTCTACTAATTAGGTCCGGTTTGGTACGAATGTAGTAATATATATACAGTACATCCTTGGACTTAATATTTTTATTTTTGAATTTAAAATTTTGGAAACCAATATCGAAAAGTTAAATATGTCTTTAGTTTTTTTTTAAGCCATGTCAAAACTAATACTAGGGCACAATAACCTATGACTTTGTTCCCGATAATGGTTTTTTGGAGTCACACTTTAAATTTAAAATTGATATAAATATAGATTAATTAATATAATAATAAATATTGTGAATTATGTAAATGTTACAATTAACTATCAAATTTATTATTTCCTAACTTTTAGTGAATAGTACAGTAATAATTTTAAATTTAATAATAATTTTATATTACTTTTAAATAAAATTATTCTACTTAAATTTACATTTTATCATAGAATCTTGGGGAATGTAAATAAAGGCCACACAATTAAGGAGCCTATACTGTCTTTTGCTTATAGACATCAAATAAGAGACCTGTATTGTCTTTTACTCTGTGGACAGCCTCTTTGGCGGGCGTAGTGCTAAGATGACTTTACAAAAGTAAGTTCCTTGTCTTCTAATTTCTATTTCTATTTCTATTTCTACCTCACGAGCTTTATCGTACTCACTGTTTTGAAATCCGACCCGAATGGGCATGTTCAACCGGATAAATTGAAAATCGGTTCTATATCCGGTTGGTTTTGATTTGACTCCATGAGCCGATTTTTTAATATTTGTTTTGTATTAAAAAAATTAATATTAAAATCAATCAATTTTAAAAATATTGTTACTCAACTTTATTATGTTTTAGGACATACAAAATTATATTTTTTAAAATTTTATTAATTACTAATAATATATATTTATGACGTCACCGATTCAATAACGGTTCAACCACTGGCTATCCATTAACTCGATAATTTTTTCGCTTCGGTGACCGATTTAGGTCTGGAAACATTGATTGTACTCGTAAGAGTCTAGTAGAGTGTTGGGGCATGATATTTCTTTCATTGGGCCAGACCGATTGGGCCCATCCATTTAATTAGCCTAGTAGACCTTTATTACTAAGTCTTATAGTCATTGGGCTTAACATTTACACTACCTTTATTGTATCTCTTTAATAATGGGCTGGGTCAAGTGACCGGCCCATAAGATCTTTTAATATCTACGACTTTGACTGATAATGATGAAAGGAGGAGGGCAGTTGACCAAGAGCCTGCAGATCATTAATGTGGATGAGATTTTATCCGGCCGGCGGCAGGAACAGTGGAAAAAAGGTGATAACCTGCATGCAGTCGGCTGGGACAAGAGGTCACTGGGGGACGGTGTCAGAAGGGGGTTGGTGGCACGAAAAACTGAGCACGAGAGTATAACCGGGCAAGGAAGTCTTCTAGCAAAAGGTACGCATACACTTTCTATCTAGCTCAACACACTAGACATTTTTACATCCTCCATTGTTAAACCTTGAACACCTGTATTGACTCTCACGCCGGAGCTATCCCCCGACGGTCCAGCCGTCAAGCTTTTGGTGTTGATCGTGTTTTCTGTGCAGGATTAGGACGTCTTACGTGATTGGGGCGTCATCAAATATCTTGGCGTTAACATGGCGCTAGAAGGAGGGCTGAGTTCTAGTGTTTCAGAGCTTTCAATCACAAATATTCATTTGTTCCACGCTCTCAAGGATGGGGAAGAGCAGAGCAGACACGCCTGAGGGACAGCCGATGACTGTTGGTGATTCACCACCACGAGTTTCTGTTAGAGATCGTTTGGGGCCCACACTAAGTGCTCATGCTAGCACAGCCTCCAAGCGATCACATGGAGATTCTCGTCCAAGAGCCGTGGGCAAAGCTAAGAGAAAGTTAATCTTCACAACGGATAAAGAGTCCGGTCGCGGCCGGAAACAGCTAGACCACGACGAGAAGGCCTCCTGATTGGCTAAGATGGCAGAAGAGGCAGATAGGGCCATGGAGTCACTCATGAAGCAGAGGCAGGATATAGCCTAGCAGATGTCCCGGATGGAAGAGTTGAGGGATGAAGCGTCCAGTTATGTTCAGTCCGAAAGGCGTGTGCATCGCAGCGGGAAGGAGCCGGTTCATTCAGAACATGGGATTCAAAGCCAGCATCGGGAGAGAAAAAGATCGAGGAGTCCCACTCCTCGAAGATCGGAGGAAGCGCTCCGTCGTGACGTCCCCATGGGGCAGATCCGAAGTGATAGGAAAGGCCGGTCCAGAGAACGAACTCCAGAGAGCATGAAAAGGGCACTCATTGTCGCACACTCTCACCACAGTCATCGGACCCAGAGGCGAAGCAGATCTAGGAGTCGTACACCCGAAAGTCGGGTACTTCGCCCAGAAGACCGTCGTCGTAAAAGTCTTTCGAAGGTTGGGGATATTACAGTCAACGACCGACCTACTCAAAGAAGGAGAGAGTCGTCGGAGAAGGAAGTGTCGTCACAGCCGGAAGGAGTAGAGTACCTCGTAAAAGAACTGAAGGCACTCCAGAAGCAGTTGGCCGAGGTCCAGCAGGTGAAGAATACTCCGGGAAAGAAAGCATCCCCGTTTTCCTCGAATATTCTTAGGGAGAAGGCGGACACCTCTAAGAAGTTGACTCACATAGAAAGTTACGATGGTTCGGGAGATCCTTACGACCATAGCCAAGCATTTGACCGGTTAATGGACTACTACGATTTCACTGACGCTGCCAAATGTCACATGTTTGTTACGACGTTGAGAGAGGATGCGAGGCAGTGGATGGGAAATTTGCCGGCAGATTCAATTTCATCATGGTCCGAACTCTGCGATAAGTTCCACGCTCGTTTTGGGAGTAACTGAAGAAGAGGGAGGCCCACGGGCTCTTTGGCACAGGTCAGACAGTACACCAACGAGTCTTTGGGTCAGTATGTGAAGAGGTTCCGAGAGGCCGTTGGTCAGGTGTCAGATTTGAACGATCTCCAAGCCGTGGGGTTGTTTCAGAACGGTCTGGACCTAGTGAAGTTGGAGAAGCTGGTGAAAAAGTTGATGTTCAATCATCCGAAGAGCCTGGCAGAGGCATTCGATAAGGCAGAAGGTTATATCGTTGTGGAAGAGGCTATGAGTAGCTTGAAGCGTTCCTCTACGGAACAGGTGAAAGAGGCAGATGTCCCTAAAACCCGGGATGATCCGAAGAAGATTGGGGGGTATAATGATAGATCGGAGAGCCGTTCCAAGAAGTTCAACAACTCATGGCGACAAGGAGATACTCGTCCACCTACTTCCACCCCGAAGGTGAATAAGGTTTATACCAAACTGAACACAGACAGGTCGGTGATTCTAGACCAAATCCGGAACCAGCCGTTCTTTGAGCCACCAAGGGACAACTATAGGACAGGGCAGGGCAACTCTCGAAAATATTGTAACTATCATCAAGCTGCAGGCCATGGCACCAACGAATGTTGTAATCTGAAGGATTTCGTAGAAAGGAAGATCCAGAGCGGTCTGCTAGTCCAATATGTGGCCGAAAAGAATCAACAAAGTGTCGACCGCACCGTTCAGACAGTTCAAACGAATCCTCCTGTGCAGCCCGTCCCGAACCCGCCACCAAGGCATGTCATTGACGTAATAACAGGGGGAACGTCGGGGAAATTGGTAGGAAGAAAGAGAAGGGGGTATCTAGATTCGGTTATGTCCATATCAGGTGCCTCTCCAAGGATGGATAGACCCTTTCCCGGAACTATTATATCCTTTACAGATGCAGACTATCCTTTGGAGCCCATTGATCCACATGAAGGGGCGTTAGTAATCACCGCGCAAGTAGGCTCGGTAGACATGAAACGTATGATGATAGATAACGGGTCTTCAGTGGATATTCTGTACGCCCACGCATATCAAAGAATGCATCTTGAAGGGCGAAAAATGGAAGTTGGGCAGGAGGCTCCTCTGTATGGCTTCAACAACGATCCGGTCAAAGTTTCTGGCACTATCGAGCTCCCGGTGGTCTTCGGCACAGCCCCGCAACAGACAGAAATAATGTGTAAATTCTATGTTGTGCATGTAGATTCGGCTTACAACGTCATACTGGGAAGACCTACGCTGATGGCTCTCCAAGCCGTGACTTCTATCCCCCATTTCAAAATCAAATTCCCTACAGCACACGGGGTCGGAGAGGTGGCTGGAGATTCGGATCTAGCCCGACGCTGCTATCAGAATGCGTGCATCTCTTCTGGAGTAGGGGTCAGCAAGCAGAAACAAACCATGGCAATCGAGATTGAGCCCTTCACTGAAAGCAGTTCCGAGCCATTGGTAACACCTGCGGGGGAGACGGAGGAGATTGAGTTGATCCTTGGGAAAGCAGACAAGACAGTGAAAATTGGTTTGGGCCTACCAGAGCCTCTTCGGACAAATCTTATGGAACTCCTTCGCTGCTATGCGGACATTTTTGCATGGGAACCGCAGGACATGCCAGGGATTAGCAGAAAGGTCGCTGAGCACCGATTGGAGGTAGATCCCTCGAAGAAGCCTGTTTGGCAAAAGAGACGAATCTTCGCACCCGAGCGACAGAAGATAATTGACGAAGAGATCGCCAAGCTGTTGGCCGCTGATTTTATTTTTGAGATCGACTACCCACAGTGGATGGCCAATGTAGTATTGGTGCAGAAGCAGAACCAAAAATGGTGGGTTTGCATTGATTACACCGACCTAAATAAAGCTTGTCCGAAGGATTTTTATCCTTTGCCCCATATTGATCAACTTATTGATGCAACTTCAGGATATGCTCTACTAAGCTTTATGGATGCTTTTTCAGGTTATCATCAAATATCCATGTGCAGAGAAGATATCCCGAAGACAGCATTCATTACTCACCGTTCGGTATACGCATATAAGAAGATGACCTTTGGCCTTATCAATGCTGGAGCAACCTACCAAAGAATGATGAATTTTATCTTCCACAAGCAGCTGGGAAAGAATATGGAGGTTTATGTGGACGACATGATCGTTAAAAGCATGCAGGTTCAGAAACATTTGGACGATCTGGAGGAATGTTTTCAGACTGTCCGGCACCACAAACTGAGGCTTAATCCCGTAAAATGTACCTTCGGCCTCGGTGCGAGAAAGTTCTTGGGGTATCTGGTCAGTCAGAGGGGCATCGAAGCTAATCCAGAGAAAATTCAGGTTGTCCTTGACATGAAGACTCCTCAATCGTTTAAAGACATCCAACGTCTGACCGGTAGGATTGCAGCTCTGAGGAGGTTCATGTCCAGATCCGCAGAAAGGTGTCTACCATTCTTCGACACACTGAAGGGGCCGAAGAATGCGAAGACTTTCCAATGGACTTCGCCCTGTGAAGAAGCCTTCCAAGGCATAAAGACCTATCTGTCCTCTGCTCCCCTATTGGTAAAACCCACCCCGAAAGAGACCTTGTATCTTTATCTTGTAGCGAGCTCCTTAGCCGTTGGAGCAGTGCTGATTCGGGAGATCAGTGGAAAGCAGCACCCGGTATATTGCGTCAATCACGTCCTACGAGACGCCGAAACCAGGTATCCAAATATTGAAAAATTGCCTTTGCTTTAGTAATTGCTAGCCGAAAGCTTCGGCAATACTTTCAGGGTAGGCCCTTGATCGTCTACACAGATCAACCGCTGAAGAAGGTAATGGGTAAGCCAGAGGTTTCAGGGAGATTTGCAGCATGGACCATGGAATTGTCCCAGTTTTTCCTTGAGTACCATCCCCGAACCACTATCAAGGGACAAGCTTTGGCCGATTTTGTGGTAGAATGTTCCTTCACCGAGGCAGACGCCGAGTTACGGGAAGCGGGGATGTAAGACCCCAACTTATTAATGAATAAAATCAAATTTTCTCTAAATATTATTGTGAATAATAAGGGGTTAATTTGATATAATACTTTGGTTATGGGTGAAATGTGTAAATTTTACAAAATAAACAAGTGGTTATAAAATATTTATTTTTGGTCGGTGAATATTCGGTTGGTCGTGAAATATTCTTGCTGTCGGGGAATATTCGTACGACGACACAGCCTTGTGTGGGCCCCATAACGGAAAGCGATTGGATGAAGAAAACGACAAGTATAAGTTGTTTATAAATAACGGCGTAGTTGTTACCGTTAATACTGTTGGAATACCCGGTGGTTAAAATACAGTAGCACACGGTATTGCACCAATTATTGATTCTTACGTAAGAAGGCACTACTCAATAATTGTTACAGTAGTTATTATTTAATATTTTATTTTATTGATTCAATAATTGCTGCGTTGATATTTTATATTATTGTTGTTTCAATAATTGTTGCTGCACAGTATTTTCATTTATCAGATCAATAATTCATATTATTTGAATAATATTATTAGATAACATTATTGGCAATGTCTAGAAAGTTCTGTCTAAGGAGAGGTTTGGTCATCTAATTGCGCGTCAGTAAAGGAAAATCCTTATTGGAAAGCCCCCTCTTTCCTGGGAACGGCCTGGTTGTCATAAATGTGATTCTGTAATATTATTTGTGAATAATTAATTATTGATTCATATGATAAGGAAATATTTATTTTATGTGGATATAAATGAGGGATATATTTTTGTGGTTAAAAATGAAGGAGTTAATGTTGAGATTTTTGTCAGTATTTTTGTCGGAATGGAGGTATTAAAAATCAGGGTTTTTGAGATAGTTTGCGGGGGTTATAATTTTTAATCCGACCGTTGGATCGTGGTAATTTTTGGATATGTTATACATATATAAGTTGAGTATATGTCCACAAATTTTGAACCGTTAAAAATGAACGTATGATTTATTATGAATTTTACGAGATAACTGGTTCAGAAATTGTTGAATTTTCGGAGTTTATCATTTTGATGGAAAATTCTAGAATTGGTGGGCCCCACTTGTGGTTGGTGAAGAAATGTGCTGAATTATATTTCAAATGTGGTGGGTGGGAATAGTAGCAGGTAAAGCCATCAGGTTGCAGGTCAAACCTACTAAAATTTTCCTATAAATAGAGGGCTAAGTTAGAATTGAAAATCACACCAGAAACAAGTTTTCTCTCTTTCTCTCTCTAGATTATTGAGTGTATTTTGTGAGTATTTAGATACTTTGAGAGTTTCTATTCATCAGAGCAAGTTTCTTTCAGCCTTATACCGGTATTCCGACCAGAAGTACTGATATTTTGAGGTAAGGGATATTATTTTCTTCTTAAATGATATTATTTTCTTCAATATCATTATGCTGAAATATTGATATGAGTTTTTATCAAATTTGGAACTTTTTGTGTCGGTATTACTATTCACGTATACGGTACTATTCACGTATACGACACTATTCACGAATACGGCACTATTCACCGAAAAATAAAATTTTTCCTTTTTGTCCAAGATGTCTATTATGGTTACTATCTTTGATTTTATCCATGTTTTGATCTTTATTTTTGAATTCTGCTTCACAATTGATTATTATGAAGTATTATTGATCTTGGATAAACTGTTATACGAATCCCTACTATTTGTCCTTCTGTCTCATTGGATTCGTTCTCTTTAAGATATTTTTCATCATCCTCAGTCCTAAATGATGATATTACTGAATATCTTTGGCCTGTAGTGCAAAGATGTATAATTACTTGATGAATATCTTTGGCCTGTAGTGCAAAGATGAACAGGTGTTGAGATGAACATGACCGACTGATGATACAAATGAATATCTTTGGCCTGTAGTGCAAAGATGAATATTTGGTTAAAGATGATTATTAATTGATGTTACAGGGATAAAATATTGATGATGGACTTTTAAATCTTAGAAGATAGTAGAATTCTTTCTCTACTTGACTCTTCTAATGGTTTGCTGTTTCCGCTGCAGTTGTTGATCTAAAACTTGTTGTCGATTATATTTTATCAGATTTTTCCCTGTTGAAGACTATTTTTTCCTGTTGAAGACTAACGATAATTTGTTGTATATTATCTTAGTCATAATATTCTTTACTGGGCTAGTTGAGCTCACCCTTTTCCTTTTTGTTCCATTTTTCTTCTCAGGAGGTGAGAACATAGCAGGATCTAGTCGGGGTATGGAGTGATGGTTCTAGAAAGATGTTTTAGCAGTCCTCACTATTTCTGTAAAATAGTGTTTGAATAATTGTAATGAGGATTTATTTGAGTGTGGATATTGTCTAGAAGACAATATTTGTATTTAAACTCACAGTATGTGTTGTCGTATTTTGCACGACAATTGTATTATTGAATTGTAGTTTGCTTTCTGTACCATGTATTTGGCGACTCAGAATGGGTGTTGTATACCTATTTTGGGGGCGTCACAGTTGGTATCAGAGCTTAGGGATATGATCCCTGGCTGAGATGTGAGACAAGAACTAGGAGGGGAGAGACGGGGAATTCCTTCGCTAGTATGACCTGACTAAGTTTATTTGGTGTTTATTTGGTCGGTCAGAGTATAGGGATAATGTATGACATGACTATTAACCCTTGTTTTATGACAGTATTTAAGAATGGCAGCTGAGAACGTTAATAATGGAGTAAATCAGACCGTGGAGACACCTTTGATCAACACCCAGGGGAACGTGCAACAGGAAGGCAATATTCCTCCTGTAAACAACATTACCGAGCAAACGATGAATGATGGAATGTTTAGGAGCTTTTTGCAGTTCATGCAAAATCAGACGAGGGAGACTCGTGTGCAGAATACGGGTGGAAATGATCACAACGCGCGGTTTGTCACAGCTAAGCAGTTCAAAGAATTGGGACCACCAGAATTTAAGGGAAAGCCGGATCCGATCATGGCGGAAACGTGGGTCAAGCAAATTACCAAGATATTTGATGTCTTGGGATGCACGGAGGAACAGAAGGTTCCATTCGCCACATTTATGTTCCGCGGTGAGGCAGACTACTGGTGGGAGTCTGTGAAGCGTACCCAGCCTGACGCACTCAACATGTCCTGGGAAACATTTCAAAAACTGTTCAATGACAAGTACTTTCCTGAAAGTATTCGTCATATGAAGGAGGTTGAGTTTATTAGACTGGAACAAAACAACATGACGGTGTCCCAGTACGAGGCGAAGTTTGCAGAGTTATCCAGGTTTGCACCTCATTTGGTCGAAAATGAGGAACGAATGACAAGGATGTTTCTGAGAGGTCTAAAACCCGAGATTCGGCAATATCTTATCTCTCATAAATTTTCTTTATATTCAGATGTTGTAAACAGGGCTCAATTATTAGAACGAGATAATGAGTATGTGCAACCGAGGGACCACAACCAGGGTCATACCGGTGGCGGCAGTCATCGAAGCAATGAAAACCAGCAGGGAGGAAAACATTCGGACAAAAGCGGTAACCACTCTGGTGGTAATCGTGGTCGTGATAATAGAAGGAGCGAGTCGGGAGGAGATTTCAAGAAGAGAAGGTACAACAATGATAACGTAAAGACGTCAGCACTGTGACGCCCCCAAAATAGGTATACAACACCCATTCTGAGTCGCCAAATACATGGTACAGAAAACAAACTACAACTTCAATAATACAATTGTCGTGCAAAATACGACAACACATACTGTGAGTTTAAATACAAATATTGTCTTCTAGACAATATCCACACTCAAATAAATCCTCATTACAATTATTCAAACACTATTTTACAGAAATAGTGAGGACTGCTAATACATCTTTCTAGAACCATCACTCCATACCCCGACTAGATCCTGCTATGTTCTCACCTCCTGAGAAGAAAAATGGAACAAAAAGGAAAAGGGTGAGCTCAACTAGCCCAGTAAAGAATATTATGACTAAGATAATATACAACAAATTATCGTTAGTCTTCAACAGGGAAAAATCTGATAAAATATAATCGACAACAAGTTTTAGATCAACAACTGCAGCGGAAACAACAAACCATTAGAAGAGTCAAGTAGAGAAAGAATTCTACTATCTTCTAAGATTTAAAAGTCCATCATCAATATTTTATCCCTGTAACATCAATTAATAATCATCTTTAACCCAATATTCATCTTTGCACTACAGGCCAAAGATATTCATTTGTATCATCAGTCGGTCATGTTCATCTCAACACCTGTTCATCTTTGCACTACAGGCCAAAGATATTCATCAAGTAATTATACATCTTTGCACTACAGGCCAAAGATATTCAGTAATATCATCATTTAGGACTGAGGATGATGAAAAATATCTTAAAGAGAACGAATCCAATGAGACAGAAGGACAAATAGTAGGGATTCGTATAACAGTTTATCCAAGATCAATAATACTTCATAATAATCAATTGTGAAGCAGAATTCAAAAATAAAGATCAAAACATGGATACAATCAAAGATAGTAACCATAATAGACATCTTGGACAAAAAGAAAAAAATTTATTTTTCGGTGAATAGTGCCGTATTCGTGAATAGTGCCGTATACGTGAATAGTGCCGTATACGTGAATAGTAACCCCGACACAAAAAGTTCCAAATTTGATAAAAACTCATATCAATATTTCAGCATAATGATATTGAAGAAAATAATATCATTAAGAAGAAAATAATATCCCTTACCTCAAAATATCAGTACTTCTGGTCGGAATACCGGTATAAGGCTGAAAGAAACTTGCTCTGATGAATAGAAACTCTCAAAGTATCTAAATACTCACAAAATACACTCAATAATCTAGAGAGAGAAAGAGAGAAAACTTGTTTCTGGTGTAATTTTCAATTCTAACTTAGCCCTCTATTTATAGGAAAATTTTGGTAGGTTTGACCTGCAACCTGATGGCTTTACCTGCTACTATTCCCACCTACCACATTTGAAATATAATTCAGCACATTTCTTCACCAACCACAAGTGGGGCCCACCAATTCTAGAATTTTCCACCAAAATGATAAACTCCGAAAATTCAACAATTTCTGAACCAGTCATCTTGTAAAATTCATAATAAATCATACGTTCATTTTTAACGGTTCAAAATTTGTGGGCATATACTCAACTTATATATGTATAACATATCCAAAAATTACCACGATCCAACGGTCGGATTAAAAATTATAACCCCCGCAAAATATCTCAAAAACCCTGATTTTTAATACCTCCATTCCGACAAAAATATGGATAAAAACCTCAACATTAACTCCTTCATTTTTAACCACAAAAATATATCCCTCATTTATATCCACATAAAATAAATATTTCCTTATCATATGAATCAATAATTAATTATTCACAAATAATATTACAGAATCACATTTATGACAACCAGGCCGTTCCCAGGAAAGAGGGGGCTTTCCAATAAGGATTTCTCCTTACTGGCGCGCAATTAGATGACCAAACCTCTCCTTAGACAGAACTTTCTAGACATTGCCAATAATGTTATCTAATAATATTATTCAAATAATATGAATTATTGATCTGATAAATGAAAATACTGTGCAGCAACAATTATTGAAACAACAATAATATAAAATATCAATGCAGCAATTATTGAATCAATAAAATAAAATATTGAACAGTAATCACTGTAACAATTATTGAGTAGTGCCTTCTTACGTACGAATCAATAATTCAACTATACTGTGCAATCCGTGTGCTACTATGCAACCACGCGTTATTACTGTATTTTTAACCACCGGGTATTTAAACAGTGTTAACGGTAACAACTACGCCGTTATTAATAAACAACTTATACTTGTCGTTTTCTTCATCCAATCGCTTTCCGTTATGGGGCCCACACAAGGCTGCGTCGTCGTACGAATATTCCCCGACAGCAAGAATATTCCACGACCAACCGAATATTCACCGACCAAAAATAAATATTTTATAACCACTTGCTTATTTTGCAAAATTTGCACATTTCACCCATAACCAAAGTATTATATCAAATTAACCCCTTATTATTCACAATAATATTTAGAGAAAATTTGATTTTATTCATTAATAAGTTGGGGTCTTACAACCTCCCCTCCTTATGAAATTTCGTCCTCGAAATTGACGTACGTACCTGATGTTTCAAAAAGGTGAGGATACCTCGCTTTCATTTCTGATTCCAACTCCCAGGTCATTTCTTCAATAGCATGGTTTCTCCACAAAACCTTAACTTGTGGTATAACCTTCGTGCGTAGGACATGCTCTTTCCTATCCAAGATCTTAACAGGTACCTCCTCGTACGTTAAATCTTCAGCTATCTCGTCTGGTTCTAACTCAATAATGTGGTTCGGGTCTTTAACATATTTACGAAGCATAGATATGTGAAAAACATTATGAACACGAGACATGCTTGGAGGTAATGCGAGTCTATATGCCACATTTCCTATTCGCTCAAGAATCTCAAATGGACCAACAAATCTTGGATTGAGCTTTCCTCTCTTCCCAAATCTTGTAACTCCCTTCCATGGTGCAACACGTAACAATACATGATCCCCAATATTAAATTCCACGTCCTTCCGATGAAGATCCGCATAACTCTTTTGTCGATCCTGTGCCGTTTGTATACGTTGTCGAATCGTTTGGATCTTCTCTGTAGTAATGCGTACCAACTCTGGTCCCAACAATGTTGCTTCACCCACCTCGTCCCAGCATACTGGAGAACGACATTTTCTTCCATACAACGCCTCAAATGGAGCCATACCTATGCTCGCCTGATAACTGTTGTTGTAGGAGAATTCCACCAATGGTAGGTACTTATCCCAACTCCCTTTGAGATCTAAGACACAAAGTCTTAATAGATCTTCAAGAGTTTGAATAGTCCTCTCTGATTGTCCGTCCGTTTGAGGATGGTATGCTGAACTGAATCGTAAATCCGTGCCCATAGCTTTCTGCAAGCTAACCCAAAATCGTGAAGTGAATCTTGGGTCACGATCCGAAACTATGGATACTGGCATGCCATGCAATCTCACAATCTCGTTCACGTACATACTAGCAAGACGTTCAAGGGAATAAGTCTCACGTATCGGCAAGAAATGAGCGGACTTGGTTAATCTATCAACAATAACCCAAATCGCATCTATGCCTTGAGAAACCTTGGGAAGACCCGTAACAAAATCCATAGTAATGTGTTCCCACTTCCATTTCGGAATCTCAAGTGGTTGCAATGGACCCTTTGGTACTTGATGCTCCGCTTTTACACGTTGACAAGTTAAACATCTCGAGATAAACTCCGCGATCTCTCTTTTCATATTGCTCCACCAAAATGTATGTCGAAGATCGTGATACATTTTGGTACTCCCAGGATGGATTGCAAACGGTGTGTTGTGTGCCTCCATCATTATTCTATGCTTCAAGTCAAAATCGTTAGGAACACAAAGTCTGGAGTTGACTCGAAGTATTCCTTCTTCATCGATTCTTGCTTCTGGAATAGCACCTTCTTGCACTTTCTTCTTCATACGCATCAGCTCTATATCCGTAGCTTGAGCAGCTTTAACTTTATCGATTAAAGTCGGTTCTACTCGTATATTTGATATCATCATGTGGGTACTTGGAGCCTTCATCTCTATCTCCATCCTTTGCAAGTCATACAAAATGGGCCTTTGTGTTAACAACATTGCACTCGTACCCGCATATGATCTTCTACTCAATGCGTCAGCTACTACGTTTGCTTTTCCAGGATGGTATTGGATGGTATGATCGTAATCTTTCAACAGCTCAAGCCAACGTCGTTGCCGCATGTTGAGTTCCTTTTGGGTGAAGAAATATTTGAGGCTTTTATGATCTGTATAGATCTCCACTTTCTCCCCATACAGGTAGTGTCTCCAGATCTTCAACGCAAAAACGACTGCTGCCAACTCCAAATCATGAGTAGGATAATTCCTCTCATATTCTTTGAGTTGTCGTGAGGCATAGGCTATGACTTTCCCATGTTGCATGAGAACACATCCTAACCCTTTGCCTGAAGCATCGCTGTAGATAACAAATCCATCCGAACCAGATGGTATTGTCAAAACAGGTGCCGAAATGAGTCTCCTCTTGAGTTCTTGGAAACTCTTCTCGCATTCCTCACTCCATACGAATTTTGTATCTTTCCGAGTCAGCTGAGTTAACGGAGTAGCGATTCGAGAAAATCCTTCCACAAATCTCCGATAATAACCAGCTAAGCCCAGAAAGCTACGTACTTCGGTTACCGACTTCGGTTGCTCCCAACTTTGTATGGCTTCAATCTTCGCCGGGTCGACAGATACTCCATGTTTTGACACCACGTGCCCAAGGAATGCTACTTCCTCAAGCCAGAACTCGCATTTCTTCAGTTTGGCATATAGCTTGTTTTCACGAAGCCTTTGCAGTACCAGCTTCAAATGGCGCTCATGATCTTCACGGCTTTTGGAATAGATGAGGATGTCATCAATAAAGACAACAACGAACTGATCCAAATATTCTTTGAATACACGGTTCATCATATCCATGAAGGCAGCAGGAGCATTAGTCAATCCAAAAGACATTACTAAGAATTCATAATGCCCGTACCGAGTTCTGAAGGCAGTCTTTGGAATATCCTCAGTTTTAATCTTCAGCTGATGATATCCAGAACGAAGATCGATCTTTGAAAAGAATTGTGCTCCTTGCAACTGGTCAAACAGGTCATCAATGCGAGGTAGCGGATACCTATTCTTGATGGTGACATGGTTCAATTCTCGATAGTCAATACAAAGTCGCATACTCCCGTCTTTCTTCTTTACGAATAAAACAGGAGCACCCCAAGGAGACGTACTAGGACGAATAAAACCGATGTCCAACAACTCCTGTAGTTGGACTTTTAACTCCTGAAGTTCAATAGGAGCCATTCGATATGGGGTTTTAGAAATGGGCTTTGTACCGGGTTCAAGGTCAATAAAGAATTCAATTTCTCGTTCCGGGGGTAGACCGGGAAGTTCTTCAGGAAATACATCGGAAAATTCTCTAACAATAGAAATATTATTCAAATCTGACTTGTCTTTGTTCAAATCCATAACATGGGCTAAGAAAGCTTGACATCCGTTTTTCAATAAACGAATAGCTTTGTGGCTTGATATGACAGTGACTGATTTTAGTGGTTTAGTAGTTTGAATTCGTATGACAGGTTGGTTAGGAATATGAAAACTAACAACCTTACGAAAACAATCAATTTTAGCATGATGAGTGGTTAACCAATCAATTCCTAAAATCACATCAAAAGCAAGTATCTTTAAAGAGATAAGATCAACAGGTAATGTGATAGTGCCAACTTGGATCATGCAAGATTTATAAACTGTAGATGTAACGAAGGTTTCACCCAACGGAGTTTCAACAGATAAGTTAAAGTCCAATTTCTCCGGAGTCAAGTTTAAACGTTGAGCACAAGCAGGAGAGATAAAAGAATGGGTAGAACCGGTATCTAGTAAAGTATAAACTTCGCAAGAATTCAAGATTAGCTTACCCGTGATCACCTCGTTCGGGTTTCTCACGTTTTGGCCAGTTACGACAAACGCTCTTCCAGGAACCGCTGATTTCGCCTTATCCGGGACAGCCCTTGGAATCACCACTCCCGCTGAACTTGGTTTCGCTATAGTACAATCTCGAGCGATGTGGCCTTCCTTCCCACAGTTGTAACACACCTTGGATTGTTGTGGACAGTTTGGGCTGATATGTCCCTCTTTCCCGCATTTGTAACATCTAACTGGCGGTCGTTCTCCTCCCCTAAAATTTGTTGTTGGTGCTGGTGCTGGTGCTGATGTCTTCCCGTCATTGTTGAATCTCCTCTTTCTGAAATTTCCACTTGACTCACCTCTCCTATTATCATGGCCACGATGACCACCCGAGTGGTTACCGCCTTTGTTCGTATTTTTCCCTCCTCGTTGGTTATCATCGCTCTGATGATTGCTGTCACCGGTATGACCCTGGTTGTGGTCCCTCGGTTGAGTATACTCATTATCTCTCTCTAATAATTGAGCCCTGTTTACAACATCTGAATATAAAGAAAATTTATGAGAGATAAGGTATTGACGAATCTCAGGTTTTAAACCTCTCAGAAACATCCGCGTCATTCGTTCCTCATTTTCGACCAAATGAGGTGCAAACCTGGATAACTCTGCAAACTTCGCCTCGTACTGGGACACCGTCATGTTGTTTTGTTCCAGTCTAATAAACTCAACCTCCTTCATATGACGAATACTTTCAGGAAAGTACTTGTCATTGAACAGTTTTTGAAATGTTTCCCAGGACATGTTGAGTGCGTCAGGCTGGGTACGCTTCACAGACTCCCACCAGTAGTCTGCCTCACCGCGGAACATAAATGTGGCGAATGGAACCTTCTGTTCCTCCGTGCATCCCAAGACATCAAATATCTTGGTAATTTGCTTGACCCACGTTTCCGCCATGATCGGATCCGGCTTTCCCTTAAATTCTGGTGGTCCCAATTCTTTGAACTGCTTAGCTGTGACAAACCGCGCGTTGTTATCATTTCCACCCGTATTCTGCACACGAGTCTCCCTCGTCTGATTTTGCATGAACTGCAAAAAGCTCCTAAACATTCCATCATTCATCGTTTGCTCGGTAACGTTGTTTACAGGAGGAATATTGCCTTCCTGTTGCACGTTCCCCTGGGTAGTGATCAAAGGTGTCTCCACGGTCTGATTTACTCCATTATTAACGTTCTCAGCTGCCATTCTTAAATACTGCCATAAAACAAGGGTTAATAGTCATGTCATATATTATCCCTATACTCTGACCGACCAAATAAACACCAAATAAACTTAGTCAGGTCATACTAGCGAAGGAATTCCCCGTCTCTCCCCTCCTAGTTCTTGTCTCACATCTCAGCCAGGGATCATATCCCTAAGCTCTGATACCAACTGTGACGCCCCCAAAATAGGTATACAACACCCATTTTGAGTCGTCAAATACATGGTACAGAAAGCAAACTACAACTTCAATAATACAATTGTCGTGCAAAATACGACAACACATACTGTGAGTTTAAATACAAATATTGTCTTCTAGACAATATCCACACTCAAATAAATCCTCATTACAATTATTCAAACACTATTTTACAGAAATAGTGAGGACTGCTAATACATCTTTCTAGAACCATCACTCCATACCCCGACTAGATCCTGCTATGTTCTCACCTCCTGAGAAGAAAAATGGAACAAAAAGGAAAAGGGTGAGCTCAACTAGCCCAGTAAAGAATATTATGACTAAGATAATATACAACAAATTATCGTTAGTCTTCAACAGGGAAAAATCTGATAAAATATAATCGACAACAAGTTTTAGATCAACAACTGCAGCGAAAACAACAAACCATTAGAAGAGTCAAGTAGAGAAAGAATTCTACTATCTTCTAAGATTTAAAAGTCCATCATCAATATTTTATCCCTGTAACATCAATTAATAATCATCTTTAACCAAATATTCATCTTTGCACTACAGGCCAAAGATATTCATTTGTATCATCAGTCGGTCATGTTCATCTCAACACCTGTTCATCTTTGCACTACAGGCCAAAGATATTCATCAAGTAATTATACATCTTTGCACTACAGGCCAAAGATATTCAGTAATATCATCATTTAGGACTGAGGATGATGAAAAATATCTTAAAGAGAACGAATCCAATGAGACAGAAGGACAAATAGTAGGGATTCGTATAACAGTTTATCCAAGATCAATAATACTTCATAATAATCAATTGTGAAGCAGAATTCAAAAATAAAGATCAAAACATGGATACAATCAAAGATAGTAACCATAATAGACATCTTGGACAAAAAGGAAAAAAATTTATTTTTCGGTGAATAGTGCCGTATTCGTGAATAGTGCCGTATACGTGAATAGTGCCGTATACGTGAATAGTAACCCCCGACACAAAAAGTTCCAAATTTGATAAAAACTCATATCAATATTTCAGCATAATGATATTGAAGAAAATAATATCATTAAGAAGAAAATAATATCCCTTACCTCAAAATATCAGTACTTCTGGTCGGAATACCGGTATAAGGCTGAAAGAAACTTGCTCTGATGAATAGAAACTCTCAAAGTATCTAAATACTCACAAAATACACTCAATAATCTAGAGAGAGAAAGAGAGAAAACTTGTTTCTGGTGTAATTTTCAATTCTAACTTAGCCCTCTATTTATAGGAAAATTTTGGTAGGTTTGACCTGCAACCTGATGGCTTTACCTGCTACTATTCCCACCTACCACATTTGAAATATAATTCAGCACATTTCTTCACCAACCACAAGTGGGGCCCACCAATTCTAGAATTTTCCACCAAAATGATAAACTCCGAAAATTCAACAATTTCTGAACCAGTCATCTTGTAAAATTCATAATAAATCATACGTTCATTTTTAACGGTTCAAAATTTGTGGGCATATACTCAACTTATATATGTATAACATATCCAAAAATTACCACGATCCAACGGTCGGATTAAAAATTATAACCCCCGCAAAATATCTCAAAAACCCTGATTTTTAATACCTCCATTCCGACAAAAATATGGATAAAAACCTCAACATTAACTCCTTCATTTTTAACCACAAAAATATATCCCTCATTTATATCCACATAAAATAAATATTTCCTTATCATATGAATCAATAATTAATTATTCATAAATAATATTACAGAATCACATTTATGACAACCAGGCCGTTCCCAGGAAAGAGGGGGCTTTCCAATAAGGATTTCTCCTTACTGGCGCGCAATTAGATGACCAAACCTCTCCTTAGACAGAACTTTCTAGACATTGCCAATAATGTTATCTAATAATATTATTCAAATAATATGAATTATTGATCTGATAAATGAAAATACTGTGCAGCAATAATTATTGAAACAACAATAATATAAAATATCAATGCAGCAATTATTGAACCAATAAAATAAAATATTAAACAGTAATCACTGTAACAATTATTGAGTAGTGCCTTCTTACGTACGAATCAATAATTCAACTATACTGTGCAATCCGTGTGCTACTATGCAACCACGCGTTATTACTGTATTTTTAACCACCGGGTATTTAAACAGTGTTAACGGTAACAACTACGCCATTATTAATAAACAATTTATACTTGTCGTTTTCTTCATCCAATCGCTTTCCGTTATGGGGCCCACACAAGGCTGCGTCGTCGTACGAATATTCCCCGACAGCAAGAATATTCCACGACCAACCGAATATTCACCGACCAAAAATAAATATTTTATAACCACTTGCTTATTTTGCAAAATTTGCACATTTCACCCATAACCAAAGTATTATATCAAATTAACCCCCTTATTATTCACAATAATATTTAGAGAAAATTTGATTTTATTCATTAATAAGTTGGGGTCTTACAAGCACAAACATCAACTGTTTCTAGGGGAGGAGAACGACCACCGGTCGTATGTTACAAATGTGGGAAAGAGGGATATATCAGCCCAAACTGCCCACAACAATCCAAGGTATGTTATAACTGTGGAAAGGAAGGTCATATAGCTCGAGAGTGTTCTGTAGCAAAACCAAGTTCAGCGGGGATGGTGACTCCAAAAGTTATCCCGGATAAGTCGAAATCAGCGGTTCCTGGAAGGGCGTTTGTCGTTACTGGCCAAAACGTGAGAAACCCGAACGAGGTGATCACGGGTAAGCTAATCTTGAATTCTTGCGAAGTTTATACTTTACTAGATACCGGTTCTACCCATTCTTTTATCTCTCCTGCTTGTGCTTAACGTTTAAACTTGACTCCGGAGAAATTGGACTTTAACTTATCTGTTGAAACTCCGTTGGGTGAAACCTTCGTTACATCTACAGTTTATAAATCTTGCATGATCCAAGTTGGCACTATCACATTACCTGTTGATCTTATCTCTTTAAAGATACTTGCTTTTGATGTGATTTTAGGAATTGATTGGTTAACCACTCATCATGCTAAAATTGATTGTTTTCGTAAGGTTGTTAGTTTTCATATTCCTAACCAACCTGTCATACGAATTCAAACTACTAAACCACTAAAATCAGTCACTGTCATATCAAGCCACAAAGCTATTCGTTTATTAAAAAACGGATGTCAAGCTTTCTTAGCCCATGTTATGGATTTGAACAAAGACAAGTCAGATTTGAATAATATTTCTATTGTTAGAGAATTTTCCGATGTATTTCCTGAAGAACTTCCCGGTCTACCCCCGGAACGAGAAATTGAATTCTTTATTGACCTTGAACCCGGTACAAAGCCCATTTCTAAAACCCCATATCGAATGGCTCCTATTGAACTTCAGGAGTTAAAAGTCCAACTACAGGAGTTGTTGGACATCGGTTTTATTCGTCCTAGTACGTCTCCTTGGGGTGCTCCTGTTTTATTCGTAAAGAAGAAAGACGGGAGTATGCGACTTTGTATTGACTATCGAGAATTGAACCATGTCACCATCAAGAATAGGTATCCGCTACCTCGCATTGATGACCTGTTTGACCAGTTGCAAGGAGCACAATTCTTTTCAAAGATCGATCTTCATTCTGGATATCATCAGCTGAAGATTAAAACTGAGGATATTCCAAAGACTGCCTTCAGAACTCGGTACGGGCATTATGAATTCTTAGTAATGTCTTTTGGATTGACTAATGCTCCTGCTGCCTTCATGGATATGATGAACCGTGTATTCAAAGAATATTTGGATCAGTTCGTTGTTGTCTTTATTGATGACATCCTCATCTATTCCAAAAGCCGTGAAGATCATGAGCGCCATTTTAAGCTGGTACTGCAAAGGCTTCGTGAAAACAAGCTATATGCCAAACTGAAGAAATGCGAGTTCTGGCTTGAGGAAGTAGCATTCCTTGGGCACGTGGTGTCAAAACATGGAGTATCTGTCGACCCGGCGAAGATTGAAGCCATACAAAGTTGGGAGCAACCGAAGTCGGTAACCGAAGTACGTAGCTTTCTGGGCTTAGCTGGTTATTATCGGAGATTTGTGGAAGGATTTTCTCGAATCGCTACTCCGTTAACTCAGCTGACTCGGAAAGATACAAAATTCGTATGGAGTGAGGAATGCGAGAAGAGTTTCCAAGAACTCAAGAGGAGACTCATTTCGGCACCTGTTTTGACAATACCATCTGGTTCGGATGGATTTGTTATCTACAGCGATGCTTCAGGCAAAGGGTTAGGATGTGTTCTCATGCAACATGGGAAAGTCATAGCCTATGCCTCACGACAACTCAAAGAATATGAGAGGAATTATCCTACTCATGATTTGGAGTTGGCAGCAGTCGTTTTTGCGTTGAAGATCTGGAGACACTACCTGTATGGGGAGAAAGTGGAGATCTATACAGATCATAAAAGCCTCAAATATTTCTTCACCCAAAAGGAACTCAACATGCGGCAACGACGTTGGCTTGAGCTGTTGAAAGATTACGATCATACCATCCAATACCATCCTGGAAAAGCAAACGTAGTAGCTGACGCATTGAGTAGAAGATCATATGCGGGTACGAGTGCAATGTTGTTAACACAAAGGCCCATTTTGTATGACTTGCAAAGGATGGAGATAGAGATGAAGGCTCCAAGTACCCACATGATGATATCAAATATACGAGTAGAACCGACTTTAATCGATAAAGTTAAAGCTGCTCAAGCTACGGATATAGAGCTGATGCGTATGAAGAAGAAAGTGCAAGAAGGTGCTATTCCAGAAGCAAGAATCGATGAAGAAGGAATACTTCGAGTCAACTCCAGACTTTGTGTTCCTAACGATTTTGACTTGAAGCATAGAATAATGATGGAGGCACACAACACACCGTTTGCAATCCATCCTGGGAGTACCAAAATGTATCACGATATTCGACATACATTTTGGTGGAGCAATATGAAAAGAGAGATCGCGGAGTTTATCTCGAGGTGTTTAACTTGTCAACGTGTAAAGGCGGAGCATCAAGTACCAAAGGGTCCATTGCAACCACTTGAGATTCCGAAATGGAAGTGGGAACACATTACTATGGATTTTGTTACGGGTCTTCCCAAGGTTTCTCAAGGCATAGATGCGATTTGGGTTATTGTTGATAGATTAACCAAGTCCGCTCATTTCTTGCCGATACGTGAGACTTATTCCCTTGAACGTCTTGCTAGTATGTACGTGAACGAGATTGTGAGATTGCATGGCATGCCAGTATCCATAGTTTCGGATCGTGACCCAAGATTCACTTCACGATTTTGGGTTAGCTTGCAGAAAGCTATGGGCACGGATTTACGATTCAGTTCAGCATACCATCCTCAAACGGACGGACAATCAGAGAGGACTATTCAAACTCTTGAAGATCTATTAAGACTTTGTGTCCTAGATCTCAAAGGGAGTTGGGATAAGTACCTACCATTGGTGGAATTCTCCTACAACAACAGTTATTAGGCGAGCATAGGTGTGGCTCCATTTGAGGCGTTGTATGGAAGAAAATGTCGTTCTCCAGTATGCTGGGACGAGGTGGGTGAAGCAACATTGTTGGGACCAGAGTTGGTACGCATTACTACAGAGAAGATCCAAACGATTCGACAACGTATACAAACGGCACAGGATCGATAAAAGAGTTATGCGAATCTTCATCGGAAGGACGTGGAATTTAATATTGGGGATCATGTATTGTTACGTGTTGCACCATGGAAGGGAGTTACAAAATTTGGAAAGAGAGGAAAGCTCAATCCAAGATTTGTTGGTCCATTTGAGATTCTTGAGCGAATAGGAAATGTGGCATATAGACTCGCATTACCTCCAAGCATGTCTCGTGTTCATAATGTTTTTCACATATCTATGCTTCGTAAATATGTTAAAGACCCGAACCACATTATTGAGTTAGAACCAGACGAGATAGCTGAAGATTTAACGTACGAGGAGGTACCTGTTAAGATCTTGGATAGGAAAGAGCATGTCCTACGCACGTAGGTTATACCACATGTTAAGGTTTTGTGGAGAAACCATGCTATTGAAGAAATGACCTGGGAGTTGGAATCAGAAATGAAAGCGAGGTATCCTCACCTTTTTGAAACATCAGGTACGTACGTCAATTTCGAGGACGAAATTTCATAAGGAGGGGAGGTTGTAAGACCCCAACTTATTAATGAATAAAATCAAATTTTCTCTAAATATTATTGTGAATAATAAGGGGTTAATTTGATATAATACTTTGGTTATGGGTGAAATGTGCAAATTTTGCAAAATAAGCAAGTGGTTATAAAATATTTATTTTTGGTCGGTGAATATTCGGTTGGTCGTGGAATATTCTTGCTGTCGGGGAATATTCGTACGACGACGCAGCCTTGTGTGGGCCCCATAACGGAAAGCGATTGGATAAAGACAACGACAAGTATAAGTTGTTTATAAATAACGGCGTAGTTGTTACCGTTAATACTGTTGGAATACCCGGTGGTTAAAATACAGTAGCACACGGTATTGCACCAATTATTGATTCTTACGTAAGAAGGCACTACTCAATAATTGTTACAGTAGTTATTATTCAATATTTTATTTTATTGATTCAATAATTGCTGCGTTGATATTTTATATTATTGTTGTTTCAATAATTGTTGCTGCACAGTATTTTCATTTATCAGATCAATAATTCATATTATTTGAATAATATTATTAGATAACATTATTGGCAATGTCTAGAAAGTTCTGTCTAAGGAGAGGTTTGGTCATCTAATTGCGTGCCAGTAAGGGGAAATCCTTTTTGAAAAGCCCCCTCTTTCCTGGGAACGGCCTGGTTGTCATAAATGTGATTCTGTAATATTATTTGTGAATAATTAATTATTGATTCATATGATAAGGAAATATTTATTTTATGTGGATATAAATGAGGGATATATTTTTGTGGTTAAAAATGAAGGAGTTAATGTTTAGGTTTTTGTCAGTATTTTTGTCGGAATGGATGTATTAAAAATCAGGGTTTTTGAAATAGTTTGCGGGGGTTATAATTTTTAATCCGACCGTTGGATCGTGGTAATTTTTGGATATGTTATACATATATAAGTTGAGTATATGTCCACAAATTTTGAACCGTTAAAAATGAACGTATGATTTATTATGAATTTTACGAGATAACTGGTTCAGAAATTGTTGAATTTTCGGAGTTTATCATTTTGATGGAAAATTCTAGAATTGGTGGGCCCCACTTGTGGTTGGTGAAGAAATGTGCTGAATTATATTTCAAATGTGGTGGGTGGGAATAGTAGCAGGTAAAGCCATCAGGTTGCAGGTCAAACCTACTAAAATTTTCCTATAAATAGAGGGCTAAGTTAGAATTGAAAATTACACCAGAAACAAGTTTTCTCTCTTTCTCTCTCTAGATTATTGAGTGTATTTTGTGAGTATTTAGATACTTTGAGAGTTTCTATTCATCAGAGCAAGTTTCTTTCAGCCTTATACTGGTATTCCGACCAGAAGTACTGATATTTTGAGGTAAGGGATATTATTTTCTTCTTAAATGATATTATTTTCTTCAATATCATTATGCTGAAATATTGATATGAGTTTTTATCAAATTTGGAACTTTTTGTGTCGGGGTTACTATTCACGTATACTGTACTATTCACGTATACGACACTATTCACGAATACGGCACTATTCACCGAAAAATAAAATTTTTCCTTTTTGTCCAAGATGTCTATTATGGTTACTATCTTTGATTTTATCCATGTTTTGATCTTTATTTTTGAATTCTGCTTCACAATTGATTATTATGAAGTATTATTGATCTTGGATAAACTGTTATACGAATCCCTACTATTTATCCTTCTGTCTCATTGGATTCGTTCTCTTTAAGATATTTTTCATCATCCTCAGTCCTAAATGATGATATTACTGAATATCTTTGGCCTGTAGTGCAAAGATGTATAATTACTTGATGAATATCTTTGGCCTGTAGTGCAAAGATGAACAGGTGTTGAGATGAACATGACCGACTGATGATACAAATGAATATCTTTGGCCTGTAGTGCAAAGATGAATATTTGGTTAAAGATGATTATTAATTGATGTTACAGGGATAAAATATTGATGATGGACTTTTAAATCTTAGAAGATAGTAGAATTCTTTCTCTACTTGACTCTTCTAATGGTTTGCTGTTTCCGCTGCAGTTGTTGATCTAAAACTTGTTGTCGATTATATTTTATCAGATTTTTCCCTGTTGAAGACTAACGATAATTTGTTGTATATTATCTTAGTCATAATATTCTTTACTGGGCTAGTTGAGCTCACCCTTTTCCTTTTTGTTCCATTTTTCTTCTCAGGAGGTGAGAACATAGCAGGATCTAGTCGGGGTATGGAGTGATGGTTCTAGAAAGATGTTTTAGCAGTCCTCACTATTTATGTAAAATAGTGTTTGAATAATTGTAATGAGGATTTATTTGAGTGTGGATATTGTCTAGAAGATAATATTTGTATTTAAACTCACAGTATGTGTTGTCGTATTTTGCACGACAATTGTATTATTGAAGTTGTAGTTTGCTTTCTGTACCATGTATTTGGCGACTCAGAATGGGTGTTGTATACCTATTTTGGGGGCGTCACAGGGGACATTTGATCGAACTGTTACACTTCTTCAACACGGTCAGAATGCATGGACACTGTATGTGGATGGGTCTTCCACAGTAAATGTCAGTGGAGCAGGAATTATTCTGACCAGTCCGAAGGGGTTCAAGGTACAACAAGCCATTAGATTCGGGTTTAAGGCGACTAACAACGAGGCCGAGTATGAAGCCGTTCTAGCTGGGGTTCGGCTGGCGAAGAGCCTAGAAGTCCAGAAGTTGATTATTTATAGTGACCCTTAGTTGGTCGTCAAGCAGTTATCGGGAGAATATGAAGCCCGGGGGGCGAGAATGATCAGGTATTTGGCAGAGTTGAAAGACAGACTCCGATACTTTGCTTTTCACGAATTTTAAGGTATAGAGCGTAACGATAATTCTATTGCCGATGCCTTATCAAAGTTGGCCACTACAGATGCCGTCGTTTTCAATGGATCAGTCTATTTGGAGGTCCTACAGCAGCCGAGTATTCAACATGACTCGGTGATGTGTATCGAGCGATCTGACTGCTGGATGACTCCTTGCGTCAATTATTTGGCAGATGGCGTCCTTCCCTCGGACCAGATGTTAGCAAAAAAGGTCAAGTACAAAAGTGCCAACTTCGTTCTTATTGATGGGGATCTTTATCGAAGGGCATTTTCGTCACCATTACTGAAATGTCTGGTCCCGTCCGAAGCCGAATACGCCCTTCGGGAAGTCCATGAGGGCATCTGCGGTGATCACATGGCAGCTAAGTCACTGGCATACAAAGTTCTTCGGCAGGGGTACTACTGGCCAACGATCTTCAAGGAAGCTTCAGAATATGTGAAAAGGTGTGATAAATGTTAGCTCAACAGTCCGATCCCACATCAGCCACCGGAAGAGCTATACTCGATTCTATCTCCTATACCCTTCGCTGTCTGGGGGGTTGATATACTGGGTCCGTTACCGAAGGCTAAGGGGCAGGTCAGCTTCGTCATCGTCGCCATTGATTATATGACCAAATGGGTCGAGGCGAAACCACTTCGGCTGATAACGGAACAGGAGTGTCTGAAATTTGTGAAAGAATCCGTAGTGTTTCGCTTCGGGATCCCTCAGGTTATGATATCAGATAACGGACGCCAGTTTGTGGGGTCAAAATTTGAAGGCTTTCTGAAGGAACTGGGAGTCCAGCACAGGAAGACTTCAGTGGCTCATCCGCAATCAAATGGGCAGGTAGAGGTGACTAACAGAACACTTCTAAACGGGATCAAGCGCAGATTGGACGAAGCCAAAGGAAGATGGCCGGAAGAGCTGCTCAAAGTATTGTGGGCTTATAGGACTACGCCGAGGACAACAACAGGAGACTCGCCTTTCAGACTGGCCTACGGCACTGATGCCTTAGTCCCAGTTGAGATTGGATCTCCAAGTCTTCGAGTTAGTCAGTTCAGTGAGATCTACAATGACGAGGGACTAAAGGCCAACTTGGACCTGTTAGAGGAAGTCAGAGAGGTGGCTATGATCAAGTTAGCAACCTACCAGAGGAGAGTCGCCAAGCACTACAACAAAGGGGTAAAGCTCCGAAGATTTGAGGTGGGAGACCTCGTTCTCAGAGAAGCCGAAGCGTCTACACCGCCTAACACTGGGAAGTTGATGCCGAACTGGGAAGGACCGTATGAAGTGGCCGAAGTACCAAAGCCCGGGACGTATCGACTGAAGGCTTTGGATGGATCCGAAATTCAGAACACATGGCACGCAGGTAGGCTCCGAAAGTACTTTCAATAGAAACCAAGTCAGTCCACTGGGAGTCTGTACATAACCGTTCATCGTCAATAAAAAGTCACTTTTTTCACAACTGATCTTCGCATTTGTCCCAATGTCACCGAAGTAAGGAGGTATGGTAGGACTCGCTGGCCATTCGATGGCAGCCAATTTATTTGATACCCCGCGTGGTAGTCAAATCCTGGATCCTATATTGTTTTTTACCAAGGGTGGTAAAATCAATAGTCACCGAAGCAAGGAGGTATGGTAGGACTCGCTGGCCATTCGATGACAGCCAATTTATTTGATACCCCGCGTGGTAGTCAAATCCTGGATCCTATATTATTTTTTACCAAGGGTGGTAAAACCAATGGTCACCGAAGTAATGAGGTATGGTAGGACTCGCTGGCCATTCGATGACAGGCAATTTATTTGATACCCCGCGTGGTAGTCAAATCCTGGATCCTATATTGTTTTTTACCAAGGGTGGTAAAATCAATGGTCACCGAAGCAAGGAGGTATGGTAGGACTCGCTGGCCATTCGATGGCAGCCAATTTATTTGATACCCCGCGTGGTAGGCAAATCCTGGATCCTATATCGTTTTTTACCAAGGGTGGTAAATTCGATGGTCACCGGTGTAAGGAGGCTCGGGCGGACTCGCTGGCCGTTCGATGATAGCCTCATCGGCAGGTGATCCTAAGGACCTTGTCAGGCCCTTCGGGGTAGGCAAGTATCGTCATTCAGACTTCGTCCGATCCCTCACGGCACCTACCTCACATTTCGGTAACGAATAAGTGTTCCTTTACTTTGTTATTATTGCCAAAATCTTTCTAAGTGTTGAGTTCGGAATGCCACGTCATTTAACTTCATCTTATCTGTTATATGACTTGCTTAGTTGTTAATTAACAGTTTAAAGTTAAGTCCGCGGAGGAGCTTGTACAATTTTCAAATTAAATCCATATTGAAGTGTTGGTAAACAGTGAAAAAACCGAAGTCATAAAGGATAATGCTGATATTTTATTTACATAATGATGTTTACAAAGCGATAGAAGCTTTACAAAAATCCTACAGCTAAGGGAAGGAGAACCATCTTCAGAGATCGGCTTCGTCTTCCGAAGAGTCCAGGATGGTCGGTTCAACCTTGGCAGCGACAAGTCTTGCCTTGTCTTTGCCTCGGCATTCGTCGTATCCATCCGAGAACATCTGGATGATCTCCTCGTTCAACTCGGCAGATTTCCGGTATTCTTGTTGAATTTCCTTCCGAAGATCTCCGGTTAGAGGAGGACCCAAATCTCTAAGAGCCCGAAGTTCACGAAGCTCCTCTTCCAGCTTCGCCCGCTCTTTCAGATGTCTCAGATCCCTGGCCTCAAGGTCGTGTACTTGGACAACCAAGCTCTTATTGGTCTTCACCATCGTCTCATTCTTCCCAACAAGGACCTCGTTCCGGCGAACCAGGTCTATGTTCGTAGTAATGGTCAGTTGGTGGGTGGCATCGGCTGTCTCCAACTTCTCCTTTAAGTTATTCATGTCTTTCTGGAGGCCTTCATTATTGAGGAGAGTAGCACCATGGGCCCTTCTCTCCCTTTCCAGAGCTGAAGCCAGACTGGCCTTCTCCCGCCTAGCCGCATCTTCTTCGGCTTCGGACTCTCTGTACCGAGGAAGAAGTCTCCCGAAGACAGCATTTGCCTGCAGATGGGTAAAGAAAGTCGGTTAATTAGTAGAAAGAACAGATAAAACAGATGATTTTCAAATATTTCAAACTGAACAAACTTGTAAGACCCCGAATTTTATGAAATAAAAGTATTCAATTTTTCTTATAATTACTATTCAGTAAATGGTTAAATTGATAAAAGTTTAAAGTTATGGGTGAAATATGAATTTTTTTTTCAAAATAAGCAAGTGGTTATAAAATAATCATTGTTGTCGGGGAATATTCGTTTGGTCGTGGAATATTCTTTCTGTCGGAGAATATTCGTTCGACGGCGCAGCTATTTGTGGGCCCCATAACGAATAACTGTCGGGTGAAGGAAAACGACAAATTTGAGTTTTTACAAATAACGGCGTAGTTGTTATCGTTAACACTGTTGGAATACCCGGTGGTTAAAATACAGTAATACGCGTTATTGCACAGTAGCACACGGTATTGCATAGTATTTTTGAAATTATTGATTCTTACGTAAGAAGGCACTACTCAATAATTGTTACAGTAATTACTGTTCAATATTTTATTTTATTGATTCAATAATTTCTGCGTTGATATTTTATATTATTGTTGTTTCAATAATTGTTGCTGCACAGTATTTTCTATTATCAGATCAATAATTCATATTATTTAAATAATATTATTAGATAGCATTATTGTCAATGTCTAGAAAGTTCTGTCTAAGGAGAGGTTTGGTCATCTAATTGCGCGCCAGTAAGGAGAAATTCTTATTGGAAAGCCCCCTCTTTCTTGGGAACGGCCTGGTTGTCATAAATGTGATTCTGCAATATTATTTGTGAATAATTAATTATTGATTCATATGATAAGGAAATATTTATATTATGTGGATATAAATGAGGGATATATTTTTGTGGTTAAAAATGAAAGAGTTAATGTTGAGGTTTTTATCAGTATTTTTGTCGGAATGGAGGTTTAAAAATCAGGGTTTTTGAGATATTTTGCGGGGGTTATAATTTTTAATCCGACCGTTGGATCGTGGTAATTTTTGGATATGTTATACATATATAAGTTGAGTATATGTCCATAAATTTTGAACCGTTAAAAATGAACGTATGATTTGTTATGAATTTTAAGAGGTGGCTGATTCGGAAATCAGGTTATAAATCATTTTTGGTGGAAAATTCTAGAATTGGTGGGCCCCACTTGTGGTTGGTGAAGAAATGTGCTGAATTATATTTCAAATGTGGTGGGTGGGAATAGTAGCAGGTAAAGCCATCAGGTTGCAGGTCAAACCTACCAAAATTTTCCTATAAATAGAGGGCTAAGTTAGAATTGAAAATCACACCAGAAACATAAGTTTTCTCTCTTTCTCTCTCTAGATTATTGAGTGTATTTTGTGAGTATTTAGATACTCTGTGAGTTTCTATTCATCAGTGCAAGTTTCCTTCAGCCTTATACCGATCAGAAGTACTGCTCTTTTGAGGTAAGGGATAGTAAGGGATAGTAAGGGATATTAAGGGATTTTAAGGGCTGTTATGATTTTCAGTTTCGTAATTTTTCTGATCTTCAAAAATTCTAGAAAAATTTGAAATGATATTTTGATGAGTTTTCTTGATTGTGTCCAAAAATGGTGATTTTTGGATGTATAGATTGAGAGTTATGAATTTTATGAGAAAAGACTATTTTAGAAGTAACTGCTTATAATTCCTTGTGGTTAACTACAAAACTGATGAATTTTTTATTGGGAGTACATGTATATGATAGAAGTATACTCTGTAAATTTCAGAATTTTTAGACAAAAGTACAATTTTTGATAAATGTCTAAATATTCGGCTATTTTGGCCATATGAAAAATAGTAAATGACTTTTAAAAATTCTGAGAAAAATATATGTTCACTATAGGACTATATTATGCTAAATCTCAGAAAAGAAATATTTTTAGAATTGATTTGGTATTTTTCATGAAAACGGTCTAGTTATGAGTAAATGAATTAAATATGTTTTGTGAAGAAAAAAAATTAAAAAAATAGGATTTTATGGCTTGAGAATCCTATATGAGGTATATGGAGATTTTTGATGAGGATTTTGGTTATTGATGATGAAATCGTAAGAGTTGGCATTTTATGATGATTAAATGTATTAATTAGTAAAGTGTAAACAATTTAAATAAATTGTTTATAAGCTTAAGAAATATTATTCTTTCAATATCATTATACCGAAATATTGGTATGTATATTATTGTGGAATTTCTACCTTTTGTGTCGAGTTTACTATTCATGAGTTACTATTCATGAGTTACTATTCACAAGTTACTATTCATGAGTTACTATTCACGAGTTACTATTCACGACAACATTGGTTTCTTTTTCTGACCAAATTATAGTTGGTTTATGAATATTACTCTTGAGATTAAATCTATATGTTGATTATATTGATTTTATTATCATATATAACATTTTTATAACCCTAATGATGATATTTCTCTTTGACTTGAGTGTAAAGATGGGTAGATTTTTGGTATGATCATGACTATGGGTTCTCTTTGGCCAGTAGTGCAAAGTTGAATTGTTGATTGGTATGATCATGACCATTGAATTTATAATTGAATATCTTTAGCTTAAGTGCAAAGGTGAAATGATCAACATGGTTATAATTATTGTTTATATAAATTCTGAAATGATTATATATTTCTTTGAGATATTAATATCTTTGGCCTGTAGTGTAAAGATGAAATATTGATGAATATCTTTGGCCTGTAGTGCAAAGATGAATTGTTGATGAATATCTTTGGCCTGTAGTGCAAAGATGAATTGTTGATGAATATCTTTGGCCCGTAGTGCAAAGATGATATGTGGTTGAATATTTTTGGCCAGTAGTGCAAAGATGAACAGATGTTGAGATAAACATGACCAACTGGTGATACAAATGAATATCTTTGGCCGTAGTGCAAAGATGAAGTTATTAGTGTGATTATGAACAGGAAATGTGATTTGGTGTAACCATGATCTTTGATGTTTCAGGTAAAGATAGGTGATGAAAATTATCTTCGTCCTGGATGAGAAGAGGAATTTAGAACTACAGTTATGATTATGAGTTATTCATATGATTGTGGACCAGAATTGTTGATTGATGTTACAGGGATAAAACATTGTTGATGGATTTTTAACATGGAGAAGATAATAGACTTTATAGTCTATTTGACTCTTCTAATGGATTGCTCGTTCCGCTGCAACTATGGTTGAAATTTTTATCATTTACCATATGTTCTAAATCTCTGATTTATTATTGATGAAGGCTATTGATAATTTAATTATCTTTAGTCATGATATTCTTTACTGAGCTAGTTGTGCTCACCCTTTTGCTTCACAATTCCTTTCAGGTAATAAGAGTGTAGCTGGGTCGAGCGAGGGTAACGGGGAAATAGAACGGTGGTCTCTAGCTGTGGATGTTCTCCCGAAGCAGTATAGAAAAGTTCATTTAGTAATTATATTTGGTGAATCCAATAGGGTAAGGTGTACCCAACGTTGGAAGGGTGGTTTGCCACTATCATACAAGATGTCTAACGACATACAACCTCGTGTCATCATAAGACAGGGATGTGCTCATCCACTTGCTGAGTATATATACGAGCACTACCTATATAATCTTGGTGTTTGTTTAAAGTATAATTCTCAATTAGAGACAGTAGAGATAATGATATGTCAAGAGAAGACTCACCATTGGGAAGAATATGATAGTAATCTTCTCGTTTTTCTTTGGGGTCTATTGGGTAAACCAAGGATAATTCTGTGGCCATATGATATCTATCATAACCTAGACGCATGGCCTCCCATGTACGAAGGTTTCCTTGAGCACTTCCCAAAGATTCTAATTTCCAAAACAGTTTTTGACTATACCTTTATGTAAGGTGTCATTGTGAGGTGATGTCCACGGTTGGAACATGAGTCACATTTGGTATATATTTGTATCCAAACTCACAGGATATGTGTTGTTGTATTTTGCACGACAATTGTTGTAATAAAGTTACAGTTGTTTTCTGTACCATGTATTTGGCGACTCAGAATAGGTTGGATGGAATGGACCTATTTTGGGGGCGTTACATTTGGTATCAGAGCTTAGGGATATGATCTCTGGCAGAGATCGGGGAATACAACTAGGAGGGGAGAGATGAGTAAATCCTTCGCTAGTGTGTCCTACCTAAGCTTATTTGTTGGTCAGTCATAATATTGAGATATTATGTGGTATGTTAATTTGTTTAATTAACCCTTGTTTTATGGCAGTATTTGAGAATGGCAGCTGAGAATGCTAACAATGGAGTGAATGAGACTGTGGGGATACCTCTAATCACTAACCATGATAATGTGATGTCAGACGAAGAAGGAATTAGAGATATCTATGTGGTGAGTGAAGAATTGATAGTTGCACCCGAGATAGTCGCAGAGGTAACAGCTGAGACTGAGGAAGAAGAGGAAGAAGAAGTACCAGAGGAGAGTTTATTAGAGGTATTATATGATCAAAATGTAGAATTTCAAAATCGTATTCATGAGTTAGAAGAGCAGGCAGAAGAACGACAGGCGGTCGTGGAACAAAAGGATGCAACAATTCAAGCTTGTGTTACCCGATATGTGATGCTTGAATAGAAGCATTCTTTGGCAGAGTATAAGATGATAAAAATAGAATCTGAGCTGAGAAAAGAAAAAACTGAACGAGTGAGAATAAGTGATGCATGGGCAAAAGCCGCACGACACGTGGATATTGTGGAAAGAGATGTTCGATCTAAGAAGGCTAAAATAGATGATATGAATTTCTCTTTTTGGAAAGCAATTGGGAGAACCCAACATCGAGTTTTGAATTACCCTGTACATAGCGGTCAACCTGAATCCGATATGGATCGAAGATTGATGATTCAGATCATGAATGAGGAGTACGAAGAGGCAGTTGAGGGAGGAATATGTCCTATAGAAAGGTATATTCCAACGGTAATGATGACGTCAAATGCTGCTCCAGACAAGTCAAAGCTGAGTAGTTCGAGGGATGGCGGTTGTCATGACTTCCCAACAAATGAGGAACCCAAATGAAGTTATCATGGGAGATGAGCAATGGAGAAATCATGATGATCTGAGAGATAGAATCTGAAATGGAAGCAAGGTATTCTCAACTCTTCGAAATACCAGGTACGTAAATTTCGGGGACGAAATTTCATAAGGAGGGGAGATTGTAAGACCCCGAATTTTATGAAATAAAAGTATTCAATTTTTCTTATAATTACTATTCAGTAAATGGTTAAATTGATAAAAGTTTAAAGTTATGGGTGAAATATGAATTTTTTTTTCAAAATAAGCAAGTGGTTATAAAATAATCATTGTTGTCGGGGAATATTCGTTTGGTCGTGGAATATTCTTTCTGTCGGAGAATATTCGTTCGACGGCGCAGCTATTTGTGGGCCCCATAACGAATAACTGTCGGGTGAAGGAAAACGACAAATTTGAGTTTTTACAAATAACGGCGTAGTTGTTATCGTTAACACTGTTGGAATACCCGGTGGTTAAAATACAGTAATACGCGTTATTGCACAGTAGCACACGGTATTGCATAGTATTTTTGAAATTATTGATTCTTACGTAAGAAGGCACTACTCAATAATTGTTACAGTAATTACTGTTCAATATTTTATTTTATTGATTCAATAATTTCTGCGTTGATATTTTATATTATTGTTGTTTCAATAATTGTTGCTGCACAGTATTTTCTATTATCAGATCAATAATTCATATTATTTAAATAATATTATTAGATAGCATTATTGTCAATGTCTAGAAAGTTCTGTCTAAGGAGAGGTTTGGTCATCTAATTGCGCGCCAGTAAGGAGAAATTCTTATTGGAAAGCCCCCTCTTTCCTGGGAACGGCCTGGTTGTCATAAATGTGATTCTGCAATATTATTTGTGAATAATTAATTATTGATTCATATGATAAGGAAATATTTATATTATGTGGATATAAATGAGGGATATATTTTTGTGGTTAAAAATGAAGGAGTTAATGTTGAGGTTTTTATCAGTATTTTTGTCGGAATGGAGGTTTAAAAATCAGGGTTTTTGAGATATTTTGCGGGGGTTATAATTTTTAATCCGACCGTTGGATCGTGGTAATTTTTGGATATGTTATACATATATAAGTTGAGTATATGTCCATAAATTTTGAACCGTTAAAAATGAACGTATGATTTGTTATGAATTTTAAGAGGTGGCTGATTCGGAAATCAGGTTATAAATCATTTTTGGTGGAAAATTCTAGAATTGGTGGGCCCCACTTGTGGTTGGTGAAGAAATGTGCTGAATTATATTTCAAATGTGGTGGGTGGGAATAGTAGCAGGTAAAGCCATCAGGTTGCAGGTCAAACCTACCAAAATTTTCCTATAAATAGAGGGCTAAGTTAGAATTGAAAATCGCACCAGAAACATAAGTTTTCTCTCTTTCTCTCTCTAGATTATTGAGTGTATTTTGTGAGTATTTAGATACTCTGTGAGTTTCTATTCATCAGTGCAAGTTTCCTTCAGCCTTATACCGATCAGAAGTACTGCTCTTTTGAGGTAAGGGATAGTAAGGGATAGTAAGGGATATTAAGGAATTTTAAGGGTTGTTATGATTTTCAGTTTCGTAATTTTTCTGATCTTTAAAAATTTTGGAAAAATTTGAAATGATATTTTGATGAGTTTTCTTGATTGTGTACAAAAATGTTGATTTTTGGATGTATAGATTGAGAGTTATGAATTTTATGAGAAAAGACTATTTTAGAAGTAACTGCTTATAATTCCTTGTGGTTAACTCCAAAATTGATGAAATTTTTATTGGGAGTACATGTATATGATAGAAGTATACTCTGTAAATTTCAGAATTTTTAGACAAAAGTACAATTTTTGATAAATGTCTAAATATTCGGCTATTTTGGCCATATGAAAAATAGTAAATTACTTTTAAAAATTCTGAGAAAAATATATGTTCACTATAGGACTATATTATGCCAAATCTCAGAAAAGAAATATTTTTAGAATTGATTTGGTATTTTTCATGAAAACGGTCTAGTTATGAATAAATGAATTAAATATGTTTTGTGAAGAAAAAAAAATTAAAAAAATAGGATTTTATGGCTTGAGAATCCTATATGAGGTATATGGAGATTTTTGATGAGGATTTTGGTTATTGATGATGAAATCGTAAGAGTTGGCATTTTATGATGATTAAATGTATTAATTAGTAAAGTGTAAACAATTTAAATAAATTGTTTATAAGCTTAAGAAATATTATTCTTTCAATATCATTATACCGAAATATTGGTATGTATATTATTGTGGAATTTCTACCTTTTGTGTCGAGTTTACTATTCATGAGTTACTATTCACAAGTTACTATTCATGAGTTACTATTCACGAGTTACTATTCACGACAACATTGGTTTCTTTTTATGACCAAATTATAGTTGGTTTATGAATATTACTCTTGAGATTAAATCTATATGTTGATTATATTGATTTTATTATCATATATAACATTTTTATAACCCTAATGATGATATTTCTCTTTGACTTGAGTGTAAAGATGGGTAGATTTTTGGTATGATCATGACTATGGGTTCTCTTTGGCCAGTAGTGCAAAGTTGAATTGTTGACTGGTATGATCATGACCATTGAATTTATAATTGAATATCTTTAGCTTAAGTGCAAAGGTGAAATGATCAACATGGTTATAATTATTGTTTATATAAATTCTGAAATAATTATATATTTCTTTGAGATATTAATATCTTTGGCCTGTAGTGTAAAGATGAAATATTGATGAATATCTTTGGCCTGTAGTGCAAAGATGAATTGTTGATGAATATCTTTGGCCTGTAGTGCAAAGATGAATTGTTGATGAATATCTTTGGCCCGTAGTGCAAAGATGATATGTGGTTGAATATCTTTGGCCAGTAGTGCAAAGATGAACAGATGTTGAGATAAACATGACCAACTGGTGATACAAATGAATATCTTTGGCCGTAGTGCAAAGATGAAGTTATTAGTGTGATTATGAACAGGAAATGTGATTTGGTGTAACCATGATCTTTGATGTTTCAGGTAAAGATAGGTGATGAAAATTATCTTCGTCCTGGATGAGAAGAGGAATTTAGAACTACAGTTATGATTATGAGTTATTCATATGATTGTGGACCAGAATTGTTGATTGATGTTACAGGGATAAAACATTGTTGATGGATTTTTAACATGGAGAAGATAATAGACTTTATAGTCTATTTGACTCTTCTAATGGATTGCTCGTTCCGCTGCAACTATGGTTGAAATTTTTATCATTTACCATATGTTCTAAATCTCTGATTTATTATTGATGAAGGCTATTGATAATTTAATTATCTTTAGTCATGATATTCTTTACTGAGCTAGTTGTGCTCACCCTTTTGCTTCACAATTCCTTTCAGGTAATAAGAGTGTAGCTGGGTCGAGCGAGGGTAACGGGGAAATAGAACGGTGGTCTCTAGCTGTGGATGTTCTCCCGAAGCAGTATAGAAAAGTTCATTTAGTAATTATATTTGGTGAATCCAATAGGGTAAGGTGTACCCAACGTTGGAAGGGTGGTTTGCCACTATCATACAAGATGTCTAACGACATACAACCTCGTGTCATCATAAGACAGGGATGTGCTCATCCACTTGCTGAGTATATATACGAGCACTACCTATATAATCTTGGTGTTTGTTTAAAGTATAATTCTCAATTAGAGACAGTAGAGATAATGATATGTCAAGAGAAGACTCACCATTGGGAAGAATATGATAGTAATCTTCTCGTTTTTCTTTGGGGTCTATTGGGTAAACCAAGGATAATTCTGTGGCCATATGATATCTATCATAACCTAGACGCATGGCCTCCCATGTACGAAGGTTTCCTTGAGCACTTCCCAAAGATTCTAATTTCCAAAACAGTTTTTGACTATACCTTTATGTAAGGTGTCATTGTGAGGTGATGTCCACGGTTGGAACATGAGTCACATTTGGTATATATTTGTATCCAAACTCACAGCATATGTGTTGTTGTATTTTGCACGACAATTGTTATAATAAAGTTACAGTTGTTTTCTGTACCATGTATTTGGCGACTCAGAATAGGTTGGATGGAATGGACCTATTTTGGGGGCGTTACATTTGGTATCAGAGCTTAGGGATATGATCTCTGGCAGAGATCGGGGAATACAACTGTAAGACCCCGAATTTTATGAAATAAAAGTATTCAATTTTTCTATTCAGTAAATGGTTAAATTGATAAAATTTTAAAGTTATGGGTGAAATATGAATTTTTTTTCAAAATAAGCAAGTGGTTATAAAATAATCATTGTTGTCGGGGAATATTCGTTTGGTCGTAGAATATTCTTTCTGTCGGGGAATATTCGTACGACGGCGCAGCTATTTGTGGGCTCCATAACAGAATAACTGTCGGGTGAAGAAAACGACAAATTTAAGTTTTTACAAATAACGGCGTAGTTGTTACCGTTAACACTGTTGGAATACCCGGTGGTTAAAATACAGTAATACGCGTTATTGCACAGTAGCACACGGTATTGCACAGTATTTTTGAAATTATTGATTCTTACGTAAGAAGGCACTACTCAATAATTATTACAGTAGTTACTGTTCAATATTTTATTTTATTGATTCAATAATTGTTGCGTTGATATTTTATATTATTGTTGTTCAATAATTGTTGTTGCACAGTATTTTCCATTATCAGATCAATAATTCATATTATTTGAATAGTATTATTAGATAGCATTATTGGCAATGTCTAGAAAGTTCTGTCTAAGGAGAGGTTTGGTCATCTAATTGCGCGCTAGTAAGGAGAAATCCTTATTGGAAAGCCCCCTCTTTCCTGGGAACGGCCTGGTTGTCATAAATGTGATTCTGTAATATTATTTATGAATAATTAATTATTGATTCATATGATAAGAAAATATTTATTTTATGGGGATATAAATGAGGGATATATTTTTGTGGTTAAAAATGAAGGAGTTAATGTTGAGGTTTTTGTCAGTATTTTTGTCGGAATAGAGGTATTAAAAATCAGGGTTTTTGAGATATTTTGCGAGGGTTATAATTTTTAATCCGACCGTTGGATCGTGGTAATATTTGGATATGTTATACATATATAAGTTGAGTATATGTCCACAAATTTTGAACCGTTAAAAATAAACGTATGATTTATTATGAATTTTACGAGATGACTGGTTCAGAAATTGTTGAATTTTCGGAGTTTATTATTTTGGTGGAAAATTCTAGAATTGGTGGGCTCCACTTGTGGTTGGTGAAGAAATGTGCTGAATTATATTTCAAATGTGGTGGGTGGGAATAGTAGCAGGTAAAGCCATCAGGTTGCAGGTCAAACCTACCAAAATTTTCCTATAAATAGAGGGCTAAGTTAGAATTGAAAATCACACCAGAAACATAAGTTTTCTCTCTTTCTCTCTCTATATTATGAAGCATATTTTGTGAGTTTTTAGATACTTGGTGAGTTGCTATTCATCAGTGCAAGTTTTCTTCAGCATCATATCCGATATCCAGTCAGAAGTACTGCTCTTTTGAGGTAAGGGATTGTATGGGATTGTAAGGGATAGTAAGGGATTGTAAGGGATAGTAAGGGATAATAAGGGATTTTAAGGGTTGTTATGATTTTCAGTTTCGTAATTTTTCTGAACTTCAAAAATTCTGGAAAAATTTGAAATGATATTTTGATGAGTTTTCTTGATTGTGTCCAAAAATGGTGATTTTTAGATGTATAGATTGAGAGTTGTGAATTTTATGAGAAAAGACTATTTTAAAAGTAATCGCTTATAATTCCTTGTGGTTAACTCTAAAATTGATGAAATTTTTATTGGGAGTACATGTATATGATAGGAGTATACTCTGTGAATTTCAGAATTTTTAGATAAAAGTACAATTTTTGATAAATGTCTAAATATTCGGCTGTTTTGGCCATATGAAAAATAGTAAATGACTTTTAAAAATTTTGAGAAAAATATATGTTCACTATGGGACTATATTATGCTAAATCCCAGAAAAGAAATATTTTTGGAACTGATTTGGTATTTTTCATGAAAATGGTCTAGTTATGAGTAAATGAATTAAATATGTTTTGTGAAGAAAGAAAATTGGAAAATAGGATTTTATGGCTTGAGAATCCTATATGAGGTATATGCAGATTTTTGATGAGGGTTTTGGTTATTGATGATGAAATTGTAAGAGTTGGCATTTTATGATGATTAAATGCATTAATTAGTAAAGTGTAAACAATTTAAATAAATTGTTTATAAGCTTAAGAAATGTTATTCTTTCAATATCATTATACCGAAGTATTGGTATGAATTTTATTGTGGAATTTCTACCTTTTTGAGTCGGTGTTACTATTCATGAGTTACTATTCATGAGTTACTATTCACGAGTTACTATTCACGACAAAATTGGTTTCTTTTACTAACCAAATTATAGTTGATTTATGAATATTACTCTTGAGATTAAATCTATATGTTGATTATATTGATTTTATTATCATATATAACATTTTTATAACTCTGATGTTGAATTTCTCTTTCACTGGAGTGTAAAGATGGGTAGATTATTGGTATGATCATGACTAGGGTTCTCTTTGGCATGTAGTGCAAAGTTGAATTGTGACTGGTATGATCATGACCATTGAATTTACAATTGAATATCTTTAGCTTAAGTGTAAAGATGAATTGATTAACATGGTTATAATTATGGTGTATATAAATTCTGAAATGATTATATATTTCTTTGAGATATGAATATATTTGGCCTGTAGTGCAAATATGAATTGTTGAGGAATATCTTTGGCCTGTAGTGCAAAGATGAATTGTAGAGGAATATCTTTGGCCTGTAGTGCAAAGATGAATTGTAGATGAATATCTTTGGCCTGTAGTGCAAAGATGGTCTGTTGATGAATATCTTTGGCCCGTAGTGCAAAGATAAACTGTTGTTGAATATCTTTGGTCGTAGTGCAAAGATGGATTTATTAGTATGATTATGAACAGGAACTGTGATTTGGTATAACCATGATCTTTGATGTTTCAGGTAAAGACATGTGATGAAAATATTCTTCGTCCTGGGTGTGAAGAAAAATTTAGAATCACAATTATGATTATGAGTTATTCATATGATTGTGGAAAGGAACTGTTGATTGATGTTACAGGGATAAAACATTGTTGATGGATTTTTAACATGGAGAAGATAATAGACTTTATAGTCTATTTGACTCTTCTAATGGATTGCTCGTTCCGCTGCAACTATGGTTGAAATTTTTATCATTTACCATATGTTCTAAATCTCTGATTTATTGTTGATGAAGGCTATTGATAATTGAATTATCTTTAGTCATGATATTCTTTACTGAGCTAGTTGTGCTCACCCTTTTGCTTCACAATTCCTTTCAGGTAATAAGAGTGTAGCTGGGTCGAGCGGGGGTAACAAGGGAATAGAACGGTGGTCATCATTTAGTAGTTATATTTGGTGAATCCAATAGGGTAAGGTGTACCCAACGTTGGAAGGGTGTTTTGTCACTATCATACAAGATGTCTAATGACATACAACCTCGTGTCATCATAGGACAGGGTTGTGCTCATCCACTTGCTGAGTATATCTATGGGCACTACCTATATAATCTTGGTGTTTGTTTGAAGTATAATTCTCAATTAGAGACAGTGGAGATAATGATAAGTCAAGAGAAGACTCATCATTGGGAAGAATATGATAGTAATCTTCTCGTTTTTCTTTGGGGTCTATTGGGTCAACCAAGGATAATTCTGTGGCCATATGATATCTATCATAACCTAGACGCGTGGCCTCCCATGTACGAAGGTTTCCTTGAGCACTTCCCAAAGATTCTAATTTCTAAAACAGTTTTTGACTATACCTTTATGTAAGGTGTTATTGTGAGGTGATGTTCACGGTTGGAACATGAGTCACATTTGGTATATATTTGTATCCAAACTCACAGCATATGTGTTGTTGTATTTTACACGACAATTGTTGTAATAAAGTTGTAGTTATTTTCTGTACCATGTATTTGACGACTCAGAATGGGTTGGGTGGAATGGACCTATTTTGGGGTCGTTACATTTTGGTATCAGAGCTTAGGGATATGATCTCTGGCGGAGATCGGGGAATATAACTAGGAGGGGAGAGATGAGTAAATCCTTCGCTAGTGTGTCCTACCTAAGCTTATTTGTTGGTCAGTCATAATATCGAGATATTATGTGATATGTTAATTTGTTAAATTAACCCTTGTTTTGAAGCTGTATTCTAGAAAGATATCTGAAATACAGGAGATGAGCAATGGAGAAATCATGATGATAAGGAAGATGGAATCTGAAATGAAAGCAAGGTATTCTCAACTCTTTGAAATACCAGGTACGTAAATTTCGGGGACGAAATTTCATAAGGAGGGGAGATTGTAAGACCCCGAATTTTATGAAATAAAAGTATTCAATTTTTCTATTCAGTAAATGGTTAAATTGATAAAATTTTAAAGTTATGGGTGAAATATGAATTTTTTTTCAAAATAAGCAAGTGGTTATAAAATAATCATTGTTGTCGGGGAATATTCGTTTGGTCGTAGAATATTCTTTCTGTCGGGGAATATTCGTACGACGGCGCAGCTATTTGTGGGCTCCATAACAGAATAACTGTCGGGTGAAGAAAACGACAAATTTAAGTTTTTACAAATAACGGCGTAGTTGTTACCGTTAACACTGTTGGAATACCCGGTGGTTAAAATACAGTAATACGCGTTATTGCACAGTAGCACACGGTATTGCACAGTATTTTTGAAATTATTGATTCTTACGTAAGAAGGCACTACTCAATAATTGTTACAGTAATTACTGTTCAATATTTTATTTTATTGATTCAATAATTGTTGCGTTGATATTTTATATTATTGTTGTTCAATAATTGTTGTTGCACAGTATTTTCCATTATCAGATCAATAATTCATATTATTTGAATAGTATTATTAGATAGCATTATTGGCAATGTCTAGAAAGTTCTGTCTAAGGAGAGGTTTGGTCATCTAATTGCGCGCTAGTAAGGAGAAATCCTTATTGGAAAGCCCCCTCTTTCCTGGGAACGGCCTGGTTGTCATAAATGTGATTCTGTAATATTATTTATGAATAATTAATTATTGATTCATATGATAAGAAAATATTTATTTTATGTGGATATAAATGAGGGATATATTTTTGTGGTTAAAAATGAAGGAGTTAATGTTGAGGTTTTTGTCAGTATTTTTGTCGGAATGGAGGTATTAAAAATCAGGGTTTTTGAGATATTTTGCGAGGGTTATAATTTTTAATCCGACCGTTGGATCGTGGTAATATTTGGATATGTTATACATATATAAGTTGAGTATATGTCCACAAATTTTGAACCGTTAAAAATAAACGTATGATTTATTATGAATTTTACGAGATGACTGGTTCAGAAATTGTTGAATTTTCGGAGTTTATTATTTTGGTGGAAAATTCTAGAATTGGTGGGCTCCACTTGTGGTTGGTGAAGAAATGTGCTGAATTATATTTCAAATGTGGTGGGTGGGAATAGTAGCAGGTAAAGCCATCAGGTTGCAGGTCAAACCTACCAAAATTTTCCTATAAATAGAGGGCTAAGTTAGAATTGAAAATCACACCAGAAACATAAGTTTTCTCTCTTTCTCTCTCTATATTATGAAGCATATTTTGTGAGTTTTTAGATACTTGGTGAGTTGCTATTCATCAGTGCAAGTTTTCTTCAGCATCATATCCGATATCCAGTCAGAAGTACTGCTCTTTTGAGGTAAGGGATTGTATGGGATTGTAAGGGATAGTAAGGGATTGTAAGGGATAGTAAGGGATAATAAGGGATTTTAAGGGTTGTTATGATTTTCAGTTTCGTAATTTTTCTGAACTTCAAAAATTCTGGAAAAATTTGAAATGATATTTTGATGAGTTTTCTTGATTGTGTCCAAAAATGGTGATTTTTGGATGTATAGATTGAGAGTTATGAATTTTATGAGAAAAGACTATTTTAAAAGTAATCGCTTATAATTCCTTGTGGTTAACTCTAAAATTGATGAAATTTTTATTGGGAGTACATGTATATGATAGGAGTATACTCTGTGAATTTCAGAATTTTTAGATAAAAGTACAATTTTTGATAAATGTCTAAATATTCGGCTGTTTTGGCCATATGAAAAATAGTAAATGACTTTTAAAAATTTTGAGAAAAATATATGTTCACTATGGGACTATATTATGCTAAATCCCAGAAAAGAAATATTTTTGGAACTGATTTGGTATTTTTCATGAAAATGGTCTAGTTATGAGTAAATGAATTAAATATGTTTTGTGAAGAAAGAAAATTGGAAAATAGGATTTTATGGCTTGAGAATCCTATATGAGGTATATGCAGATTTTTGATGAGGGTTTTGGTTATTGATGATGAAATTGTAAGAGTTGGCATTTTATGATGATTAAATGCATTAATTAGTAAAGTGTAAACAATTTAAATAAATTGTTTATAAGCTTAAGAAATGTTATTCTTTCAATATCATTATACCGAAGTATTGGTATGAATTTTATTGTGGAATTTCTACCTTTTTGAGTCGGTGTTACTATTCACGAGTTACTATTCATGAGTTACTATTCACGAGTTACTATTCACGACAAAATTGGTTTCTTTTACTAACCAAATTATAGTTGATTTATGAATATTACTCTTGAGATTAAATCTATATGTTGATTATATTGATTTTATAATCATATATAACATTTTTATAACTCTGATGTTGAATTTCTCTTTCACTGGAGTGTAAAGATGGGTAGATTATTGGTATGATCATGACTAGGGTTCTCTTTGGCTTGTAGTGCAAAGTTGAATTGTGACTGGTATGATCATGACCATTGAATTTACAATTGAATATCTTTAGCTTAAGTGTAAAGATGAATTGATTAACATGGTTATAATTATGGTGTATATAAATTCTGAAATGATTATATATTTCTTTGAGATATGAATATATTTGGCCTGTAGTGCAAATATGAATTGTTGAGGAATATCTTTGGCCTGTAGTGCAAAGATGAATTGTAGAGGAATTTCTTTGGCCTGTAGTGCAAAGATGAATTGTAGATGAATATCTTTGGCCTGTAGTGCAAAGATGGTCTGTTGATGAATATCTTTGGCCCGTAGTGCAAAGATAAACTGTTGTTGAATATCTTTGGTCGTAGTGCAAAGATGGATTTATTAGTATGATTATGAACAGGAACTGTGATTTGGTATAACCATGATCTTTGATGTTTCAGGTAAAGACATGTGATGAAAATATTCTTCGTCCTGGGTGTGAAGAAAAATTTAGAATCACAATTATGATTATGAGTTATTCATATGATTGTGGAAAGGAACTGTTGATTGATGTTACAGGGATAAAACATTGTTGATGGATTTTTAACATGGAGAAGATAATAGACTTTATAGTCTATTTGACTCTTCTAATGGATTGCTCGTTCCGCTGCAACTATGGTTGAAATTTTTATCATTTACCATATGTTCTAAATCTCTGATTTATTGTTGATGAAGGCTATTGATAATTGAATTATCTTTAGTCATGATATTCTTTACTGAGCTAGTTGTGCTCACCCTTTTGCTTCACAATTCCTTTCAGGTAATAAGAGTGTAGCTGGGTCGAGCGGGGGTAACAAGGGAATAGAACGGTGGTCATCATTTAGTAGTTATATTTGGTGAATCCAATAGGGTAAGGTGTACCCAACGTTGGAAGGGTGTTTTGTCACTATCATACAAGATGTCTAATGACATACAACCTCGTGTCATCATAGGACAGGGTTGTGCTCATCCACTTGCTGAGTATATCTATGGGCACTACCTATATAATCTTGGTGTTTGTTTGAAGTATAATTCTCAATTAGAGACAGTGGAGATAATGATAAGTCAAGAGAAGACTCATCATTGGGAAGAATATGATAGTAATCTTCTCGTTTTTCTTTGGGGTCTATTGGGTCAACCAAGGATAATTCTGTGGCCATATGATATCTATCATAACCTAGACGCGTGGCCTCCCATGTACGAAGGTTTCCTTGAGCACTTCCCAAAGATTCTAATTTCTAAAACAGTTTTTGACTATACCTTTATGTAAGGTGTTATTGTGAGGTGATGTTCACGGTTGGAACATGAGTCACATTTGGTATATATTTGTATCCAAACTCACAGCATATGTGTTGTTGTATTTTACACGACAATTGTTGTAATAAAGTTGTAGTTATTTTCTGTACCATGTATTTGACGACTCAGAATGGGTTGGGTGGAATGGACCTATTTTGGGGTCGTTACAACAACTAGGAGGGAAGAGATGAGTAAATCCTTCGCTAGTGTGTCCTACCTAAGCTTATTTGTTGGTCAGTCATAATATTGAGATATTATGTGATATGTTAATTTGTTTAATTAACCCTTATTTTATGGCAATATTTGAGAATGGCAGCTGAGAATGCTAACAATGGAGTGAATGAGACTGTGGGGATACCTCTAATCACTAACCATGATAATGTGATGCCAGACGAAGAAGGAATTAGAGATATCTATGTGGTGAGTGAAGAATTGATAGTTGCATCCGAGATAGTCATAGAGGTAACAGCTGAGACTGAGGAAGAAGAGGAAGAAGAAGTACCAGAGGAAAGTTTATTAGAGGTATTATATGATCAAAATGTAGAATTTCAAAATCGTATTCATGAGTTAGAAGAGCAGGCAGAAGAACGACAGGCGGTCGTGGAACAAAAGGATGCAACAATTCAAGCTTGTGTTACCCGATATGTGATGCTTGAACAGAAGCATTCTTTGGCAGAGTATAAGATGATAAAAATAGAATCTGAGCTGAGAAAAGAAAAAACTGAACGAGTGAGAATAAGTGATGCATGGGCAAAAGCCGCACGACACGTGGATATTGTGGAAAGAGATGTTCGATCTAAGAAGGCTAAAATAGATGATATGAATTTCTCTTTTTGGAAAGCAATTGGGAGAACCCAACATCGAGTTTTGAATTACCCTATACATAGCGGTCAACCTTAATCCGATATGGATCGAAGGTTGATGATTCAGATCATGAATGAGGAGTACGAAGAGGCAGTTGAGGGAGGAATATGTCCTATAGAAAGGTATATTCCAACGGTAATGATGACGCCAAATGCTGCTCCAGACAAGTCAAAGCCGAGTAGTTCGAGGGATGGCGGTTGTCATGACTTCCCAACAAATGAGGAACCCAAATGAAGTTATCATGGGAGATGAGCAATGGAGAAATCATGATGATCTGAGAGATAGAATCTGAAATGGAAGCAAGGTATTCTCAACTCTTCGAAATACCAGGTACGTAAATTTCGGGGACGAAATTTCATAAGGAGGGGAGATTGTAAGACCCCGAATTTTATGAAATAAAAGTATTCAATTTTTCTTATAATTACTATTCAGTAAATGGTTAAATTGATAAAAGTTTAAAGTTATGGGTGAAATATGAATTTTTTTTTCAAAATAAGCAAGTGGTTATAAAATAATCATTGTTGTCGGGGAATATTCGTTTGGTCGTGGAATATTCTTTCTGTCGGAGAATATTCGTACGACGGCGCAGCTATTTGTGGGCCCCATAACGAATAACTGTCGGGTGAAGGAAAACGACAAATTTGAGTTTTTACAAATAACGTCGTAGTTGTTATCGTTAACACTGTTGGAATACCCGGTGGTTAAAATACAGTAATACGCGTTATTGCACAGTAGCACACGGTATTGCATAGTATTTTTAAAATTATTGATTCTTACGTAAGAAGGCACTACTCAATAATTGTTACAGTAATTACTGTTCAATATTTTATTTTATTGATTCAATAATTTCTGCGTTGATATTTTATATTATTGTTGTTTCAATAATTGTTGCTGCACAGTATTTTCTATTATCAGATCAATAATTCATATTATTTAAATAATATTATTAGATAGCATTATTGTCAATGTCTAGAAAGTTCTGTCTAAGGAGAGGTTTGGTCATCTAATTGCGCGCCAGTAAGGAGAAATTCTTATTGGAAAGCCCCCTCTTTCCTGGGAACGGCCTGGTTGTCATAAATGTGATTCTGCAATATTATTTGTGAATAATTAATTATTGATTCATATGATAAGGAAATATTTATATTATGTGGATATAAATGAGGGATATATTTTTGTGGTTAAAAATGAAGGAGTCAATGTAGAGGTTTTTATCAGTATTTTTGTCGGAATGGAGGTATTAAAAATCAGGGTTTTTGAGATATTTTGCGGGGGTTATAATTTTTAATCCGACCGTTGGATCGTGATAATTTTTGGATATGTTATACATATATAAGTTGAGTATATGTCCATAAATTTTGAACCGTTAAAAATGAACGTATGATTTGTTATGAATTTTAAGAGGTGGCTGATTCGGAAATCAGGTTATAAATCATTTTTGGTGGAAAATTCTAGAATTGGTGGGTCCCACTTGTGGTTGGTGAAGAAATGTGCTGAATTATATTTCAAATGTGGTGGGTGGGAATAGTAGCAGGTAAAGCCATCAGGTTGCAGGTCAAACCTACCAAAATTTTCCTATAAATAGAGGGCTAAGTTAGAATTGAAAATCACACCAGAAACATAAGTTTTCTCTCTTTCTCTCTCTAGATTATTGAGTGTATTTTGTGAGTATTTAGATACTCTGTGAGTTTCTATTCATCAGTGCAAGTTTCCTTCAGCCTTATACCGATCAGAAGTACTGCTCTTTTGAGGTAAGGGATAGTAAGGGATAGTAAGGGATATTAAGGGATTTTAAGGGTTGTTATGATTTTCAGTTTCGTAATTTTTCTGATCTTCAAAAATTCTAGAAATATTTGAAATGATATTTTGATGAGTTTTCTTGATTGTGTCCAAAAATGGTGATTTTTGGATGTATAGATTGAGATTTATGAATTTTATGAGAAAAGACTATTTTAGAAGTAACTGCTTATAATTCCTTGTGGTTAACTCCAAAATTGATGAAATTTTTATTGGGAGTACATGTATATGATAGAAGTATACTCTGTAAATTTCAGAATTTTTAGACAAAAGTACAATTTTTGATAAATGTCTAAATATTCGGCTATTTTGGCCATATGAAAAATAGTAAATGACTTTTAAAAATTCTGAGAAAAATATATGTTCACTATAGGACTATATTATGCCAAATCTCAGAAAAGAAATATTTTTAGAATTGATTTGGTATTTTTCATGAAAACGGTCTAGTTATGAGTAAATGAATTAAATATGTTTTGTGAAGAAAAAAAAATTAAAAAAATAGGATTTTATGGCTTGAGAATCCTATATGAGGTATATGGAGATTTTTTATGAGGATTTTGGTTATTGATGATGAAATCGTAAGAGTTGGCATTTTATGATGATTAAATGTATTAATTAGTAAAGTGTAAACAATTTAAATAAATTGTTTATAAGCTTAAGAAATATTATTCTTTCAATATCATTATACCGAAATATTGGTATGTATATTATTGTGGAATTTCTACCTTTTGTGTCGAGTTTACTATTCATGAGTTACTATTCACAAGTTACTATTCATGAGTTACTATTCACGAGTTACTATTCACGACAACATTGGTTTCTTTTTATGACCAAATTATAGTTGGTTTATGAATATTACTCTTGAGATTAAATCTATATGTTGATTATATTGATTTTATTATCATATATAACATTTTTATAACCCTAATGATGATATTTCTCTTTGACTTGAGTGTAAAGATGGGTAGATTTTTGGTATGATCATGACTATGGGTTCTCTTTGGCCAGTAGTGTAAAGTTAAATTGTTGACTGGTATGATCATGACCATTAAATTTATAATTGAATATCTTTAGCTTAAGTGCAAAGGTGAAATGATCAACATGGTTATAATTATTGTTTATATAAATTCTGAAATGATTATATATTTCTTTGAGATATTAATATCTTTGGCCTGTAGTGCAAAGATGAAATATTGATGAATATCTTTGGCCTGTAGTGCAAAGATGAATTGTTGATGAATATCTTTGGCCTGTAGTGCAAAGATGAATTGTTGATGAATATCTTTGGCCCGTAGTGCAAAGATGATATGTGGTTGAATATCTTTGGCCAGTAGTGCAAAGATGAACAGATGTTGAGATAAACATGACCAACTGGTGATACAAATGAATATCTTTGGCCGTAGTGCAAAGATGAAGTTATTAGTGTGATTATGAACAGGAAATGTGATTTGGTGTAACCATGATCTTTGATGTTTCAGGTAAAGATAGGTGATGAAAATTATCTTCGTCCTGGATGAGAAGAGGAATTTAGAACTACAGTTATGATTATGAGTTATTCATATGATTGTGGACCAGAATTGTTGATTGATGTTACAGGGATAAAACATTGTTGATGGATTTTTAACATGGAGAAGATAATAGACTTTATAGTCTATTTGACTCTTCTAATGGATTGCTCGTTCCGCTGCAACTATGGTTGAAATTTTTATCATTTATCATATGTTCTAAATCTCTGATTTATTATTGATGAAGGCTATTGATAATTTAATTATCTTTAGTAATGATATTCTTTACTGAGCTAGTTGTGCTCACCCTTTTGCTTCACAATTCCTTTCAGGTAATAAGAGTGTAGCTGGGTCGAGCGAGGGTAACGGGGAAATAGAACGGTGGTCTCTAGCTGTGGATGTTCTCCCGAAGCAGTATAGAAAAGTTCATTTAGTAATTATATTTGGTGAATCCAATAGGGTAAGGTGTACCCAACGTTGGAAGGGTGGTTTGCCACTATCATACAAGATGTCTAACGACATACAACCTCGTGTCATCATAAGACTGGGATGTGCTCATCCACTTACTGAGTATATATACGAGCACTACCTATATAATCTTGGTGTTTGTTTAAAGTATAATTCTCAATTAGAGACAGTAGAGATAATGATATGTCAAGAGAAGACTCACCATTGGGAAGAATATGATAGTAATCTTCTCATTTTTCTTTGGGGTCTATTGGGTAAACCAAGGATAATTCTGTGGCCATATGATATCTATCATAACCTAGACGCATGGCCTCCCATGTACGAAGGTTTCCTTGAGCACTTCCCAAAGATTCTAATTTCCAAAACAGTTTTTGACTATACCTTTATGTAAGGTGTCATTGTGAGGTGATGTCCACGGTTGGAACATGAGTCATATTTGGTATATATTTGTATCCAAACTCACAGCATATGTGTTGTTGTATTTTGCACGACAATTGTTGTAATAAAGTTACAGTTGTTTTCTGTACCATGTATTTGGCGACTCAGAATAGGTTGGATAGAATGGACCTATTTTGGGGGCGTTACAAAACTCACCTTAGTCTGGTAGCTCATGCCCTCTTTGATTAGATCCCTGATCGAGCTGTTCCCGAACCGGTGGTCGTCTGTCTCCCGGACGAAGGATTCGAACAGCTGGAAGGGGAAGTTGGCATTGAACTCCGGCCATACGGTGGGAGAAGATGCAGCTTCTCGCCTAAAGGCGGAAGGGGAGGATCTTGTAGGGGAAGGCACTGATGGTTCGGGAGGCGGCGGCGGTTGATCCTCGGAAGGCTGCTTCCTTTTACGAGACAGAAGAGGAGGCTCGGTAGGGTCTTCGAGCTCGTCATCTGAAACGTGGATCTCCGTAGGGATGATGGTAGGCGAATCGGCTGCAGGAGGAGGAACCCGGATCTCATCGGCCGACAGAGGAGTCACCATGGTCTTCCTCTTCTTAACCCGAAGAGCTTACATTCGCTCGTTCGCAGGCATATCAATCAGACTCGCTGCGGAAGCTGACTGAAATCCTTGGGGGTTTGCCCAGATTTTCCGAACTGCCCTCTTCTTCTGGCGAGGCCGGCTGGGCTCCGCAGCAAGTCCTTCCTGTGGGATGTCGGCGGGGGATGATGATGTTTTACCCGAAAGGAATTCATCCAATTCCCTTCGCTCGGTCGATGTCGGTTTTATCAAAGAAAGTTTATGGTCATATAACCAGGCTTGTTTGCTCAAGAGCCCAAAGCTCCACTCCTTCATGGGAATCCTCTCGAGAATACTCGCCATTTCTCTCACGCGCTCCTCTGGAATGTCCCCGAAGTCTGCAGAAATCCGCTCGGAAGTGGTCCATTCCGGGATAGACGGAGTTTCAGGCCCCTTCACGAAAAACCATTCTTTGTGCCATCCCTTGTTACTCGGAGGGGTATCCATCAACGGTCGCTTCTCAAATTTGGCGTTGGGCTTGGGGGACTGTTTGCTCAGTACCTTGAAGCCTCGTTCCCGAGACTTCCCGGCCGTGAAGAGAGTGAAGAAAGAATCAACTGTTTGAGGTATCCCCAACTCATAGCAGAACGCGATGAAGGCCAAGATGTGGATGTACGAATTCGGCACCAGTTGGGCGAATCCTACTCCGACAAATCCCAGGAGGGTAACGAGAAAGGGGTGAAGAGGGAACCTGACTCCCTTCTCTAGAACCGTCACCGGTACGGCGATCCACCCGTCCGGCCGTTGGTACATCCGCTCGTGCGGTACCGGAGCCCTCACCGGATGGGTGTCCGGAATCTGGTACCGACTCTTGATGGCACGCAGTTCGATTTCGGTAATGATGGAAGGGATATTGGCGTGAGGATACTGCTCTTCACTCTCGAAGAACTCGGAAGGGTTGGAGTTTAGAACCGACTCAGTGGGGTTGTCGGTGGGAGGAGCGACGGAAATTGGAACAGCAAGGATAGGGGTGGAGTTATCTGCATCTTGGGCCGCCATTGTTATTGAGATCTTGTAGAAGAGAAAGGAATCGAAGAAGAATAGAAAGCACTGTATATCAAATTCAGATTAAGCTGGTAAAGTCGTCAAATTGGGGAAAATAGGTTTTTATAGCGGTCTTTTCAAATTTTGCACGAAAATCGGGGGCGGCTCATTAATTTGACAGTCATCATTATGAATTTGAAAGGTTACGTCCGGGTTAAGCTCCAAATATTTGGCCTTTTGGATTTTTCTTTTGGGCCTATGCCAACCCTGTTGGATCTCATGACATCTCTAGGACCGCTTGTAGTTCTTCATTAAATATTCTATTTAACAAAAAACTATGGGGCAATGTTGGGGCATGATATTTCTTTCATTGGGCATGATATTTCTTTCATTGGGCCAGACCGATTGAGCCCATCCATTTAATTAGCCTAGTGGACCTTTATTACTAAGTCTTATAGTCATTGGGCTTAACATTTACACTACCTTTATTGTATCTCTTTAATAATGGGCTGGGTCAAGTGACCGGCCCATAAGATCTTTTAATATCTACGACTTTGACTGATAATGATGAAAGGAGGAGGGCAGTTGACCAAGAGCCTGCAGATCATTAATGTGGATGGGATTTTATCCGGCCGGCGGCAGGAACAGTGGAAAAAAGGTGATAACCTGCATGCAGTCGGCTGGGACAAGAGGTCACTGGGGGACGGTGTCAGAAAGGGGTTGGTGGCACGAAAAACCGAGCACGAGAGTATAACCGGGCAAGGAAGTCTTCTAGCAAAAGGTACGCATACACTTTCTATCTAGCTCAACACACTAGACATTTTTACATCCTCCATTGTTAAACCTTGAACACCTATATTGACTCTCACGCCGGAGCTATCCCCCGACGGTCCAGCCGTCAAGCTTTTGGTGTTGATCGTGTTTTCTGTGCAGGATTAGGACGTCTTACGTGATTGGGGCGTCATCAAATATCTTGGCGTTAACATAGAGTATATAATAAGAATAAACAAAACATGTACTCTCTCCGACCTTTAAAGATGTTACAAGTATATTTTTCACACAAATTAAGAAGGCGTTTGTTACACGTCATTTAAAGTGGTTATTTTAAATACTTAGACCATTCACAACAGGTTCCCCAATAGACTATCTATCTCCAGATTTGAAGAATATATCAATAAATCAGTATCCAACAGTTTCCTTATTCTTATATAATTCTCTATTTTAATCTCTATATATGATTTGACTCCCCATAGTGAGGGAATCAAAAAAGCGTTCCTTATTTATGTAAAATGACATTTCACACCTTATTTATTGCGATTTTATGTTAGTTAAATGATCTTATTTCACTTAATTACTGATTTGGGCATGCCTATCAAATTCACTCATTTTTATTTTTTAAATAGAGGATTTAGAGAAGAAAGATAATTATAAAAAAAATTAAAAATCAGTCAAATTTTGATTTTGATCATTTTTATAAAAAATATTACTACTAATTATAAATTTTATTATTTTATAATTAAAATAATATTATTTTAGTTCTCATAAATACATATTGATCGTTGCACATTTTGATTTATAGCAATATCTATTTTTAAATTAAAATAATTACAATTTTTAAATTCAAATAACAATTACTTTTAAATAAAAAATAGTTATAACGTTCAAAAATTTGATTGTTGGAACTTTCAAATTTTAACTTTTAAATTTTAAATTTCAAAATTTAATATTTAAGGAATCAATATAAAGAACATGTTGGGTACATAGTGAAAAAATTGAATCTCTATCCTACAGAATGACCCAATAATAGTGCAGAGTAGGGATAGAAATAAATAAACTGTTGTGAATGCTCTTAGTAATGTGTATGGTCATCTTTAATTCAAAATGTTACGATAGCAAACTTACCTTCTCATTAATCATATACCCAATAAAATATCAAGATTCTCAGTAGTAAGATGAATTGTCATTTTATAAAAATATTAAATTTTTTAATACAATCTACTAATTAATTAGTTCGATAATACTTTATAACTAAAATTAGTGCGAGTATATTTTAGTAAAAGATAAATATTATAAAAAATATACCTTGTAATCTTGATTTCATATCAAACATTCACATTAACGATTATCAGTAATCACATAATCAAATATTCATAAATTTATGTTTAGGTGGATATCTATCATGACATGTAACAAACATGCCTTAAGAAAGATAAAATAAATAAGAAGAATGTAAAAAAATTTAAATTTTCCTTAGTGGCATCATCACAAATTTACATAAAGCGATTAGCCATTTTTTTTAATATTAGTAGATCCTACTAAATGTCATATTTACCATTTACATTAGAGTTTGATGTGCATTACGATAAATTTACGTCGAATTGTAATTGTAAAATTTACCAATACATGAGATTGATAAAAATTAAAAGAGGGTCTCACTTATTACACATATCTCAAAAAAGTTACTAGTAATACTTATTCACGTAATTGACAATCAAAAATTGACTTAAATTATTCGCAATATATATATAATTATTCTTTATATTATGCACTTATAGCCATATTTTTTAAGATAAACAAAAATTATACCTTAACTCATCCTTTTAAAGATACATGTTTGAAATTCTTATAAGTAGCCAAACATGGTACACCATAAAATTCTTATAAGATAGATGCTTGAAATTCTTATTCGGTAATCTTTTTTTTTCTTCATAATTACTTATAACCATAGTTTATAAAAGCAATCAGAAATTTAGTAAGTAGGTTTGAGCAATTGTGTTATTAATACATTCCTATTTTATTGGTACTATATTATTATTATTATATTCTTTTTGGTCATTTCCTCTGTACATAATTAATAAGAAATTTCATTAACACCATATACTTTATCCTCTCTTTTTTTTTTAATACTATATTGAATTAGTTTTTAGTATTAAAAATAAACAATTTTCTCAAAACCGCTGATACGCGTGTAAGCTAAATTAGTAAATGTTTTTTTCTTTGTTTGTAAAAAGTCCAATCGTCTTACTCCTAAAATTACTGATAAAGACGATGCCACAAAATCTCAACAGTTAGGAAATTAGGCCATGCTTATTTATAAAAAGTACACTAAGGATTGAATTATTTATTTAAAGTTCTTTTTAATGCGAGACTAATAATTTTATAAAGTCATTTGATAATTTAAAGTGGGAGAACTATTAATCTTATAATTGTCATGTGATTATATAATTTCTCATAAATAATCTTAAAAATGACAAAATATAATTCATTTAAATAATCACAAGATATAATAATCCTAAACAATATCAAATTAAAATAAATAATATAATTCTAAATATATTTTTTACAAACAAAAATGTAATACTAAGCACACAATTAGTCACCTATATTATATACGAAACAAATATCAAATAAAAATAAAGATGCCACCTATAACAGCCCATCAAATGGGGTTATTCACATGCCACAATTACAAAGGACCCTGGCAACTCAAAAGACATACATACAACAAGCTACTTAAATAAAGATAAAAAATTTTAATATTATTTTTTATAGTCTTATGTTAAATGTTTATTTTTTTTTAATAACCAAATTTTTATATATTTTTTTCTATTATACTCGTAGCATTAAATCACCATCAAGTGTTTTTAACTTAATAGTAGTATATAGCAGTAACACATTAATAAAAAAGCACTCCTAAAAACTATGAGACCCCAGATTTTTTTAAATAAAGATTTAAAATTTTTAAAATATTTTTTTGAATATTAAGGTGTGAATTTGAGATAATGTTATAGTTGGGGGTAGTATTTGAAAATTTTGTAAAGTATGCAAGTTGTTATATAATATTCGATTGGTCGGGGAATATTCTCTTTGTCGGAAAATATTCGTACGACGACACAATCATTGGTGGACCCACAACAGAAGAACTGTCGTAGTTAGAAAACGACAGAAATACTTTATGAAAATAACGGCGGAAGTTTTACCGTTGATACTGTTGAAACACTCGGTGTTAAAAGTACAGTAATACGCGTGGTTGCATAGTAGCACACGGTATTGATTATTGATGCTTATGTGAGAAGTCACTCGGTATTGTTCAATCGGGTATTCAGGACACTTTTTGTGTCGGAGTACTATTTACTATTCACGGGTTACTATTCACCCAAATTACTATTCACTCTAGTATTGCTCACTCGGGTACTCGGAGCACTTTTCGTGTAGGAGTACTATTCACGAGTTACTATTCGCAAGTTACTATTCGCGGGTACTATTGATTCACATGATTTACTATTAGGGGAGTTGGTGCAAGATTGATAATACTTGCAGAACTAAATAAAAAATGAAGAAAAAGAGGAAGGTATTATACTGTAATTTTCGAGCCCCAAAACGTGCAATTATCAAAACTATATTTTCCTATAAATAGAAGCTCATCCTTCCTTCATTTCTCACCAATTCACTAAAGCTTTAGAGCCATTATTATAGAGAGAAATTATAGAGAAAAGCTATAGAGAGAAAATCTATAGAAGAAGAGAAGTCTGCTCCCTCACTACTCCTATATCCAATTTCTTTCAAAGGTAGGGAATATTATTCCTTTCTTTCATCTTCATGAAAAGAACTTCTGTTATTCCATTCTTTGTTATTATGTTGGAATAACCTGTTTATGCGAAGTACCGCATACATGGTGAAATTCTTTTATTATTTCATTCTTTATTACTCTGTTGGAATATCTTGTCTGTGCGTTCTACGCCGGACCTGGTTCCATTATTTATTATTCTGCTGGAACATCCTGTCTGTGCGTTCTACGCCGGACCTGGTTCCGTCTTTATTATTCTGTTGGAACATCCTGTCTGTGTGTTCTACGCCGGACCTGGTTCCGTCTTTATTATTCTGTTGGAATATCCTGTCTGTGCGTTTTACGCCGGACCTGGTTCCGTTAATTATTATTCTATTGGAATAACCTGCTTGTGCGGTCTATCGCATGTCTGGTGATTTCTTTTGTTATTCTATTCTTTATTATACACAGTTGGTTAAAGTTTTGACTTCTATACTCCATTAAATTAGTGGAATATCCTTGATATTTGCGCTTCATCCAGTATCTTTTTATGGAAATATTCTTTTGAGCATTCTTGACTTTTACTTTACAAAGAAGTATCATGTTGACAATTTGGATATTATTAGTTCCTGGATAAATTAATTCTTGAACTTGTTTAATTGAATTCCTATAACATTGTCATCATCCTCATGTTTATATTATGTTGAAAGTCATCTTTGGCTTACGTGCATAGATTGACTTAGTATGATTATGACCAGGGATCATTCGGTATAATCATGAACTGTGATGTGGTAAAAGTCCTCAGTGGCCCGTAATGCATTGATGGACAGTTTTTGGGATAATTATGACCAGAGATTATTCGGTATAGTCATGACCGTGGATGATTTAATGAATATCTTTGGTTCGCAGTACATGGATGATTAGAAGATGTGGTTTATTTATTAAGCTGAGTCTCAGCGATAAAAATTGATGAAAACATTTTTAAATCATAGAAGATAGTAGATTTTATTCTCTACTTGACTCTTTTAAGGATTGCTTATTCCGCTGCAGTTAAACTTGATATCTATTGTATTTTATCAGTTTAACATTGTTGAAGACTATTGATAATTTATTTTGCATTATCTTAGTCATAATATTTCTTACTGGGCTAGTTGAGCTCACCCTTTCTTTTAATGTTATCTTCAGGAAATGAGAATATAACTGGGACGAGTCGGGGAAATTAGTGATGGTCCAGAATATAGTATTAGTAGTCCTCACTATTCTGTTAAATAGTGTGACAATAAATGTAATGAGGACTCCTTGAGTATGGATATTGTCTAGATGACAATATTCCTATTAGAACGCTCAGTTTATGTATTGTAGTATGTTACACGACAGTTGTATAATTAAGTTTGTATTTGTATTCTGTACCATGTATCTGGCGACCCAAGATGGGTGATGTATACTTAATTTTAGGGGCGTCACAAAAAACGACTACTTCTGCTGCTGTTATGAATTTCCGAATATGAAGATTTAATCAGGATACACCTTTACATATTTTTGATAATGAAAAGGAAAATCATATTGAAGAAATTTCAATAAAATAAAATAAATATCTAAATACGTCATTTGTAAATTTGAATATAGGAAAAAGTATGTTTAATTGTTAAGAAACAATTGAATATTACTATGTTTTAAAATAAACTTGAAGTTTAAAACTTAAAACATTAACCAATCATTTTAGTTGTGTACATAAATTTGACAAGTAAAAAAAACCTCATCTTTATAATTATACTGCCCCCCGTTTTTAAAAGACGGTAGTTTAAGATTTTTACTGTAGAGGGTACTAAAGACGATATGAGGAGGGTTCAAAAAACCGATATAAGTGGAAAGAAAGTATCGTCTTTTTAAATAATTTATAATTTTATATACGCACAGTGCGCACTTCCTTCTCTGCCAAACATGGACGGCAATTTTTGATTTAACGTATATTTTCAATTTCAAATTTCCCCACCACTCAGATCTAGTCCAAGTAGTACCAATCACCGCTGTGCTCTTAAAACTTTCTCAATCCGCCATTAGAGTCCCGGAATATGCCTTCAACAGACACAGACTACGATATCCGAGTAAGATCTTTCTTTACCCTTGCAATGCTCTTCGAAACTCATCTTTCTCTCTCTAACTCATCTTTATCTCTCTTATTATCTCGCAGTCATCAACCCAATCCAGTTTCGGGATGAGGTAATTTTCTATGTGATTCTAGGGTTTCTACATTTGCAAAATTTCTGCTAAAAGACGTACAATTCTGATTTGTCTTCTATATTCAGTGAGTACACATTCGCTGATGTTGGAAACTTAGATCATTGCACTAAGTACTTGAATCAAACGCTAGTCACCTTTGGATTTCCGGCTTCGCTTGATCTTTTCGCAACTGATCCGGTGCAGTATTTTTATTTTTTTGGTGGTAATTATACTTTGTGATGCTTAATTTGATTATTACAGTTTTAATTTTGGTTAGGTTTCAATTGCACGAACTTGCAACTGTATATACTCACTGTTGCAGCAGAGACAGCGTGACATTGAATTTAGAGAGTCTTCTAATGAACAGAGACAACGGTACTGATATTTTATGTTTATTTACTTATGTGTAGGGATTTTGATCTATTATATGATTCAGTTATTAGTATAATTGAAGAATTTCTTCATGCCAACATTAACATGTAATGTCATTGCTCAAGTTGGAAATATCTCGGGGATATTTTCTGAAAAGGCCATAAAATTATTAGGACATGGAGAAGGAAATTGGATTGTCAGCAGGTGGCGAAGCCACATAGACTTTTGTGGGGTCAATCAACCCCACTAAAAAAAAATTGCTTTATAATATAAGGTAAATTTTAAAATTTTTAAGTATTATATATAAATTGACCCCACTAAAATTTTATAAATTTTATATTATATGGGGTCAAATTGAAAATTTATAACTTTGTCAATCAAATTTTAACCACATATGACTCATATCCTCTCAATATATGTATCTCTCTCTATAATATTTTAAACTAAATAATAATCTAATTTATATTATTTTTAAAAATAAATAATGAATTACTTACGAACAGTTGTGATTAAAAAAGTCTATTATGAGTCAATATAGTGTATATATACCATATATTATTACTCATTATATTTTTATTGTAATATATATATATATATATATATATATATATATACTCGAAAGTATAAAGTATTAAAAAAAATTGACTCAGGGGCGCTGCCCCCGAACTCCCGCCAAATTATTTGTAACTCAATAATAATTTCGACCCCACTAATAATATTTTCTGGCTTCGCCACTGATTGTCAATTAGTAAATCACTAATATATTTTAGTAATTTAAATCTGAAGTGTTTTTTGGATGGACTTATAAACAAGTAGAAGATAAATAACGAAGATTATGTTTGGAATGGTTTGCCGAAAGGTGTAGAAATTGGTATGGTAACTGGAGAAGCATTTCTGCTTTCATTTGTGTATGGATGTCAGAAACAAATAAAGAAAGAACATTTTTGAGTGCATTTATCAAATAGGTATCGTAAAAGAATTAGGAAATGTATGTGAGAAACCTCATTTAGTTAAATCAAATGAGTAAAAACACTTGCTAAAACGCGAAATAACTTGTATTTATTTATAAGAACTTAGATATTACAAAAAAGTTAATCTGCATTGGAATCTAAGTTTTTCTGTGGACATTGTGTATATATTTGCACTTATGCAATGCGTATTTAAATTTCAGTCATGCAGTAACTCTCTCTTTTATATACTTTTACAGACTTATGTCAGACATATCAAGATTTGAGGCCAAAGTAGAGAGGCTGGAAGCACAGTTATCTGCCAAAGATAGAGAAATAGCCACTATTACCAGAACGGTTAGAAATATATGGTTTTAATGAAGTGAAATAACTCTTTATATGAGTGGGCAACCTGTATTGGCATTTATTTTTAATTGATTACATAAAAATGATGATGTCCAGGAAGCTAAAGCTGCGGCAGCTTTCAAGGCACAAATTGAGAAGCTGCAACAGGAGAGAGATGAATTTCAAAGGATGGTTATTGGTAATCAGGTTAGATTCTTTGTACTCATTTGATTATCTGTTGGTAGTTGTTATGTTACATGCACCACTCCTAACACATTCTCAATGTTGCAAAAGCAAGTGAGAACTCAACAAATACATGAAATGAAGAAAAAGGAAAAGGAATATATCAAGCTGCAGGTATAATTTCTTTTACTTGTGCTGGTAGCCTCTTGAAGAAATTTCAATGTTTGTAAAATGGGTAAATATACATATTCTAAATTACAGATTAGATAGAATTATAATCTAGTTCAAAATGTTTTTTCTTTATAGGAGAGATTAAACCAAGTACTAATGGAGAAAAAGAAGGAATCTAGATCAGGCCTGGAAATAATGAATCTACTTCAGGTAATAGGTACAGATTTAATGTTCTGATTCTAGTATGTAGTTCAATGTCTATTGATCTTTATGCCATGTAAACAGAAAGAAGGGCGGCAGCGTGGGACATGGAATGGAAAGAAGGCTGACAATGACTTCTATAAAAAGATTGTACGGATTTTGGATATTGTTCTTTAGAGAAAAACTTACCAAATTTTTATCACCAGTTTTAACTTGTTCACGTCTATTTACTATTAGGTGGATGCTTATGAGGCGAAAAATCAAGAACTGGTTGCGGAGAATGCTGATTTGAGGGCATTATTACGATCAATGCAGGTATTTTGTAGTTCATCGTGTATATTTTTTAAAATAAAAAAAGAACTATTTCTAGGTGAACTAATTGTTGCTGACGGGCGTCGTATGTTTTTGCCTTCTGTTTTAGAAGGCCGTCAATTAGCATTGATAGAACCATATTGGTGTACGGTTTTCCTTTTAATAATCAGGATGCAAATCTGTATGTAAATTGGTTTAGATTGAAATCAAGGTTTTTATTAATGCACTCAACTGACAAACTAGATACATTTTTTATTGATTGCTAGAGAGTATATTAAAATTACATGTAAACAATGAATGGAAGTGGTGTTTTGATAATTTTATTGACATGCTGAGTTTTGACCGTTTTTTGTTTTCCCTTTTCCCTTCTATTTTTTTTAATTGAGAATATAAGAATGCTTTGTTGAATAGTATCAAGCTGTAAATAGGCTGGATTGAAAGTTATCTGAAATCTAGGTTAGGATAACCTTCTTTAGAGTTTTGGGATTGTTATAACTTAAAATAAAACTAGGAGAAGCTATAAGGGAAAACAAGAGGTGGTTACTGAACATAATAAAGTTAATAATAGAATACACTACAGTCAGAGTGACCATTGATTGTTTCTTTATATATCTGATGGTACGGTCATCATAGTTGATGAGCTGAGCTACCCAGACTTGGTTTTTCACTCCAGGTACTAGTACCGACATTGCACATCACTTATTCCCTTTTGGTCTGGAATTTTCATTAAGAAAAACGTTGTAACAGGGGGATATGCGTGATTTTCTAAATGCTCCAAATGGGTCATCCAAGCAATCTTTGCCTGTCAATGAAAGGCTGGATGCAGATTCCTCGCAGTCACCATTGGGTGGGAAGACGGTATGGTACAATATTGGAATTTTGGAAAGCTGCAGCTGGATTCTTGCTTGATTATTAACTGATAAATTGATAAATAAAATTTAAAGAGTTCATAAATTGCAGGATGTCTTTGATCTGCCCTTTCACATGGGTAGAGATCAGATAGAAGAAAGTCTGCGGGCTAAAATTGCTTTTATAAAGGTAGTTTGTTCTGTGTATTTTTTTTCCTTTAAAAAATTATTCAAGTGCTTGTTCACACTGATGAGGAAGGAGCTGTGTTTTCTGCATTTAGGAGCGTATGGTTGAGCTACAAGATGCTCAAAAAGGAGCTGAAGTTACCTCTGAAGCAACTGAGAGAGAGCTGGAACTGGAAGCTCAACTTGTTGAGGCTAGGAGCATTATTCAAGAGCAGGTTAATTGCACTTTCTAATAATATTAATGTGGATGCTAAATGGGATTAATATTTTGATATTATTTAACTTGTAAAAAATTAACTAACAGTAGTATATGTTGGATAGTTTCATCTATCTGCAGAATGTCACATCTTTACCCAGAATTTTTTTCATGGATTGCATTTCAAACTAATGTTCTAAAAGGCGGGAGGCGGGTGGCCGGCGGCCGAGGGGGGCCTAGGCGAGATTTTTTATTTTAAGCCAATTTTAATATTTTATCTTACATTTATCCAAACAAAATAATAATATAAAGCAAAACAATCTATAATAAAGATAATAAAGGGCTTTGTTTAAAGTTCAAATACATATCCATATTATTAATGTTAAAGTTCAAACACAAACATGCAATTGTTCAAAGTTCAAACATATTTTTAACGTATTAGTTTTATTCATAAACAAGATTGCTATTAAATAATAAAATTTAAAATTTCAAGAATTTAATTCAATACTAAAACTTAAGAAACTAAACATAAACTTAAGAAACTAAACATAAACTTAAGAATTATATTGAATTAAACTAAATATTACAAATGTATCATCATTTATATAATTTAAAGTTGGTACAAGTTCAAAAAATTACAACTGTAATAAAATTATCCATTTTGACTTGATATTGTTCACTTCTTGTTGTGATTTGATATGGTACAACATGTATTATGAATATGGTAAATCATTAGAAAAATAAATATATCAAGATTTGATTTTGGTAGTTATTAAAAAAAACTTTCCGTCTAGGTCCCGTCTAATTTCATGGAGGGATTTTTTTGCCGCCTTGGGCGTAGATGAGGAACTAAGGAGGGCCTAGCACCTAGGCAAGGCGCTAAGGGGGGCCTAGCGCCTAGGCGGAACGCCAAGGGGGGTCTAACGCCTAGGCGTGGATTTTTAGAACACTGTTTCAAAGGGATATCTGACTATATACATTGCGCTTATTGTTTTCTAGATTTTTCCCGCTTTTTACTTTTTACTACTTTAAGTTCAGCTCGTTGTAGTTATTATGAAACTGTTGTTTCAATCTAAAATGTTCTTCTGTGTATATGTATTCCATTTTTTAAATTGTAGATACTTTTTGTGGCACCGTCCAATTATTCTAGACTTGCCTGGATATAGATACCAGTTTTGGAAGTAAAACAATTTATGCCCCCCACCCCCCTCTTTAATAGGCAAATTAAAGCTCAAATTTACTCACTAAAAATGATTTTGGTCATATGGGGGTTCATGTGCAGCATACGCCAACTAGTTTGGGATAGGAGGTGTAGTTGATTTGAGTTGAGACATATAGAAATCTAATATAATCAACATGGCATGGGAGTTGCATTCTCATGTTTGCAAGGTATTGGGAACAAAAGTTTCTTAAATCTGTGCCTAGTATGTGTCTTTATTTGTTAATTGTCAAGACTATTCAAGTTGATATTTTCAGCAATTGATCTGGGCATTTTGCCCATTGTGGTGTCCATAATAAATGCCAATGCGTTACTTGTTAGGTTTGTAATATTCATGAACGCAATTAAATTTTGCCCATTGTGGTGTTCATAATAACTGAACGCAATCAAATTGTACAAATCATCCTTTATGCACAATTATTAATTAAACGAAAATATGAAGAACAAGAAACCCTTGAAGATTCGAGCTTTCTCAAGTACAAGTTCACCTCCAATCCTTTTCGCGTTCAATTTGAATCCACCGGGTTTGGTTCCTTCCTTTGATTAATGTTAGCCACCCAAGGAAGAAGAAAGATTCGAGAAGATGGGTATTTGAAAAAATTCTAGTTTTTTCTATCTCTCATAGAAAAGGTTGTACTCTCCCAATTATTGAAATTACGTCTGTTGTGAAAATGTCAACTACACCCACCCATAATAAGACTCCTCTTATTTATAAATGTAGGCAACCCTCTTTAACAATTAAGGAATTAGGTTTTATTTTAATTAATTAAACACCTTTAATTAATTAGGCTCCCAATCTTATTAGGAATAATTAATTAAACTCTTTTAATTAATTAGCCTCCTAATCTTATTAGGATATATGAGAGTACTTTTATTAATTAATTTTTAAACTCTTTTAGGAATTAAATAATAATAATAGTAATAATAATAATAGTAATAATAATAATAAGACTACTCTTATTAATTTATATTTAATATTTTCAAAATATTAAATAATAAATATTAAGCTATTTAATTTATTCTATCACCATAGATTAAATTAAATATACTTAACTTATTATTACGATTATGCCATTAACTTCTTAAATAATTATTTTTCCTTTTACGGTGTGACCCTTTAGGTTCTCTATATTAAACTGGTTGTGAATAAATCAATTAGAACAATTCTAATCTTATTTAAATAAATAAATTAAACTATTAATTTATTTAAATAAATAATATTTATTCTACAATAGGGATAAACCTCCCTAGCGATTAACGATTTTCCAGATAATATAGATTTCAACATTAATCATAAAAGAACCTTTGAGTAAATAGTTACTGTACAATTCAATCCTTCCACCATACAATGTCCCAATTAAATATAAGACATGAAATTACTGTCAAGTCTTATTTTATTAAATTATATGTATTTCGACTCTTAAATGCACAACTCCAAATAATACAAATTAGAAACTTCTTTCTAATTTCATTCTGCCTTGGCCAAGGACTATTGAGTTGTCATTTATTGAATCACATTGGACATTTTTCTTCTTTTACTAGAAGCGGTAGATTTTTTATTGATCATACATTATCTCCATGTATAACTTATTATACCCAAGCATACCCTTTGATATAACCTAAGGGTATCAACTCTTAAGGAATAAGTCAAAATATAACTCATCATACACAAGATACTATGACGATATCAAGTCTAAAGATCACTTGTACTACTATCACTACAGGAATTCCTATTAACAGACAAGTAAAACTCCATTAGGTATTCCTTAGCGAGCCACGTTCGGTGAACTTATTCTCTAATAAGCACCTACATATTTGCTTTAGTGTCTCCACACAAATGATAATAAGATCAACCATCCTCATCCAATGAACAAGCAACGTATGTACCAATCTATCCGGATTCACTAATCCCCAATTTAGTAATCCAACGATTGAGAACTATTTTAGTTTTAAGCTTTCTAAGAATTTAGATCTCATTAGAATGATCATCATCATTATTCTAAAAGCATTGTTCAAAGCTATGAGTTTATCACATATTATAAAGCAACATCATGTAGATAATTAAAAGCCTTTAATAAATTAATATTTTTTATTGATAAATGAATAAGATTGTTATAAAGTATATGCTTTATCATCAAATATGATTGACTTACTATCCCAGCCCCTATCCAACTCTGGAGGAATAGGATATATTATATGGTACTTGTTGAAAGATTATTCACGTTTGTAGGTGGATGGATGTGACTTAGAGAGCAGAATACTATTGAAAGTTTCATTAAATCACGACAAAAGTTTTTGGGTTGGGAGTGTATAAATCTGGAAATAATTGAACTTTGTTTGCAGTATTCTAATTTACAAATTTTGTCTGATGTACATGGATAGTCCCCCCTTTTGGCACCTTTACACTTTAATACTTATCCATCAAAGAAAAAGGGAAATACTAGTTAACATATTATCGATTTTAAAAGTGCCACACTTACTCTTTTGCATGCAGTTTGAAAAATTATGTACTCTTTACTCCTTACTAAGGTTCCATATGTGTCAGGCATGAGTAACATGGGTGTTGCACCAAGAAGTCATGGTAATAGTGTGAAGAAGTGTTGAAGACTTATTAAAGAGAGAATTGTTGTATATTCGTAACTTGCATGGTGATAGTATTCCCTCTTTTACCACCTTCATTCACAGTTTTCTTTGTTTATGACCATTTGACAATGTCAAGTATATGTCTTCATTTACTTACACTACCCTGATTTTCTTCCCTTTTTTGTACTTGATATCATGTTGGAGTGCTGAAATATTCTTGAATTTTGATTGCAGGCATCCATAATGTCTAAACATCTTGCTAAGTCTGAGAGGCCAAGGTATTACCTATTTGCCTTTAATATATTTCTTCTTCTTGCGGAGTAAAGATTTAAAGTATTTATGTCTATATATACAGAAGACTGAGTGGGCTTTTGAATTCTGAGAGGGATTCAATCATTTCATCACCTGCTGAGGTATAAATTATGAAATCTCTCCTGCTCTTAGCGTCTATTCATTGTGTTTTCTTGTGTTTCTCATCTGTTGCATCATTTATTGAAGTTGTTGATGCAGTTATGTCCTAGTTAAACATTTTGCTAACTTTAAGTGAAAATGAGGTTTGCAGAAGAACTGTATATATGATAAAGATAAGACTTTGATTTTTTGGTTTATGTGCCTTAGGAATTGGAAAGACCAAATGCAGCTTGCTCAGGAATTGGTTGTTTAGTGGGTTTACAGTGAAGCATAAAAAAATAGATTTCTTCTATAAGGAAAAATATAAAAATAAGTTAATAGAGCAGGATATATTTAGTTGAAGTGTTTTATTCCATTTTAAAATTTGATTAACCTTTCATTTGCTGATGAAACATAGAGGTTTGATCCATGTGAGTGCAGTGACATTGAAAGTGACCAAGCTATAACAAAAATCCCAAGTTCCGGATTTTGTTATTTTGATTTGGTCCCAAGACATGCTTTGTATTTAATTGTATTGTTTTTCTTGGTGGCATTGAATTAAATATGAGAAAGGCAAATGATTTAGAAGTCAAAGTTTGTGTTGTATATTCTACCATGTTTTACTGCTACTGTTAAACTTACTGGTTCTGTTGTTTCTGTTTAGGGTATGAATTAACCAAACCAGATTAACTTTATTGCTGCAACCTTAGATTGTCAATCCAGATTGTCATGAAGCCTGAGTTCAATTGGGGGCCAAGGTCAAAATATCAGCGCACTGGCATGTGAAATTAGTATACTTATTAGTGATCAGGTTATCCTGGATCATCATATTATTCGTTCTATTTAAGTCGTTCAGATGATTCAAAGTATTTGGAGCATGAATATGACAACTGAATGATTTTGTAGGCTGTATCACTCTAGTTTTCTGACAGGCTGACAATTTTAAATCAGCTTTTAAAGCGCTACACATTTTCTAAACTGTTCTCGTTTGAATCTAGGCACGAGCTATGACCTTGTATATCGTTTTCTTTTTGGGCCCCTGGGGATCTTGTTTATCATAATGCATTGATGTATGCATTGACGTATAAAGTTTCTAAAATTAAGCTTTCTTAAAATAAGCAACTTTTAAAAGATGTCTCATTAGAGAAAAAGAAAACGTTCTAGTAATTAAAAACTCGAATGCCATGTCATTATTCTTCAGTGAACTTAACCCGCATGTCATATCGTTCAATGATATTGATGAACTGGCCCGGTCATAACTAAATATATACTTAATTAGTTTGAAATGCATGCATTACATGTGTTCGGGTCTCTGATCGAGCTAGCGCTTAGTAGGGAAAATTAGCCATGTCTTAAGGATTTTGTAATTGCACATGCATGCTGCCTGATATATGCAGCAATATTAATTAAGCAGCTACCACTAGCTTGCTAGCCGAAACCTTGATCATAAGGAAAGGTACGTATTATGATCTCTTTGCTTGCCATTGACAAAAAGGGCCATATATGTACATTAAGTCACTCAACAGAAAACGTAAAAAAATACAAGTTTAAAAGATACAAATGAACGCAGAAGACAAAATTCAGAACAAGAATACTATGTGATTAAACCACAAATCAAAGTCAACTCCTAGCCGTCCAAATAAAAGGACCATCATGTGTCCTAAAACCACATCATATGCCGTTGAAATTGGAGTTACAATCATTTAGCTTGCATATCATATATATAAGTATTTGATCATCAATATACGTGGTTGATACTAAATTCAATAGACTATATATTCCCCTCAAGTCTACATTCGATTGATCCTTAGTAACACCTTCTTACAAATCCTACCTAAAGAAATATACCATGCAACACTAACAAATAAATATTTTATCTTCAAAAATGGACTACGAGGATAGCATCAAGGGAAAGTCGGATTCTGTACTAGAAGTTGATAGATTTCACTTCAATAGAATTATATCTAGAGAATCCTCGGTTGGAGAATCTTCGCGTCGGAACTACCCTGAAGGCGTACCTTTCAAATGGGAGATGCAACCGGGAACACCAAAGAATCCACCGAGAGAAGAGGTGATTCCCCCGCCTAGTCCTCCCCCCGCATTGCAAAGCTTGTGGCTGCCTAAGCCTAATTGTGCAGACCAATCACCTAAATACTCCAAACATTCGGTTTCAAAATTATTGTTTTGTAAAAAACACAAGAAACGAGTGCATCTTAAGGCCCAAATGCCGGAAGATAAGTATGAACACTTTGAGTTTGGTGATTCGGATTGGGAGTTTATGGGGTCGGTTCAAGATTCGAGGTATTTTTGGTCGACTAATTCCTCAAATGGTCATTCTTCTTTGCGTCAGTCAAGGTTTGGAAGGGAGAACGATAACGTGGTTGATAAACCATTTGGTTGCAGTCCGTGGAACGTTATGACAGAACTAAGGGTTCGTGTTGCAAGGCTAATTTAGTTTAGTTTTATTTACTCTTGTGTTGTGTACGTACTGCATTTCTACAATATATGCATGTTATATATAGTGGTAATTAATATACGTACGAACGTACCTTGAAATTCAAGAGTTGGTATTTTAATTCATGGTCGTTTGAAAAAATAAAAATAAAGAATAGTAGTAGTACTTTTATGTATATCGACATACAGTTGTGCACTAACTAATTAACATAGAGAAACTTGAATCAAAGCGATGGAGCTTTATTTAAGAGAAGTTGGTCGGTAGACAAATCTTGTAGGCTCCTGAGGCCGAGGCTGTTCCCTTTAGATGCCGGGAATTAATGTCCAACAAAAGAAGACATGATCATTCCACCACCTACCCCGCCCTCCACCGGCAATACAAAGTTTGGGCCTACAAATTCATCGTGTTAAACAACCTCATAAGTTCTCAATGTGGACAAGGTTGCGCTTTGTAGTGAAACATAAATTAATGTGGAATCGTGATAGTAACTAATTAGTTAACCAACCCCAACCCCAACCCCAACCCCAACCCCAACCCCATTTGTTACAAAATTTCTTCATTTGTTAATTATTTGATCCTTAATTCTTGTCTCTCTCTCTCTCTCTATATATATATATATACATATATTGAAGAGTGTACAAAAGTCTCAATTGGATTCTGGCTGCTAAAGCCTCGATTCAATCTTTTCATGAACAACCATTGTATGTATGTATATATATTAATTGTTTTTGGTTATGAATACAACTTGGTTGAGTATGCATATATATTAATTGTATTTTGCGTAATTTATTTGTTAATTTATGATAATTTAATTCTCAAATATTTCACACAAGAGGAGCATGGTACTGTGAACTCACCAACTTATTTTAACAGTATTTAAAAGTTTTTAATTAACCGTACATCATTTTTTTTTGTATAAACAAGTTTAAAATATGTTCTTATTGTTAATATTTTTTATCCAATCTTTTAATTATTTTAAAAAAAATAAACATAACATGAAATTATTTTAAATTATCTCATAAAAAAACAGACATGTGATCAACACTATTTAATCCTAGGATTTATAGTCTCGAAAACAAACATAAAAAAAAAGAAGAAATTAAATAATAATTCTTACAAACAAGCATAGCCTAAATCTATTAAGTGATTAGCATAAGTAGTGATCAAATAATAGAAATTGGATAATAATTTGACTACACTGTCTTATTTTATATTCTCTTAAATATAAATAAATTTATTTAAGGTACACAGTAGTATTTTAGGTATGAGATTTTTGTATGAAACAGGAGTACAAACTAACACAGGACAAAATTAAGAAGATAAAAATGAAGAAAACAAAAGGAAAAAAGAAAAACAAAAATGCTGTATATTTAATAGTAATATATATCCTGGCTATTAATCAGCCTTGCGTCGGGAAAAGTTGAAAAGGCGGGAACCTATACTAATATAACATGTGGACTCGAGATCTAACCATTTGATTTTTGAATTACTCCATCTTCTATTTTTCTGGTTCACTTTTAGGGTTTCAGAAAGAGATGTTCACGAGCCAGTTCGATGGAAACGCCGCCTTTTCTGGCGGCGGTTTTATGCCCTCTCAGGCCACCCAGACCGCCGATCCTTCCTTCTCTTTCTCGAAGGTATGTCTTTATTTATTTTCTCTCCATCATTCGTCATCTTAGCTTCATTTTGACTAAAACCCTCACAAAAAGATGAAATAAACAATAAACTATATATCTTAAACTTAAATTTAATTTTCTTAAGCTCTCTTATCTACAAAAACTAAGCACATTTAGGGGATTCTGTTTGTAACTTTATTTGCAGAGTCGTGAAAGTCAGCAGCTGCTTCCGTTAACTGTGAAGCAAATAAACGAAGCGTTTCTGTCAAGCGATGAGAAGTCAAATTTTCTCGTTGATGGGGTTGATGTCAACAATGTATGGTTCTATTTAATTTCGGGATCATTCTATTTATTTTTCAATTTTAATTTGGTGTCTGAATTGTTTTAGGTTAAGTTGGTCGGAATGGTGATTAACAAAGCCGAGCGAATTACTGATGTTTCTTTCGTGATTGATGATGGGACTGGACGTATTGGCTGCAATAGATGGTAATTTAGTACTTTAAATTGTTTGACTATTTTAGTTTCTATGATATTGAAAAGAATATGCCAATTATAGCTGTGAATCGCAAGTTGAAGCTGTTTCTGCAATTGTGTTTATTGTGCTTAATTTGGGGTATACTTTAAGAAAAAATTGTGTATCTACTAGGGTAAATGAATCTGTGGACACCAAGGAAATGGAGGGGATAATGTAAGTTCATTTTTTTTGTATATGCACCTCCTTTTATTCTGATTGATTTGGCATCTTTTGAATTTCTACTGCTGAGTGGGTACTTGTCTTTACTTAAGCTTTTTGTTTTGTCAACTTTTTAATTAGGGATGGTATGTATGCTTGTGTCCATGGACACTTGAAAGGCTTTCAGGGTAAAAAGCAATTAGTAGTATTCTCTATCAGGTATTTATGCGCAATCCATTTCTTTATGAGCTGGACTGTTTCATTTGTTCTAAACTTGTAGCAGTTGTGTTCTTGTGCTAAACTCCTAGAACACATCTCTACCTGCCATATGTTTCCTGTATTTGTATGTTTGTTTTGGTTTTATCTTAATCAATAGTAAATTGATATTCAGTAGTTGTTAGGTGAGTTTGGGCTTTATTATCCTGTATAGCTTATTGAGGTATGATATTATTTGGCAAAGTGTACATTATATTTTGCAGCCTTTATTGTTTTGATGGTTTCTTATGTTTGTGTATATACATATGGATGTAAAATGTCCGAAACCTGAATTATCTTCTATTTATGCAAAATATTTGATTCATGATATTTATATCAACTCTGTGCTTTTCCTTGTAACTGAACACCAAAATAACTTCTTATATGCGTGTATATGCATATACGGATGTAAAAGGTCTGAAACCTGAATTATTTTCTACATATGCAAATTATTTGACCTTTATGATATTTATATCAACTAGGTGATTTTCCTTCTAACTCAACACGAAAAATAACTTATTATCAAGTTAGGGAGTGTTCTTCATTTGTCGATATCAAGCAAAAGAATAGTGGGCTCTGAATGCACTGGAATATAGGATTGTTTAGCCTAAATGAAGATAGTGCTATAGTGGTCTAGTCTGTGGGTGAAATTTTGTTCTTTGCAGTTTGAAATGACCAAGGCAACGCTTAACCATGTTCATTGCAGGCTGCAACTAGTGACTAGAAAAGCTTGAAATGGTTAAGAGTTGGTTCTTTATTAGGCTGAAACCGATCTCAAGCTGAAACTACTATACACATTAATACAAATAGGGTTTAACATCTCTAGAGCACTTGTACCCTATGACTCAATGCACCTTGAAAATGGCAATCATTTGAGCCGTACGTATTATTATTTAAATGTAACTAATTCGGCCCAAAAATGAATTAGCTTCTTATTCAGGTATCGTTTGGATTTTAGATTAGAATCCCAATAACTAATATGAGTTGCCTTGTTTTGAGTTGGGATAGCTGATTTTTCTGGTTCCATGCTAGTTCCTTTCAACATTTCTGGGGTTTTGCCCAAGGAAGAAGTGAAGAGGTAGACTTCTCTTTTTCTTTTTGGTGTGGGGTGAGGAGGTAATTGTCAAGAGGGGGTTGGATAATGTTTAAATATTTCTCAATTAGAAATATGTGCTCATTGCCACTCAAACTTGGACAGATGGAGTATATTTTTTCTTTCATTAAACATGAATAGAAGATTTATAAGATTGCAATGTGTAACTTTGGAGGAAAACACTACAAAATTTACCTGCATTGACAAAATGAAAATTTGTGTGATTTAGATTGGTATTATTCAGGCTGAATACTGAAATTAAAGAACCTATTTTTTTTCATTCTATTGCATCAATTTTTTTTTCTGCTTCTATACCAGGATTTTTTTTAATGCTTCACCCTGACTTGCAGGCCAGTGACCGACTATAATGAGATTACATACCACTTTGTCGAGTGTACTTATGTCCATTATTACAACACCAGATTACGGGTATGAGTTAGTATGAATATTTTCGTTAATAAGTGTTGGGAAATTTTTGCTAGTTTGTTCTGCATTCACGGTGAGGATTGTATTTGTATTTGTGCTGATAGAAGCTACAGGGTGGTGCTCCTACTGCAGGCTCTATACCTAATTCAGCTGCTAGCACTCCTTTGAAGGGATACCAACCTGCTCCATCAAATCAAGTGAGCCAGTCAAGATTGTTAATTCCGTATTCTGTTTATTCTGGATCAATGTATATACTCATTCTATTTATTTTTGCTTTTTAGTTCTCTGGTGTGCCGTACAGCATGGATGGACTCAATGGCATTGATAAAATTGTCCTAAATTATTTGCAGCAGCCTTCATGCCTGTGAGTCGCTTATACTCCATCCGTTCCAAAATTAGAGATATATTTTGACTTTTTAAAGTCAATTCATAAAATTTTAAAATTCAAAATTGATATAAAGTTATTTAGTTTTAATACAATCAAATATAACAGTTGTAAACTAACTATAAAATACTATTAATTATCATCTTTGCTATTTTTAAGACTTGAACGAAATTATATCAATTTTGAGTTTTAGGATTTGACAAATTGACTTTAAAAAGTCAAATTGTATCTTTAATTTTAAAATGGAGGGAGTATAAAATATCACCAAACTGTGCTTCATGCACACACACAGAGTAGAGATATTGTAACACCGCTTTTCCAAAAAGGCAAAGGGATGTCACACACAAACATAATAAATACAAACATCTAATAAACCTCAAAATATTCCAATTAGATTTAAACCAATTGTCACATATTCCAATTTAAATAGAAGAAACTCCACATGAACATAGTCTCCACTTTAAAGAATAAATGCCAAAATAGCCTAACATCTGTTTACAAAATAGTACGAGAATCCAATTCTAATAATAATCTTAAAAGCTAATCTACTTATTTGGATCAAAGGTTGCTCTCATCCCACAATTATGATAATTCCTGATTACCTGCCGGAAAAAAAAACATAGTGTGAGTCAATTGCCCAGGACGAACAAAGATATCACAATATATATATAGTACATCTAAAAGAGTCGAATGAATGAACACATGTGAATTACAAATATATTAGAATTAGTGATACTATTTACAAATGACTAACATTGTCAAACGAATAATTATAACCAAAAGAATCCCAAGCAAATAAGACTGAATCAAATGGTTGTAAGATGACAATTTCATACTGAGTTCAAATACTAATAGTCAAAGGTTAACAAAATACATCGGTACCATAATGTATATAAATCAAAACGGATAATACGCACGACATATACCACTAATTCGCCAAACAAATCAAATCAAATACTGTGTCGACCCATACGTATCCTGAACAAATATACCAAATGGCCAAAGCTCATAACCAGAGCATACAAAAACATACGTCGTGGACTGATCACAACGCTACGGAAAGTGTCATGCCATTGTGTCAAGAGTACATGCATGTGGCACCCCCACAAGAGGTTAGCTCAAGTATACCCTAAGTATTGTACAACAAAATGCAAGCCAAAATTGTTTAAATCACAAAGCTTATATGACTATCTCCAAATGACGTCGAATTATCAAAAACGAACAATCTTAATTATCATAAAATATCAACGATCAAATCAGTCTCTTGAATATGAACGAAAAATATGCGAAGAATAATAGAAACGAATAAAGTCTCCAAAATATATTAACACGATTAACTAGTTCAAAGAGTTTCAAGAATTCAAATAAGAGTTCTTAAGAGTTCTAATATCAACGTCAAAACAAAACTAGTACAATAAATTTGACAAGAAATAATAATGAGAGGCAATACCAAATTATTAAACAAGTAACAAAACGAACGAATTGAAATTAAAAGAGTCTCTCTGTAAAAGTACGGAATCCGTACCTGGAGCAAGCAATGTAATACTCAAATATTTATATTTCAAATTCGACTCATTTAAACTCCTTCCGTTTAAACTAATTAAACAAGATAATAAAAGTATAAGAACAATTACAAAATATTGTACTTATGTTTTATAGTCTTATTTTATAATGATTATATTTACTATAATATTATGCAATTTTTTTTTAAAACAATATGACCTTTAATGAAATTTCCCAATCATATGTCTATTTGTTATTATTTTTTTTTTTTGGTGAACCATGTTATAACCCCATTTATTAAATTACTCTTTACTTTAGTTTTAAATAATTTAAAACATATACCCATCAAAATCTATATTGCCAAAATGTTTACAAAGGCTAATGTATGCTTTGCTGTATGGTCATAGAACTAGAATTTGAGTTAAAGAAACAATTTATTTATACATGTCTCCCAGATCATTATATAGCCTTTCTATTCCTATGCATTTCTATTAGATACTAATATACTAATAACGTTAATTAATATAACATCCCCTGACAAACGTCAAACCCATACTCTATTATTTTTATAGTCCATAAACATATATAAACATATACTCTATTATTTTAACAGTCCATTGCCGCCATTTCTCTTCTCTCTTCCTTTCTTTCCTTCAGTTTGTATCAAACTAACGCTTTAGTTTAGGTTTTCACTCTTTATTACTATATCATATTATTTCTCTTAATTTTAATAAGATTTAAATTTACATAATTATAATTCAGACCCATTTAATTTAAAAACCCAAATTAATGTAATCATTTACTTATTATGGTCCAAATAAATTAACTACAGTTTGACCCAAATATAAGAAAAGCCCAATTAAATGTTTTAAAGCTTACTTAAATATTTTATTTTTATTTTACTGGGTATTACAGATATAGTGCCTACTAATCAGTGAAAACATTTTATAGATAAAAAGGCAGCGTATTTGGAGATGCAATACCATATCTGATGCAAATTGTAACTGCAAGTATTTCCTGCATTATTTTCTTCTATTCCAGGGCCCCGGTTTAATTTTTATTGTTGATTTAATTTTCTCCAAGTACTAATGGTTGATGATTAATTCTATATTTTGGTTTCCATTTTACTTTTCATTTGAAACTAATACATTATATCTCATAATCAGAGCACCAGAAATGGGGGTACATCGGGATCAAATTGCGAGAGATCTAAATATTCCTATAGAAAAGCTCATGTATCTCTCTCTCTCCCCCTCCCATTTTGTGATCCATGTAGTTATAATCATCTTCCAAAATAATTTTCTTGTGCCATTGACAGGGATTCTATTGCAGCTCTGGAGGCTGAAGGGCTGATTTACTCATCAGTTGATGAATACCACTTCAGGTCCACTCACAATGGTTGATACTTGGGATGTAAGGCGGCACAGATGAAGTGAAGTTTGCTGAAGTATAAAGCAGACTGCACACTAGTACGTACCCCTTTCTGTTTATTCTTTTTTGCTCCCTTGTAATCCTGTCTTGTGATTTTAATAGAGATACGCTCATGTATGGATATGGATGATGAGATATTGAATTGAATCGTGATTCTATTAGATCTCAGAATTCGTGTAGAAATATGATTAAGATTCAAGCTGTTTGAGCTTGAGTAATACTATTGGGGTATATGTTTATTTGTAAAGATTATACATGCCCGCCTAGAAAAGTTCTTATTTAATTCCATGTTCAACTATAATCCCGGTATTATAATTTTAGTATTGAGATTATAATTTTAATAATCTAGAATTATAATTATTGTAAACAATCATATCCTAGGTAGAATTAAGTTAAACAGCCTAATCTGTTGTAATGCCAAGAGCATTCATTGGTGCAAAATAGGATTAAGGTGTTTAATACAACAAGTTAAACAGCTTAATCAGTTGTAATGCTGACTAGTGCAGCAGTGTAGCATCCGGTAATAGTCGTAAAATTCCAAATGAGGTAGACAGATGTTCTTGTTGTGGGTGGCACAGAATTTTTTTAGTTTTTGCTGTTGCAAATCAACAGTGACCCAGAATGGATTCCATCTCACTCGTTTAATCCCACTCTCCTGTCCGGTAAAGAGTGTTTTAAAAATTATTAGGCAGCAATTTTTTTTTATTGTTCATATATGTTATACTACATAATCGCATGTAGTATATGTGAAACATTATTAAAAAAGGCTTATTGTTAAATCTTGTAGAGTTTCAAAGTAGAAGTTTGATTTTATTTTGGCTCGGGCCTAGGCACTTAACTAAATTGAGATGGTAGAGGATCATATAGGGTTTAGTTGGAGATTAATCGAACCCAGCGAGAAGATTGATTGACGAATGTGTCGAACAAATTTGAAGTAGTAAAGCTAATAATAAATAATTTTGAACAAGTTTTTGAAACTTGCATATCTATTTGGGGTGCCGGGAGGTATTTAAGTAGATATGCAAGTTTCAAAATATACTACTAATATTAATTATAGTTATCTTCAAGATTAATTGGCATAGCTGATTGCCAAAATAATTAAAATAATATATTTTCTGGTGGTTCAGAGAATCATATGTTAAAATTTTCATATGAATCAAGTATTATATACGTTGATTGTATTAGACGGAAAATAAAATAATATTTTCATGCATGGTCAAGTTATATTTTTGTTTTGGTTATTTGAAGCGTATTTTATGGGTTCATTATGTCAAAATAACACCTATTTAGCTCTATCCGTTTTTGTTGGGTCAAGGCCTATTTAGTAGAAGAAGAAATGTGGGCTTGGGCCTATGAAAATGGTGTATAGATGTTTTCTGTAAGCTTATTGTTTGAAAATGAGAGTTCGGAGTTAAGTTACTCTGTTTTCTCTATGTAGCAAATGGGAATCAAATTTGCCAGCCAGCCAGCCAGCCAGCCAGCTACCCACCTTGAAAGATAAAGTTGATTGAGCAAAGTTGGTATATAACAGAAGAGAACAGTTGACTAAAATGAAAAATTGTCCGAAATATATATTTTACAAATAATTAACTAATTAAATGTTAGTTTTTGTTGTTGTATATATTATTAGAAAGAGAATAAGCATTGTGAAAATAAGTATACTATTTTCATTAGAAAGAAAGAGAATAATTAAAATCCAGTCCTATAGGCTATTAGCTATAGAGAGAGAGAGAGAGAGAGAGAGGTGGGTGACGTGATTTACACTCATCGTCACGTGAGTCCTCCTTCTATTATTATTATTATTACTATTACTATTATTTATACGCTGCTTTAAGTATAAAGTTAATGGTGTAATTAACATAATAATGTCCCACTCATGCATTATTATTATTATTATTATTATTATTGATTGCTTGTGTTGTGCGCATATCTAATATTCCTCCCTTCTTTCATCTTTCCATTATACTATAACATAATTACATATATTTATTTTATTAATATTAGATGATTAATATTAATTTAAAATTACTAATGAATTAATTATTTCATTTTTTAGAGACAATAGAAAATCTTATATAATAATGAAAACGAGTGAGTAGTATAAATTATTAGGATTAGACAATGTTTTAAATATAAATAAACTTTTTATTTTTAATGTGCCCACTTGTTCTATTTTGATTTTGACCGTACGCACTCACTCACTCTTTCATCCAGTTATTTTTCATTAATAGGCGGGCAATAGAAATGGATAAGACCGGATAAAAATGTCAAATAAGTGGTTCGATAAGAGAAGTGGATAAAAATGTCAAAGAAGATTAAGAACCACGTGGTTTTTAATTAGGACACCAACTGCCACAATCACCAGAGAAAAAACTGCCACAATTATTACTTTATTTTTACTTTTGTTGTTGTAGGGATTCAAATGTGAAGTACAAGAAATAAGGTGAGGTGAGGTGAGGTGAGAAGAAAGAAGATGAGGTGAGGTGAGGTGAGGTGAGGGATCACCTCATGGTAATCATTTTAATATTTATAGGTAATCAAATAATTATAAAAAAAATTTAATCTCTGCAGCGGAATGTCAATTTTTAACAATATTTTGAGCTCATATATGTGGGGTTTTGAGAAAAAGAAATAGAACAAAGGAGGAATTGGATAAAGAAACCAAAATTAAAGCCATTATAACCCTCTCTCCAGGGTTCCCTATTGACGCGTTGCTTGCGGAAGAAATTGCAGCCAGGGTTGTGACCGAATTGGATGGGAAAGAAGAAAATGATTATATTGCTGTGAGGAACCATATACTTGCAAAGTGGAGGAGGGCTAATGTGAGAATGTATGCGACTTTTTAAAGGACATATAAGGGAAGAGCAATGCTACGCAGACAGGTTTTTTAGGCAGGAATATTGGACATTTTCCAATTTTTTTTTTTTTTTTTTTTTTGCTAGTGACTTTCAAAAAATGTATAGTATTTATTTTAACAGGAATTTTTACAAAATATAGTGTTTTAGGTGTAATTTAGATACAAAATATAGTGTTTTAACAGGAAATTTTATTTTATTTATTTATTTTTTTTTTGCTAGTGACTTTCAAAAAATGTATAGTATTTATTTTAACAGGAATTTTTACAAAATGTATTTGTATATGTATCTAAATTATATCTAAAACACTATATTTTGTAAAAATTCCTGTTAGAATAAATACTATACATTTTTTGAAAGTCACTAGCAAAAAAAAAAAAAAAAAATGGAAAATGTCCAATATTCCTGTCTAAAAAACCTGTCTGCCAAGACTTTTCCATAAGGGAAACAGTGGAGTATGAACATTTGTTATCTACGACTTATGACTTTCTTTTGTACAATTGATATATAAATTTTGGTGTTTCACAATCGTTCACATCTCAGATTGAATTGGTAACTGTCGCAGATGACCTTTGCAAAGAATCAATCTTCTCCTTGATTTCAGTATTTTCTTATTTTTGTGAAACTAAATGATCTGACGTGATTATTGTGTTGTACTATTTTTGTAATTATTTTATAAATATACTAATTGTATAATTATTTTTTAATTGTTATATAGTAATGTAAAAAACCTTTATTCTAGCTACACAAAATCCGAATGTGTGTGGCCTCCATATATTCTACATATATAAAGGATTAGACTATGTTTGTTTGTTATAATGATTAGTTATTATTTTTTTGTAAATATTAATTTATCCTTTATACAATATTATGCACTACCTTCTTCTTCTTGTTTTTTTTAAGGTTATTTGACGATTGACGAATTGTTATTTTTTTTCGTCTAAGTTTATTTGTCTTATTTTTTTTTTGGTTTATCTAAGTTTATTTATCCTTTTTTCTTATTAATACTATTTTTAATCTTACTTTTCCATTAATATCTCATTTAACTTTAAAAAAACTCATTAAAAATAACATGGCATACATTAAAAAAAATATCACTACTAACTTTGACATTGAAAACACAATTACACTTCTTTTTTTTCTCTCCTCTCTTCTTTATTTTATTGTTTCAAGATAGAGTTGGAAAATTAAATAAAATAAAAAGATAATAATAGAGTAATTAAGATGAGTAATTTGAAAATAATTTTTTTTTAATAAATGTGTACTTTCAAAATAGGATAACTAAAATTGGAGGAAGGGAATATTTCTTTAGGGAAATTAAGATTTAACTCCCTTCCATTACACATTCCCTCTAATTTCATTCAACTCACCAATTATTTGATCTTAATAATTTTGTTAGTAATGATCAAAATATGTTAATAGATAGTTGAATATATGAAGATTAATCCTACCAAAAATTAAAATCATATAAAATATTTTCACCGTTAAAAGCCTAAAAGAATTTTCATCCGTTGAAATTTTGATGAAAAATATACATGTTCATTAAATGGTGAAATTGTGTCGGATTACTTTTATTTTTTGAACAATTATGCTATTTATTATAATAAATTAGTTGACCGGTATCGATTTTAATTATACTACTTACAATTATAAAAATTTGATGTATTAAATAAAATCAGAGAAAAAGTATAATAGAGAAGATCCAAATACAAAAAATTAAATCGATCCTTTCACAAGTCTTCTTTCACATGCACAAACAAGAATTTCATTTACCATTGACAAGAAGAGGAGATTGTTTTTAATGTAATTTCCCATATAAGTCTATTGTGACGCCCCCAAAATAGGTATACAACACCCATTCTGAGTGGCCAAATTACATGGTACAAAAACAACTACATCTTTACTGTTACAACATAAGAATTGTGAGTTTAAATACAAATATTGTCATCTAGACAATATCCACACTCAAATAAGTCCTCATTACAATTATTGATACATTATTTCACAAAAATAGTGAGGACTACTAAAATAACTTCTAGAACCATCATTCCATACCCCGACTAGTACTCGCTACATTCTCGCCTCCTGAGAAAAATAGAACAAAAAGGAAAAGGGTGAGCTCAACTAACCCAGTAAAGAACATTATGACTAAGATAATACAGAACAAATTATCGTTAGTCTTCAACAGGGAAAAATCTAATAGAATACAATAGACAACAAGTTTTAAATCAATAACTGCAGCGGAAACAGTAAACCATTAGAAGAGTCAAGTAGAGAATGAGTTCTACTATCTTCTAAGATTTAAAAGTCCATCATCAATATTTTATCCCTATAACAACAATCAATAACCATCTTTAATCAAATATTCATCTTTGCACTACAGGCCAAAGATATTCATTTGTATCTCCAGTCGGTCATGTTCATCTCAACACCTGTTCATCTTTGCACTACGGGCCAAAGATATTCATCAGTTAATCATTCATCTTTGCACTACAGGCCAAAGATATTCAGTAATATCATCATTTAGGACTGAGGATGATGAAAAATATCTTAAAGAAAACGAATCCAGTGAAACAAAATAACAAATATTAAGGATTCGTATTTCGATTTATCCATGTCCAAAAATACCTTATAATTATTCATAGTGAAGTAAAATTCAAAAATGATCAAAACATGGATACAATCAAAGCTAGTACCCAGAATAGATATTTTGGACGAAAAGAAGAAAATTTTATTTTTCGGTGAATAGTAACTCGTGAATAGTAACTCATGAATAGTAATCCCGACGTGAAAAGTTCCAAATTTGATAAAATTTTTCAACCAATATTTCGGCATAATGATATTGAAGAAATAATATCATTTTCGAATAAAATAACATCCCTTACCTCGTAAAGACAGTACTTCTGGTCGGAATACCGGTATAAGGCTGAAAGAAACTTGCTCTGATGAATAGAAACTCTCAAAGTATCTAAATACTCACAAAATACACTCAATAATCTAGAGAGAGAAAGAGAGAAAACTTGTTTCTGGTGTGATTTTCAATTCTAACTTAGCCATCTATTTATAGGAAAATGTTAGCACGCCGAAGCAGACTTAACCTGCAACCTGATGACCGTACTCGTTATCTCGCTCTAATAATTGAGCCCTGTTGACAATATCTGAATAAAGAGAAAATTTATGAGAAATGAGATATTGACGTATGCCGGGTTTCAAACCTCTCAGAAACATCCTCGTCATACGTTCCTCATTCTCTACCAAATGAGGTGCAAACCTGGACAACTCTGTAAACTTCGCCTCGTACTGAGACACCGTCATGTTATTCTGCTCCAATCTAATAAACTCTACCTCCTTCATATGACGAATACTTTCAGGAAAGTACTTGTCATTGAACAGTTTCTGAAATGATTCCCAAGACATGCTGAGTGCGGCTAGATGGGTACGCTTCACAGACTCCCACCAGTCGTCTGCCTCGCCACGGAACATAAATGTGGCGAATGGAACCTTCTGTTCCTCCGTGCATCCCAAGACATCGAATATCTTGGTAATTTGCTTGACTCACGTTTCTGCCATGATCGGATCTGGTTTTCTCTTAAATTCTGGTGGTCCCAATTCTTTGAACTGTTTGGTTGTGACAAATCGTGAATTGCTATCATTTCCTCCTGTATTTTGAACACGAGTCTCCCTCGTCTGGTTTTGCATGAATTGTAAAAAACTTCTAAACATTTCATCGTTCATCATCTGCTCATTGGTGTTGTTCATAGGAGGAACATTGCCAGCCTGTTGCACGTTCTCCTCGTTGGTAAGCACAGGTGTCTCCACGGTCTCATTTACTCCACTGTTAACATTCTCAGTCGACATTCTCAAATACTGCCATAAAACAAGGGTTAATTAAATAAATTAACAAATCACATAATACCCCTATATTATGACTAACCAATAAATAAGCTTAGGTAGGACACACTAGCGAAGGATTTATTCGTCTCTCCTCTCCTAGTTCTATTCTCCGATCTCCACCAGAGATCATATTCCTAAGCTCTGATACCAACTGTGACGCCCCCAAAATAGGTATGCAACACCCATTCTGAGTCGCCAAAATACATGGTACAGAAACAACTATGTGACGCACCCAAAATTAGGTATACATCACCCATCTTGGGTCGTCAGATACATAGTACAGAATACAAATACAACTTAATAATACAACTGTCGTGTACAATACGACAAAACATAAACTGTGAGTTTGAATACAAATATTATCTTCTAGAGAGTATTCATACTCAAAAGGAGTCCTCATTACATTTATTAACACACCATTACATAGAATAGTGAGGACTACTAATTAATACTATCATTCGGACCATCACTCCGTACCCCGACTTGTCCCAGCTACGTTCTCATTTCCTGAAGAGAACAGTGAAAGAAAGGGTGAGCTCAACTAGCCCAGTAAGAAATATTATGACTAAGATAATGCAGAATAAATTATCATTAGCCTTCAACAATGTTAAACTGATAAAATATAATAGACATCAAGTTTAACTGTAGCGGAACAAGCAATCCATTAAAAGAGTCAAGTAGAAAATAAACTCTACTATCTTTTATGATTTAAAAGGTTTTTCAACACTGCGATCGCTGAGACTCAGCTTAATAAAATAATCCACATCATCGAATCACCCCTGCACTACGGCCAAGGATATTCGTGTATTCATTAATGGTCATGATCATGCCAACAACTGTCCATCAATGCACTACGGGCCAATGAGGACTTTTACCACATCATTTGTAACATTACGGTCATGATTATACCGAATAATCCCTGGTCATAATCATACCAAGTCCATCTATGCACTACAGGCCACAGATGACTTTCAACATTTTATAAACATGAGGATGATGACAATGATATAAGAATTCAATAAAACAAGTTCAAGAATTAATTTATCCAGGAATTAACAACGTCCAAATTGTCAACATGATACTGCATTGTGGAGTAAAATTCAAGAATGCTTAGAAGAATATTTTCTTGAAAAGATACTGGATGAAACGCAACTATCAAGGATATTCCACAAATTTCATGGAGTATAGAAGTCAAAACTTAACCAACTGAGTATAATAAAGAATGGAATAACAAAAGAAATCACCATGCATGCGATAGACCGCACAGACAGGTTATTCCAACAGAATAATAAATAATGGAACCAGGTCCGGCGTAAACGCACAGACAGGATATTCCGACAGAATAATAAATAATGGAACCAGGTCCGGTGTAAAACACACAGACAGGATATTCCAACAGAATAATAATAAAACGGAACCAGGTCCGGTGTAAAACACACAGACAGGATGTTCCAACAGAATAATAAACGGAACCAGGTCCGGTGTAAAACACACAGACAGGATGTTCCAACAGAATAATAGAAGAATGTCACCAAGTATAGGGTAGACCGCGTATACTGGTTATTCCAACAGAAATAATAACAAATGGAATAACAGAAGTTCTCTTCATGAATATAAAAGAAATAATATTCTCTACCTTAAAAGAACTGGATATTGGAAAAGTGATGTAGCAGAATACTTTTATTCTCTCTCTCTTATTCTCTCTATACTTTCTCTCTCTATAGCTTGAATGAATTCGTGAAAAATAATGAAGCCCTAGGCCTCTATTTATAGAAAAACTGAGGGTGGCTCTTGGTCTTAACGAAGGGTCAAATGACTCTTGGTCTTAACGAAGAGTCAAATGACTCTTGGTAATATTGAAGGGACAACTACTATTGACGAAAGTAATTACTATTGACCAAGGTAAATACTATTAACGAAGGTAATTACTATTGACCAAGGTAAATACTATTGACCAAGGTAAATAATATTGACGAAGGTAATTACTATTGACCAAGGTAAATACTATTGACGACGGTAATTACTATTGACGACGGTAATTACTATTGACCAAGGTAAATACTATTGACGACGGTAATTACTATTGACGAAGAGACTCTTAGATGATGACATATGACCCCCCATAAAATAACCAAACTTACCACAACGTCTCAATAATATAACATATTATACAGATGATACTATGACAATAATTTAAGAGATATGATGCAGCAATTACTGTAGCAATAATTGAGTATAGCTGAGTGACTTCTCACGTAAGCATCAATAATCAATACCGTGTGCTACTATGCAACCACGCGTATTACTGTACTTTTACTACCGAGTAGTTCAACAGTTTTAACGGTTTTAACGGTAACACCTCAGCCGTTATTTTTATAGAAAGATAATTCTGTCGTTTTCTCAATCCGACAATAATTCCGTTGTGGGGTCCACCAATGATTGTGCCGTCGTACGAATATTCCCCGACAAAAAGAATATTCTCCGACCAAACGAATATTTTATAACAACTTGCTTACTTTGCAAAATTTATAAATATTACCCACAACTATAACATTATATCAAATTAACTCCATAATATTCAAAAATGATATTTATAGAAAATTCATCTTTATTTATAAAAATTGGGGTCTTACAAACTACATCTTTACTGTTACAACATAAGAACTATGAGTTTAAATACAAATATTGTCAACTAGACAATATCCACACTCAAATAAGTCCTCATTACAATTATTGATACATTATTTCACAAAAATGGTGAGGACTACTAAAATAACTTCTAGAACCATCATTCCATACCCCGAATAGTACTCGTTACATTCTCGCTTCCTGAGAAAAATGGAACAAAAAGGAAAAGGGTGAGCTCAACTAGCCCAGTAAAGAACATTATTACTAAGATAATACAGAACAAATTATCATTAGTCTTCAACAGGGAAAAATATAATAGAATACAATAGACAACAAGTTTTAAATCAATAACTGCAACGGAAACAACAAACCATTAGAAAAGTCAAATAGAGAATGAGTTCTACTATCTTCTAAGATTTAAAAGTCCATCATCAATATTTTATCCCTATAACAACAATCAATAACCATCTTTAATCAAATATTCATCTTTGCACTACAGGCCAAAGATATTCATTTGTATCTCCAGTCGGTCATGTTCATCTCAACACCTGTTCATCTTTGCACTACGGGCCAAAGATATTCATCAGTTAATCATTCATCTTTGCACTACAGGCCAAAGATATTCAGTAATATCATCATTTAGGACTGAGGATGATGAAAAATATCTTAAAGAAAACGAATCCAGTGAAACAAAATAACAAATATTAAGGATTCGTATTTCGATTTATCCATGTCCAAAAATACCTTATAATTATTCATAGTGAAGTAAAATTCAAAAATGATCAAAACATGGATACAATCAAAGCTAGTACCCAGAATAGATATTTTGGACGAAAAGAAAAAAATTTTATTTTTCGGTGAATAGTAACTCGTGAATAGTAACTCATGAATAATAATCCCGACGTGAAAAGTTTCAAATTTGATAAAAATTTTCAACCAATATTTCGGCATAATGATATTGAAGAAATAATATCATTTTCGAATAAAATAACATCCCTTACCTCGTAAAGACAGTACTTCTGGTCGGAATACCGGTATAAGGCTGAAAGAAACTTGCTTTGATGAATAGAAACTCTCAAAGTATCTAAATACTCACTAAATACACTCAATAATCTAGAGAGAGAAAGATAGAAAACTTGTTTCTGGTGTGATTTTCAATTCTAACTTAGCCATCTATTTATAGAAAAATGTTAGCACGCCGAAGCAGACTTAACCTGCAACCTGATGGCTTTACCTGCTACTATTCAAGCCTACCACATTTGAATAAAAATCTCAGCACATTTCTTCACCAACCAAGAGTGGGGCCCACTAATTCTAGAATTTTCCACTAAAATGATAAACTCCGAAAATTCAATAATTCCTGAACCAGTCATCTCGTAAAATTCATAATAAATCATACGTTCATTTTTAACGGTTCAAAATTTGTGGACATATACTCAACTTATATATGTATAACATATCCAAAAATTACCACGATCTAACGGTCGGATTAAAAATTATAATCCCCGCAAAATATCTCAAAAATCCTGATTTTTAATACCTCCATTTCGACAAAAATACTGATAAAAATCTCAATATTAACTCCTTCATTTTTAACCACAAAAATATTTCCCTCATTTATATCCACATAAAATAAATATTTCCTTATCATATGAATCAATAATTAATTATTCACAAATAATATTACAGAATCACATTTATGACAACCAGGCCGTTCCCAAGAAAGAGGGGGCTTTCCAATAAGGATTTCTCTTTACTGGCACGCAATTAGATGACCAAACCTCTCCTTAGACAGAATTTTCTAGACATTGCCAATAATGTTATCTAATAATATTATTCAAATAATATGAATTATTGATCTGATAATGGGAAATACTGTGTAGTGACAATTATTGAAACAACAGTAATATAAAATATCAACGCAGCAATTATTGAATCAATAAAATAAAATACTGAACAGTAATTACTGTAACCATTATTGAGTAGTGCCTTCTTACGTAAGAATCAATAATTGGTGCAATACAGTGTGCTACTGTGCAACAACGCGTATTACTGTGTTTTAACCACCGGGTATTCCAACAGTATTAACGGTAACAACTACGCTGTTATTTATAAATAACTTATACTTGTCGTTTTCTTCATCCAATCGCTTTCCGTTATGAGGCCCACAAAAGACTGCGCCGTCGTACGAATATTCCCCGACAGGAAGAATATTCCACGACCAAACGAATATTCCCCGACAACAATAAATATTTTCTAACCACCTACTTATTTGAAATATTTTCGCATTTTACCCAAAACTAACCTCATTAATCAATTTAACCCTTACTATTTCAAAATAATAAATAGAGGAAATTTAAATTTTATTTATTAATAATTTGGGGTCTTACAACCTCCCCTTCTTATGAAATTTCGTCCTCGAAATTGACGTACATACCTGGTGTTTCGAAAAGATGAGGATACCTCGCTTTCATTTCCGTTTCCAACTCCCAGGTCATTTCCTCAATAGCATGGTTTCTCCATAAAATTTTAACTTGTGGTATGACCTTCGTGCATAGGACATGCTCCTTTCTATCCAAGATCTTGACAGGTACCTCTTCGTACGTTAAGTCTTCAGCTATCTCGTCCGGTTCTAACTCAATAACGTGGTCTGGGTCTTTCACATATTTACGTAACACAGATATATGAAAAATATTATGAACACGAGACATACTTGGAGGTAACGCGAGTCTATAGGCCACATTTCCTACTCGGTCAAGAATCTGAAATGGACCAATAAATCGTGGATTGAGCTTTCCTCTCTTCCCAAATCTTGTAACTCCTTTCCATGGAGCCACACGCAACAATAGATGATCCCCAATGTCAAATTCCACGTCCTTTCGATGAAGATCCGCATAACTCTTTTGTCGATCCTGTGCCGTTTGTATACGTTGTCGAATCGTTTGGATCTTCTCTGTAGTCATTCGTACCAACTCTGGTCCTAGTAACGTTGCTTCTCCCAACTCATCCCAACATACTGGAGAGCGACACTTTCGTCCATATAACGCTTCAAATGGGGCCACACCTATACTTGCCTGATAATTGTTATTGTAGGCGAATTCCACCAATGGTAGGTACTTATCCCAACTCCCTTTGAAATCTAGGACACAAAGTCTTAATAGATCTTCAAGAGTTTGAATAGTCCTCTCTGATTGTCCGTCCGTTTGAAGATGGTATGCCGAACTAAATCGTAAATCTGTGCCCATAGCTTTTTGCAAACTAACCCAAAATCTTGAAGTGAATCTTGGGTCACGATCCGAAACTATGGATACTGGCATGCCATGCAGTCTCACAATCTCATCTACGTATATACGAGCAAGACGTTCAAGGGAATAAGTCTCCCGTATCGGCAAGAAATGAGCAGACTTGGTTAATCTATCAACAATAACCCAAATAGCATTTATGCCTTGAGAAACCGTGGGAAGACCCGTAACGAAATCCATGGTAATGTGTTCCCACTTCTATTTTGGAATCTCAAGTGGTTGCAATGGACCCTTTGGCACTTGATGTTCCTCCTTTACACGTTGACAAGTTAAACACCTCGAGATAAACTTTGCAATCTCTCTCTTCATATTATTCCACCAAAATGTATGTTGAAGATCACGATACATTTTGGTACTTCCAGGATGGATTGCAAATGGTGTATTGTGTGCTTCCATCATGATCTTGTACTTCAAATCAGAATCGTTAGGAACACAAAGTCTGGAGTGGACTCGAAGTATTCCTTCTTCATCGATTCTTGCTTCTGGAATAGCACCTTTTTGTACTTTCTTCTTCATAAGCATCAGCTCCGGGTCTGTGGTTTGAGCAACTTTAACTTTATCAATTAAATTTGGTTCTATGCGTATACTTGACATCATCGCACTCGTTCCTGCATATGATCTTCTACTCAATGCGTCAGCTACCACGTTTGTTTTTCCAGGATGGTATTGAATAGTGTGGTCGTAATCTTTCAACAACTCAAGCCAACGTCGTTGCCGCATGTTGAGTTCTTTTTGAGTGAAGAAATATTTGAGGCTTTTATGGTCTGAATAAATCTCCACTTTCTCCCCATATACATAGTGCCTCCAGATCTTTAGCGCGAAAACGACTGCTGCCAACTCTAGATCATGAGTAGGACAATTTCTCTCATATTCATTAAGTTGTCGCGAGGCATAGGCTATAACTTTCCCACGTTGCATGAGAACACATCCTAGCCCTTTGCCTGAAGCATCACTGTAGATAATAAATCCATCCGAACCAGATGGTATGGTCAAAACAGGTGCCGAAATGAGTCTCCTCTTAAGCTCTTGAAAACTCTTCTAGCAAATTTGATATCTTTCAGAGTCAGCTGAGTTAACGGGGTAGCGATTCGAGAAAACCCTTCCACGAATCTCCGATAATAACCAGCTAAGCCCAGAAAGCTACGTACTTCGGTCACCGTCTTTGGTTGCTCCCAACTTTGTATTGCTTCAATCTTCGTCGGGTCAACAAATACTCCATGTTTTGACACTACGTGCCATAGGAATGCCACTTCCTCATGCCAGAACTCGCATTTCTTCAACTTAGCATATAACTTATTTTCACGCAGCCTTTGGAGTACCAGCTTCAAATGATGGTCATGATCTTCACGACTTTTGGAGTATATGAGGATGTCATCAATAATGACAACAACGAACTGATCCAAATAATCCTTGAATACTCGGTTCATCATATCCATGAAAGCGGCAGGAGCATTAGTCAATCCAAAAGACATGACTAGGAATTCATAATGCCCGTACCTAGTTCTGAAGGCAGTCTTTGGATTATCCTCAGTTTTAACCTTCAGCTGATGATATCCAGAACGAAGATCGATCTTTGAAAAGAATTGTGCTCCTTATAACTGGTCAAACATGTCATCAATACGAGGTAGCGGATGTGACGCCCCCAAAATAGGTATACAACACCTATTCTGAGTCGCTAAATACATGGTACAAGAAACAAACTACAACTTCAATAATACAATTGTCGTGCAAAATACAACAACACATACTGTGAGTTTAAATATAAATATTGTCCTCTAGACAATATCCACACTCAAATAAGTCCTCATTATAATTATTCAAATACTATTTTACAGAAATAGTGAGGACGGTTAAAATATCTTTCTAGAACCATCACTCCATACCCCGACTAGATCCTGCTATGTTCTCACCTCCTGAGAAGAAAAATGGAACAAAAAGGAAAAAGGTGAGCTCAACTAGCCCAGTAAAGAATATTATGACTAAGATAATATACAACAAATTATCATTAGTATTCAACAGGAAAAAATCTGATAGAATATAATCGACAACAAGTTTTAGATCAACAACTGCAGCGGAAACAACAAACCATTAGAAGAGTCAAGTAGAGAATGAATTCTACTATCTTCTAAGATTTAAAAGTCCATCGTCAATATTGTATCCCTGTAACATCAATTAATAATCATCTTTAACCAAATATTCATCTTTGCATTACAGGCCAAAGATATTCATTTGTATCACCAGTCGATCATGTTCATCTCAACACCTGTTCATCTTTGCACTACAGGCCAAATATATTCATCAGGTAATCATACATCTTTGCACTACAGGCCAAAGATATTCAGTAATATCATCATTTAGGACTGAGGATGATGAAAAATATCTTAAAGAAAACGAATCCAGTGAGACAGGAGGACAAATAGTAGGGATTCGTATAACAGTTTATCCAAGATCAATAATACTTCATAATAATCAATTGTGAAGTAGAATTCAAAAATAAAGATCAAAACATAGATACAATCAAAGATAGTAACCATAATAGATATCTTGGACAAAAAGAAAAAATTTTATTTTTCGGTGAATAGTGTCGTATTCGTGAATAGTATCGTATACGTGAATAGTAACGTATACGTGAATAGTAACCCCGACACAAAAAGTTCCAAATTTGATAAAAAGTTCATATCAATATTTCGGCATAATGATATTGAAGAAAATATCATTTAAGAAGAAGATAATATCCCTTACCTCAAAATAACCGTACTTCTGACTGAATATCGGATATGAGGCTGACTGAAACTTGTGTTGAATAGCAACTTTCAAAGTATCTAAATATTCACAAAATACACTCAATAATCTAGAGAGAGAAAGAGAGAAAACTTATGAATTCTGGTGCGATTTTCAATTCTAACTTAGCCATCTATTTATAGGAAAATGTTAGCATGCCGAAGCAGACTTAACCTGCAACCTGATGGCTTTACCTGCTACTATTCCCAACCACCACATTTGAATAAAAATCTCAGCACATTTCTTCACCAACCAAGAGTGGGGCCCACCAATTCTAGAATTTTTCACCAAAATGACAAATTCCGCAACTTCTACATTTTCTGAACCAGTCATATCGTAAAATTCATAATAAATCATACGTTCATTTTTAACGGTTCAAAATTTGTGGACATATACTCTACTTATATATGTATAACATATCCAAAAATTACCACGATCCAACGGTCGGATTAAAAATTATAACCCTCGCAAAATATCTCAAAAACCTTAATTTGATTTTCAATACCTCCGTTCCGACAAAAATACAGATAAAACACCTCAACATTAACTCTTTCATTTTTAACCACAAAAATATATCCCTCATTTATATCCACATAAAATAAATATTTCCTTATCATATGAATCAATAATTAATTATTCACAAATAATATTACAGAATCACATTTATGACAACCAGGCCGTTCCCAGGAAAGAAGGGCTTTCCAATAAGAATTTCTCCTTACTGGTGCGCAATTAGATGACCAAACTTCTCCTTAGATAGAACTTTCTAGACATTGCCAATAATGTTTATCTAATAATATTATTCAAATAATATGAATTATTGATCTGATAATGGGAAATACTGTGCAGTGACAATTATTGAAACAACAATAATATAAAATATCAACGCAGCAATTATTGAATCAATAAGATAAAATATTAAACAGTAACTACTGTAACAATTATTGAGTAGTGCCTTCCTTCGTAAGAATTAATAATTCTAAAATACTGTGCAATCCGTGTGCTACTGTGCAACCACGCGTATTACTGTATTTTAACCATCGGATATTCCAACAGTGTTAATGGTAACAACTACGCCGTTATTTATAAAAACTCAATTTTTGTCGTTATCTTCATCCAATCGTTTTCCGTTATGGGGCCCACAAATAGCTGCGCCGTCGTACGAATATTCCCCGACAGAAAGAATATTCCACGACCACACGAATATTCACCGACCAAAAATAAATATTTTATAACCACTTGCTTATTTGAAATATTTACGTATTTTACCCATAACTAACCACATTAATCAAATCAACCCTTTCTATTTCAAAATAATAAATAGAGAAAATTTAATTTCATTTATTAATAAGTTGGGGACTTACAACCTCCTCTCCTTATGAAATTTCGTCCTCAAAATTGACGTACGTACATGATGTTTCGAAAAGGTGAGGATACCTGGCTTTCATTTCTGATTCTAACTCCCAAGTCATTTCTTCAATAGCATGGTTTCTCCACAAAATCTTAACTTGTGGTATAACCTTCGTGCATAGGACATGTTCTTTCCTATCCAATATCTTAACAGGTACCTCCTCGTACGTTAAATCTTCGGCTATCTCGTCTGGTTCTAACGTAATAATATGATTCGGGTCGTCCACATATTTACGTAACATTGATACGTGAAAAACGTTATGAACACGCGACATACTTAGCGTAAAGGCGAGTCTATAGGCCACAGTTCCTACTCGATCGAGGATTTCAAATAAATCGAAAGCTTGAGCTTTCTTCTCTTCATCGACTCTTACTTCTAGAATAACACATTCTTCTTTATATTCATCAGCTCTAAGTCTGTAGCTTGAGCGGCTTTAACGTTATCGATTAAAGTCGATTTTACTCGTATATCATCACGTGGGTCCCTAGAGTCATTAACTCTATCTCTATCATTTATAAATTATACAAAATAGGTCTTTATGTTCAACAATATCGCACTCGTACTCGCGTACAATCTTCTACTCAACGCGTCAGCTACCACGTTCGCTTTTCAGGATGGTATGGTCAGAACAGGTTCCGAATGAGTCGCCTCTTGAACTATTAGAAAATCTTCTCGCATTCCTCGCTCCATACGAATTTTGTATCTTTCTGAGTCAGCTAAGTTAACGGAGTAGCAATTCGAGAAAATCCTTCCACGAATCTCCGATAGTAACCAGTTAAGTCCAGAAGCTACGTACTTTGGTCACCGACTTCGGTTGCTCTCAATTGTGATTTATATCCCAATCTTGGATAGCACGTTACAATGGCACCTATTGTTTTACCACCACATAAATATAGAGTCCCTTACGGAGAGTCTGACTTTGGTGCATTCCACAAAGGAAGTCACCAGATAGAGGCTCGGGTACCAACTTCTATAGTTGGGTTTTTAACTCCTGAAGTTTAATAGGAGCTATTCAATATGAGATTTTAGAAATGGGTTTTGTATCGGGTTGAAGATCAATACAAAAATTCAATATCACGCTCTGGGTTAGGCCAGGAAATTCTTCAGGAAATACGTCAGGAAATTCACTAACAACAGAAATATCATTCAAATCTGACGTATTTTTGTTCAAGTCCATAACATGGGCTAAGAAAGCTTGACATCCATTTTTCAATAAACGAATGGCTTTATGGCTTGGTATGACAACGATTGATTTTAGTGGTTTGGTTGCTTGAATTCGCATAACAGGTTGGTTAGGAATATGAAAACTAACAACCTTACGAAAACAATCAATTTTGGCATGATGAGTAGTTAACCAATCAATTCCTAAAATCACATCAAAAGCAAGTATCTTTAAAGAGATAAGGTCAACAGGTAATGTTATTGTGCCAACTTGGATTAAGCAAGATTTATAAACTGTAGATGTAATGAAAGTTTCTCCTAACGGAGTCTCCACAGATAGGTCAAAGTCTAATTTCTCCGGAGTCAAGTTTAAACGTCGAGCACAAGTAGGAGAGATAAAAGAATGGGTAGAATCGGTATCTTGTAAAGTATAAACTTCGCAAGAATTCAAGATTAGCTTACCCGTGATCACCTCGTTCGGGTTTCTCGCGTTTTGGCCAGTCACGACAAACGCTCTTCCAGGAACCGCTGATTTTGACTTATCCGGGACAGCTTTTGGAGTCACCATTCCCGCTAGACTTAGTTTTACTACAGAACACTCTCGAGCTATATGACCCTCCTTTCCACAGTTATAACATACCTTAGATTGTTGTGGGCATTTTGGGCTGATATGTCCCTCTTTTCCACATTTGTAACATACGACCGGTGGTCGTTCTCCTCCCCTAGAAACAATTGATGTTTGTGCTGACGTCTTCACATTATCATTGTTGTACCTTCTCTTCTTGAAATCTCCTCCCGAATCGCTCCTTTTATTATCATGGCCCCGATGACCACCCGAGTGGTTACCACTTTTGTCTGTATTTTTCCCTCCTCGCTGGTTCTCATCGTTCCGGTGACTGCTGTCACCAGTATTGTAAGACCCCAACTTTTATAAATAAAGATGAATTTTCTATAAATATCATTTTTGAATATTATGGAGTTAATTTGATATAATATTATAGTTGTGGGTAATATTTATAAATTTTGCAAAGTACGCAAGTTGTTATATAATATTCGATTGGTCGGGAAATATTCGTTTTAATAGGGAATATTCGTACAACAGCACAATCATTGGTGGACCCCACAACAGAATTATTGTCGGATTGAGAAAACGACAAAAATATTTTATTAAAAATAACGGCGGAAGTTTTACCATTGATACTGTTGAACTACTCGGTAGTAAAAGTACAGTAATACGTGTGGTTACATAGTAGCACACGGTATTGATTATTAATGCTTATGTGAGAAGTCACTCAGTTTGATTCAATTATTGTCAGTTAATAATATGAATTATTTAGCGATAATGACGTTTTGTTTTATTCGTATTATTAACGTAATAATACAGAAACATCTTTTTATATAAAATAAAATACTTTATTAAAGTTATTCTATAAATAGAATATATTATATTTTATTTAAAAGATTTTTCTTTAAATATGGACCGTTAGATTAAAGTAATCAATCTGGACCGTTCATGGATTAGTTACTATGCATTCTATTTTTCTATAAATAGCAGCTCATTCCTTCATTATTTCTTACGAATTCACTGAACTCTAGAGAGAGAAACTATAGAGAGAAACTATAGAGAGAGAGAAGAAGAGTATTCTGCTACTTAACTACTTCCTTATTTCAGCTCTTCTTTAAAACGGTAAGGGGTGTTATTCTTTTTTATTCATGAAGAGAACTGTTGTTATTCCATTTCTTATTATTCTGTTGGAATAACCTGTATACACGGTCTACCCTATACTTGGTGACATTCTTCTATTATTCTGTTGGAACATCCTGTCTGTATGTTTTACACCGGACCTGGTTCCGTTTTTATTATTATTCTGTTGGAACATCCTGTCTGTGTGTTTTACACCGGACCTGGTTCCGTCTTGTTATTATTCTGTTGGACATCTTGTCTGTGTGTTTTACACCGGACCTGGTTCCATTATTTATTATTCTGTCGGAATATCCTGCCTGTGCGTTTACGCCGAACCTGGTTCTATTATTTATTATTCTGTTGAAATAACCTGTCTGTGCGGTCTATCGCCGGGTGATTTCTTTTGTTATTCCATTTTTTATTATACTCAGTTGATTAAGTTTTGACTTCTATACTCCATGAAATTAGTGGAATATCCTTGATAATTGCGGTTCATCCAGTATCTTTTCATGAAAATATTCTACTAAGTATTCTTGAATTTTACTCCACAAAGCAGTATCATGTTGACAATTTGGACGTTGTTAATTCTTGGATAAATTAATTATTGAACTTGTTTTATTGAATTCTTATATCATTGTCATCATCCTCATGTTTATAAAATGTTGAAAGTCATCTGTGACCTGTAGTGCATAGATGGACTTGGTATGATTATGACCAGGGATTATTCGGTATAATCATGACCGTAATGTTACAAATGATGTGGTAAAAGTCCTCATTGGCCCGTAGTGCATTGATGGACAGTTGTTGGCATGATCATGACCATTAATGAATACACGAATATCCTTGGCCGTAGTGCAGGGGTGATTCGATGATGTGGATTATTTTATTAAGCTGAGTCCCAGCGATCACAATGTTGAAAAACTTTTTAAATCATAAAAGATAGTAGAGTTTATTTTCTACTTGACTCTTTTAATGGATTGCTTGTTCCGCTGCAGTTAAACTTGATGTCTATTATATTTTATCAGTTTAACATTGTTGAAGGCTAATGATAATTTATTCTGCATTATCTTAGTCATAATATTTCTTACTGGGCTAGTTGAGCTCACCCTTTCTTTCACTTTTCTCTTCAGGAAATGAGAACGTAGCTGGGGCAAGTCGGGGAACGGAGTGATGGTCCGAATGATAGTATTAGTTAGTAGTCCTCATTATTCTATGTAATAGTGTGTTAATAAATGTAATGAGAACTCCTTTAGAGTATGAATACCCTCTAGAAGATAATATTTGTATTCAAACTCACAGTTTATGTTTTGTCGTATTGTACACGACAGTTGTATTAGTAAATTATATTTGTATTCTATACTATGTATCTGACGACCCAAGATGGGTGATGTATACCTATTTTTGGGGGCGTCACAAGTATGACCCTGGTTGTGGTCCCTCGGTTGAACATACTCATTATCTCGCTCTAATAATTTAGCCCTGTTTACAACATCTGAATATAAAGAAAATTTATGAGAGATAAGATATTGCCGAATCTCGGTTTTAAACCTCTCAGAAACATCCTTGTCATTCGTTTCTCATTCTCGACCAAATGAGGTGCAAACCTGGATAACTCTACAAACTTCGCCTCGTACTGGGACACCGTCATGTTGTTTTGTTCCAGTCTAATAAACTCTACCTCCTTCATATGACGAATACTTTCAGGAAAGTACTTGTCATTAAACAGTTTCTGAAACGTTTCGCATGACATGTTGAGTACGTCAGGCTGGGTACGCTTCACAGACTCCCACCAGTAGTTTGCCTCACCGCGGAACATAAAGGTGGCGAATGGAACCTTCTGTTCCTCCGTGCATCCCAAGACATCGAATATCTTGGCAATTTGCTTGACCCACGTTTCCGCCATGATCGGATCCGGCTTTCCCTTAAATTCTGGTGATCCCAACTCTTTGAACTGCTTGGCCGTGACAGACCGCGCGTTGCTATCACTTCCACCTGTATTTTGTACACGAGTCTCCTTCGTCTGATTTTGCATGAACTGCAAAAAACTCCTAAACATTCCATCATTCATCGTTTGCTTGGTAACGTTGTTTATAGGAGGAATATTGCCTTCCTGTTGCACGTTCCCCTGGGTGGTGATTAAAGGTGTCTCCACAATCTCATTCACTCCATTGTTAACGTTCTCTGCTGCCATTCTCAAATACTGCCACAAAACAAGGGTTAATTGACATGTCACATATTATCCCTATATCTGATCGACCAAATAATTACCAAATAAACTTATTCAGGTCATACTAGCGAAGGAATTTCCCGTCTCTCCCCTCCTAGTTCTTGTCTCACATCTCAGCCATGAATCATATCCCTAAGCTCTGATACCAACTGTGACGCCCCCAAAATAGGTATACAACACCTATTCTGAGTCGCCAAATACATGGTACAAGAAACAAACTACAACTTCAATAATACAATTGTCGTGCAAAATACGACAACACATACTGTGAGTTTAAATACAAATATTGTCCTCTAGACAATATCCATACTCAAATAAGTCCTCATTACAATTATTCAAACACTATTTTACAGAAATAGTGAGAACTGCTAAAACATCTTTCTAGAACCATCACTCCATACCCCGACTAGATCCTGCTATGTTCTCACCTCCTGAGAAGAAAAATGGAACAAAAAGGAAAAGGGTGAGCTCAACTAGCCCAGTAAAAATATTATGACTAAGATAATATACAACAAATTATCATTAGTATTCAACAGGGAAAAATCTGATAGAATATAATCGACAACAAGTTTTAGATCAACAACTGCAGCGGAAACAACAAACCATTAGAAGAGTCAAGTAGAGAATGAATTCTACTATCTTCTAAGATTTAAAAGTCCATCATCAATATTTTATCCCTGTAACATCAATTAATAATCATCTTTAACCAAATATTCATCTTTGCATTACAGGCCAAAGATATTCATTTGTATCACCAGTCGGTCATGTTCATCTCAACACCTGTTCATCTTTGCACTACAGGCCAAATATATTCATCAGGTAATCATACATCTTTGCACTACAGGCCAAAGATATTCAGTAATATCATCATTTAGGACTGAGGATGATAAAAAATATCTTAAAGAAAACGAATCCAGTGAGACAGGAGGACAAATAGTAGGGATTCGTATAACAGTTTATCCAAGATCAATAATACTTCATAATAATCAATTGTGAAGTAGAATTCAAAATAAAGATCAAAACATGGATACAATCAAAGATAGTAACCATAATAGATATCTTGGACAAAAAGAGAAAATTTTATTTTTCGGTGAATAGTGTCGTATTCGTGAATACTGTCGTATACGTGATAGTAACGTATACGTGAATAGTAACCCCGACACAAAAAGTTCCAAATTTGATAAAAAGTTCATATCAATATTTCGGCATAATGATATTGAAGAAAATATCATTTAAGAAGAAGATAATATCCCTTACCTCAAAATAACCGTACTTCTGACTGAATATCGGATATGAGGCCGAATGAAACTTGTGCTGAATAGCAACTTTCAAAGTATCTAAATACTCACAAAATACACTCAATAATCTAGAGAGAGAAAGAGAGAAAATTTATGAATTCTGGTGCGATTTTCAATTCTAACTTAGCCATCTATTTATAGGAAAATGTTAGCATGCCGAAGCAGACTTAACCTGCAACCTGATGGTTTTACCTGCTACTATTCCCAACCACCACATTTGAATAAAAATCTCAGCACATTTCTTCACCAACCAAGAGTGGGGCCCACCAATTCTAGAATTTTCCACCAAAATGACAAATTCCGCAACTTCTACATTTTCTGAACCAGCCATCTCGTAAAATTCATAATAAATCATACGTTCATTTTTAACGGTTCAAAATTTGTGGACATATACTCAACTTATATATGTATAACATATCCAAAAATTACCACGATCCAACGGTCAGATTAAAAATTATAACCCTCGCAAAATATCTCAAAAATTCTAATTTGATTTTTAATACCTCCATTCCGACAAAAATACAGATAAAACACCTCAACATTAACTCCTTCATTTTTAACCACAAAAATATATCTCTCATTTATATCCACATAAAATAAATATTTCCTTATCATATGAATCAATAATTAATTATTCCCAAATAATATTACAGAATCACATTTATGACAACCAGGCCGTTCCCAGGAAAGTGGTGGCTTTTCAATAAGAATTTCTCCTTACTAGCTCGCAATTAGATGACCAAACCTCTCCTTAGACAGAACTTTCTAGACATTGCCAATAATATTTATCTAATAATATTATTCAAATAATATGAATTATTGATCTGATAATGGGAAATACTGTGTAGTGACAATTATTGAAACAACAATAATATAAAATATCAACGCAGCAATTATTGAATCAATAAAATAAAATATTAAACAGTAACTACTGTAACAATTATTGAGTAGTGCCTTCCTTCGTAAGAATCAATAATTCTAAAATACTGTGCAATCCGTGTGCTACTGTGCAACCACGCGTATTACTGTATTTTAACCATCGGATATTCCAACAGTGTTAATGGTAACAACTACGCCGTTATTTATAAAAACTCAATTTTTGTCGTTATCTTCATCCAATCGTTTTTCCTTATGGGGCCCACAAATAGCTGCGCCGTCGTACAAATATTCCCCGACAGAAAGAATATTCCACGACCACACGAATATTCACCGACCAAAAATGAATATTTTATAACCACTTGCTTATTTGAAATATTTACGCATTTTACCCATAACTAACCACATTAATCAAATCAACCCTTTCTATTTCAAAATAATAAATAGAGAAAATTTAATTTCATTTATTAATAAGTTGGGGTCTTACATCGGATACCTATTCTTAATAGTGATATGGTTTAATTCTCGATAATCAATACAAAGTCGCATACTCCCGTCTTTCTTCTTTACAAATAAAACAGGAACACCCCAAGGAGATGTACTAGGACGAATAAAATCGATGTCCAACAACTTTTGTAGTTGGACCTTTTACTCCTGAAGTTCAATAGGAGCCATTCGGTATGGGGTTTTAGAAATGGGCTTTGTACCAGGTTCAAGATCAATAAAGAATTTAATTTCACATTCCGGGGGTAGACCGGGAAGTTCTTCAGAAAATACGTCAGGAAAGTCAATAACAACAGGAATATTATTCAAATTTGACGTGTCTTTATTCAAATCCATAACATGGGCTAAGAAATCTTGACATCCGTTTTTTAATAAACGAATGGCTTTATGGCTTGATATAACAGTGATTGATTTTAATGGCTTAGTTGCTTGAATTCGTACAACAGGTTGGTTAGGAATATGAAAACTAACAACCTTACGAAAACAATTAATTTTGGCATGATGAGTAGTTAATTAATCAATCCCTAAAATCACATCAAAAGCAAGTATTTTTAAAGAGATAAGGTCAACAGGTAATGTGATGGTGCCAACTTGGATCAAACAAGATTTATAAACAGTGGATGTGATGAAAGTTTCTCCTAACGGAGTCTCCACAGATAAATCAAAGTCTAACTTCTCCGGAGTCAAGTTTAAACGTTGAGCACAAGCAGGAAAGATAAAAGAATGGGTAGAACCGGTATCTAATAACGTATAAACTTCGCATGAATTTATGATTAGCTTACCCGTGATCACCTCGTTTGGGTTCCTCGCATGTTGACCAGTCACGACAGGAACCGTTGACTTTATCTTTTCTGGGACAGTTTTTTGAGTCACCATCCCTGCTGGACTTGGTTTTCCTACAGTGCAATCTTGAGCGATATGTCCTTCCTTATAACATACCTTAAACTGTTATAAGTAGTTTGGGCTGATATGTCCTTCTTTTCCGCACTTATAGCATATAACCGGTGGTCGTTCTCCTCCCTTGGAACCAGTTGCTGCTGGTGCTGACGTCTTCGTATTGTCATTGTTGAATCTCCTCTTTTTAAAATCTCCTCCCGACTCGCTTCTTCTATTTTCATTGCCACGATTACCATTAGAGTGGTTGCAGTTCTTGTCTGTATTTTTCTTTTCCGCTGGTTATCATTGTTCTGATGACTGTTGTCACCGATATGATCCTGGTTGTGGTCCCTCAGTTGACCGTACTCGTTATCTCGCTCTAATAATTAAGCCCTGTTGACAACATCTGAATAGAGAGAAAATTTATGAGAAATGAGATATTGACGTATGCCGGGTTTCAAACCTCTCAGAAACATCCTCGTCATACGTTCCTCATTCTCTACCAAATGAGGTGCAAACCTGGACAACTCTGCAAACTTTGCCTCGTACTGAGACACCGTCATGTTATTCTGCTCCAATCTAATAAACTCTACCTCCTTCATATGACGAATACTTTCAGGAAAGTACTTGTCATTGAACAGTTTCTGAAATGTCTCCCAAGACATGCTGAGTGCGGCTAGATGGGTACGCTTCACAGACTCCCACCAGTCGTCTGCCTCACCACGGAACATAAATGTGGCGAATGGAACCTTCTGTTCCTCCGTGCATCCCAAGACATTGAATATCTTGGTAATTTGCTTGACTCACGTTTCCGCCATGATCGGATCTGGCTTTCTGTGACGCCCCCAAAATTAGGTATACATCACCCATCTTGGGTCGTCAGATACATAGTACAGAATACAAATACAACTGATTAATACATCTGTCGTGTACAATACGACAAAACATAAACTGTGAGTTTGAATACAAATATTATCTTCTAGAGAGTATTCATACTCAAAAGGAGTCCTCATTACATTTATTAACACACCATTACATAGAATAGTGAGGACTACTAAATAATACTATCATTCGGACCATCACTCCGTACCCCGACTTGTCCCAGCTACGTTCTCATTTCCTGAAGAGAACAGTGAAAGAAAGGGTGAGCTCAACTAGCCCAGTAAGAAATATTATGACTAAGATAATGCAGAATAAATTATCATTAGCCTTCAACAATGTTAAACTGATAAAATATAATAGACATCAAGTTTAACTGTAGCGGAACAAGCAATCCATTAAAAGAGTCAAGTAGAAAATAAACTCTACTATCTTTTATGATTTAAAAAGTTTTTCAACACTGTAATCGCTGAGACTCAGCTTAATAAAATAATCCACATCATCGAATCACCCCTGCACTACGGCCAAGGATATTCGTGTATTCATTAATGGTCATGATCATGCCAACAACTGTCCATCAATGCACTACGGCCAATGAGGACTTTTACCACATCATTTGTAACATTACGGTCATGATTATACCGAATAATCCCTGGTCATAATCATACCAAGTCCATCTATGCAATACAGGCCACAGATGACTTTCAACATTTTATAAACATGAGGATGATGACAATGATATAAGAATTCAATAAAACAAGTTCAAGAATTAATTTATCCAGAAATTAACAACGTCCAAATTGTCAACATGATACTGCATTGTGGAGTAAAATTCAAGAATGCTTAGAAGAATATTTTCTTGAAAAGATACTGGATGAAACGCAACTATCAAGGATATTCCACAAATTTCATGGAGTATAGAAGTCAAAACTTAACCAACTGAGTATAATAAAGAATGGAATAACAAAAGAAATCACCATGCATGCGATAGACCGCACAGACAGGTTATTCCAACAGAATAATAAATAATGGAACCAGGTCCGGCGTAAACGCACAGACAGGATATTCCGACAGAATAATAAATAATGGAACCAGGTCCGGTGTAAAACACACAGACAGGATATTCCAACAGAATAATAATAAAACGGAACCAGGTCCGGTGTAAAACACACAGACAGGATGTTCCAACAGAATAATAAACGGAACCAGGTCCGGTGTAAAACACACAGACAGGATGTTCCAACAGAATAATAGAAGAATGTCACCAAGTATAGGGTAGACCGCGTATACTGGTTATTCCAACAGAATAATAACAAATGGAATAACAGAAGTTCTCTTCATGAATATAAAAGAAATAATATTCCCTACCTTAAAAGAACTGGATATTGGAAAAGTGATGTAGCAGAATACTTTTATTCTCTCTCTCTCTTATTCTCTCTATACTTTCTCTCTCTATAGCTTGAATGAATTCGTGAAAAATAATGAAGCCCTAGGCCTCTATTTATAGAAAAACTGAGGGTGGCTCTTGGTCTTAACGAAGGGTCAAATGACTCTTGGTCTTAACGAAGGGTCAAATGACTCTTGGTAATATTGAAGGGACAACTACTATTAACGAAAGTAATTACTATTGACCAAGGTAAATACTATTGACGAAGGTAATTACTATTGACCAAGGTAAATACTATTGACGACGGTAATTACTATTGACGACGGTAATTACTATTGACGAAGAGACTCTTAGATGATGACATATGGCCCCCCATAAAATAACCAAACTTACCACAACGTCTCAATTATTGATTTAATAATATAACATATTATACAGATGATACTATGACAATAATTTAAGAGATATGATGCAGCAATTACTGTAGCAATAATTGAGTATAGCTGAGTGACTTCTCACGTAAGCATCAATAATCAATACCGTGTGCTACTATGCAACCACGCGTATTACTGTACTTTTACTACCGAGTAGTTCAACAGTTTTAACGGTTTTAACGGTAACACCTCAGCTGTTATTTTTATAGAAAGATAATTCTGTCGTTTTCTCAATCCGACAATAATTCCGTTGTGGGGTCCACCAATGATTGTGCCGTCGTACGAATATTCTCCGACAAAAAGAATATTCTCCGACCAAACGAATATTTTATAACAACTTGCTTACTTTGCAAAATTTATAAATATTACCCACAACTATAACATTATATCAAATTAACTCCATAATATTCAAAAATGATATTTATAGAAAATTCATCTTTATTTATAAAAATTGGGGTCTTACAACCTCCCCTTCTTATGAAATTTCGCCCTCGAAATTAGGGTACGTACCTGGTATGTCGAAGAGGTAAGGATACCTTGATTTCATTTCTGATTCTAACTCCCAAGTCATTTCCTCAACATCGTGGTTTCTCCACAAAACTTTAACTTGAGGTATAACCTTGGAGCGTAGAATATGTTCCTTCTTATCCAAGATTTGAACAGGAACTTCTTCATACGTCAAATCCTCCGCTATTTCGTCCGGTTCTAACTCAATAATGTGGTTCGGGTCTTCCACATATTTGCGTAACATGGATATGTGGAAAACGTTATGAACACGAGACATACTTGGCGGTAAAGCGAGTCTATAAGCCACAGTTCCTACTCGATCGAGGATTAAAAATGGACCGATGAATCGAGGATTTAGCTTTCCTCTCTTTCCAAATCTCGTAACTCCTTTCCATGGAGCAACACGTAAGAACACATGATCTCCTACATCAAATTCCACGTCCTTTCGATGAAGATCAGCATAACTCTTTTGTCGATCTTGTGAGGTTTTTATACGTTGTCGGATCGTTTGAATCTTTTCTGTAGTCATACGTACCAACTCCGGTCCCAACAACGTTGCTTCGCCCACCTCATCCCAGCATACTGGAGAACGACATTTTCTTCCATACAATGCTTCGAATGGAGCCATGCCAATACTTGCTTGATAACTGTTGTTGTAGGAAAACTCCACCAATGGTAAGAACTTGTCCCAACTTCCCTTGAAGTCAAAGACACAGAGTCTTAATAGATCTTCAAGAGTTTGAATAGTCCTCTCTGATTGTCCGTCCGTCTGAGGATGATATGCTGAACTAAATCGTAACTCCGTGCCCATAGCTTTTTGTAAACTAACCCAAAATCGTGAAGTGAATCTTGGGTCTCGATCAGAAACTATGGATACTGGCATACCATGCAGTCTTACAATCTCGTTTATGTACATACGAGCAAGACGTTCAAGTGTATAAGTTTCTCGTATCGGTAAGAAATGAGCAGACTTGGTCAATCTATCAACAATGACCCAAATCGCATCAATACCTTGAGAAACCCTAGGAAGACCGGTAACGAAATCCATGGTAATGTGCTCCCACTTCCATTCTGGAATTTCAAGTGGTTGCAATGGACCTTTTGGTACTTGATGCTCCGCTTTGACTCGTTGACAAGTTAGACACCTTGAGATAAACAACGCTATCTCTCTCTTCATATTGCTCCACCAAAATGTATGACGAAGATCATGATACATTTTGGTACTTCCAGGATGGATTGCAAACGGTGTGTTGTGCGCCTCCATCATGATTTCATACTTTAAATCAGGGTTGTTAGGAACACAAAGTCTGGAGTTGACTCGAAGTATTCCTTCTTCATCGATTCTTGCTTCCGGCATAGAACCTTCTTGCACTTTCTTCCTCATACGCATCAGCTCCAGGTCTGTAGCTTGAGCAGCTTTAACTTTATCGATTAAAGTCGGTTCTACTCGTATATTCGCCATCATCACATGGGTCCCTGGAGTCTTTAACTCTATCTCCATCCTTTGCAAGTCACACAAAATGGGTCTTTGCGTTGTTAATATTGCACTTGTACCCGCATATGATCTTCTACTCAATGCGTCAGCTACCACGTTCGCTTTTCCAGGATGGTATTGAATGGTATGATCATAATCTTTCAACAGTTCAAGCCAACGTCGTTGTCGCATGTTGAGTTCCTTTTGAGTGAAGAAATATTTGAGGCTTTTATGATCCGTAAAGATCTCCACTTTCTCCCCATACAAGTAATGCCTCCAAATTTTAAGTGCAAAGACAACAGCTGCCAACTCTAGATCATGAGTAGGATAATTCCTCTCATATTCCTTGAGTTGTCTTGATGCATAGGCTATGACTTTTCCATGTTGCATGAGAACACATCCCAACCCTTTGCTCGAAGCATCACTGTAGATGACAAATCCCTCCGAGCCAGATGGTATTGTTAGAACAGGTGCTGAAATGAGTCTCCTCTTGAGTTCTTGAAAACTCTGCTCACATTCTTCGCTCCAACCAAACTTTGTATCTTTCCGAGTCAGCTGAGTTAATGGAGTAGCGATTCGAGAAAATCCTTCCACGAATCTCCGATAATAACCAGCTAAACCAAGAAAGCTACGTACCTCGGTCACTGATTTAGGTTGCTCCCAGCTTTGAATAGCTTCAATCTTTGCCGGGTCAACCGATATTCCACGACTTGATACTACGTGCCCAAGGAATGCTACCTCTTCCAGCCAGAACTCGCATTTCTTCAACTTGGCATAAAGCTTGTATTCACGAAGCTTTTGGAGTACCAGCCTCAAGTGTTGCTCATGATCTTCACGGCTTTTGGAATAAATAAGGATGTCATCAATAAAGACGACCACAAAATGATCCAAATATTCCTTGAATACCCGGTTCATCATATCCATGAAGGCAGCAGGAGCATTAGTCAATCCAAAGGACATGACTAGGAATTCATAATGCCCGTACCGAGTTCTAAAAGCCGTCTTTGGAATATCCTCAGTTCTAACCTTCAGCTGATGATATCCAGAACGAAGATCGATCTTTGAAAAGAATTGTGCTCCTTGCAACTGGTCAAACAGGTCATCAATACGTGGCAATGGGTACCTGTTTTTGATGGTGACATGATTCAACTCCCGATAATCAATACAAAGTCGCATACTTCCATCTTTTTTCTTCACGAATAGAACAGGAGCACCCCAAGGAGAAGTACTAGGACGAATAAAGCCAATGTCTAACAATTCCTGCAGTTGGATCTTTAACTCCTGAAGTTCAATAGGAGCCATTCGATATGGGGCTTTGGAAATGGGTTTTGTACCGGGTTCAAGGTCGATACAAAATTCAATTTCACGCTCTGGGGGTAGGCCAGGAAGTTCTTCAGGGAATACGTCAGGGAATTTATTAACAATAGAAATATCATTCAAAACTGACGTATTTTTGTTTAGATCTGTGACATGAGCTAAGAAAGCTTGACATCCGTTTTTCAATAAACGAATAGCTTTATGACTTGAGATGACAGCGATTGATTTTAATGGTTTGGTTGCTTGAATTCGCATAATAGGTCGATTAGGAATATGAAAGCTAACAACCTTACGAAAACAATCAATTTTTGCATAATGAGTAGTTAACCAATCAATCCCTAGAATCACGTCAAATGCAAGTATTTTTAATGAAATAAGATCGACAGGTAATGTGTGGGTACCAACTTGAACCAAACAAGACTTATAAACAGTGGAGGTAATGAAGGTTTCTCCCAACGGAGTTTCTACAGATAAGTCAAAGTCTAATTTCTCCGGAATCAAATTTAATCGATGAGCGCAAGTAGGAGAAATAAAAGAATGGGTTGAACCGGTATCAAATAAAGTATAAACTTCTTTAGAGTTTATGATAAGCTTACCCGTGATGACCTCATTCGGGTTCCTTGCTCTCTGGGAGTTCACAACAAACGCTCTCCCTTGCACAACCGGTTTTGACTTTTCTGGGACGGCTTTTGGTGCCTCCATCCTAGCTGAATTTGTCTTCGGTAAACGACAAAATCGGGCTAAATGACCTTCTCTTCCACAATTATAACATGCTTTGGACGGCATCGCGCAGTTTGGACTGATGTGTCCCTCCCCTCCGCATTTGAAACATATGATAGGTGGTCGTTCTCCTTCCTTAACGACAGGTGCTGGTGCTGACGTCTTTCCATCATTGTTGAATCTCCTCTTCTTAAAATGTCCATTCTTATTGTTTTGGCCCTGATTACCACCGAAGTGGTTACCATTTCTGGCCTGTTGATTCCCTCCACGCTTGTTGTCACCGCTTCGATGACTGCTCTCACTGGTATTATCATTTTGCCGGCTGCTCTCTTTTGGTTGCGTTATCTCGTTATCGCGCTCCACCAACTGAGCCCTATTTACAACATCTGAATACAAACACAGTTTATGAGAAACAAGATGTTGACGTATCTCCGGCTTCAAACCTCTTAAAAACATCCGCGTCATTCTTTCTTCATTATCCACCAGGTGGGACGCAAACCGGGATAACTCCACAAATTTTGCCTCGTACTGCGACACGGTCATATTATTCTGCTCCAATTTGATGAACTCCACCTCCTTCATGTGACGAATACTCTCGGGAAAGTATTTGTCGTTAAACAGATCTTGGAACTTCTCCCAAGACATCTTCAGTGCGGCAGGTTGAGTACGCTTTATCGATTCCCACCAGTAATCTGCCTCTCCTCGCAACATAAAGGCGGCAAAGGGAACCTTTTGCTCCTCGGAGCAACCCAAGACATCAAATATCTTGGTGATCTGCTTTATCCATGTTTCAGCTACAAGTGGTTTGGGTTCTCCCTTAAACTCCGGTGGTCCCAGCTCCTTAAACTGTTTAGCGGTGACCGCCTGAGAGTTTCCAGTATTTCCACCTACGTTGTGGACAGGAGCCGCTTTCACCTGTTGTTGCATGAATTGCATAAAGCCTCTGAACATTTGATCATTCATCATTTGGTCAGTGTTGTTTTTTGCATGAGGATTGACACCTTCCTGATGCACATTATCCTGATTATTGATATGTGGTGAATCAACAGTCGTCTGTGCTCCATTGCTATTCTCAACATTCTCAGATGCCATTTTCAGATACTGCCACAAAATAAAAATTAATTGATATGTCATATATTATCCTTATATTATGACCGACCAATTAAATACCATGCAAATAAACTTAGGTATGTCATACTAGCGAAGGAATTCCCCGTCTCTCCCCTCCTAGTTCTATTCTCACATCTTAGCCAGGGATCATATCCCTAAGCTCTGATACCAACTGTGACGCCCCCAAAATTAGGTATACATCACCCATCTTGGGTCGTCAGATACATAGTACAGAATACAAATACAACTGATTAATACATCTGTCGTGTACAATACGACAAAACATAAACTGTGAGTTTGAATACAAATATTATCTTCTAGAGAGTATTCATACTCAAAAGGAGTCCTCATTACATTTATTAACACACCATTACATAGAATAGTGAGGACTACTAAATAATACTATCATTCGGACCATCACTCCGTACCCCGACTTGTCCCAGCTACGTTCTCATTTCCTGAAGAGAACAGTGAAAGAAAGGGTGAGCTCAACTAGCCCAGTAAGAAATATTATGACTAAGATAATGCAGAATAAATTATCATTAGCCTTCAACAATGTTAAACTGATAAAATATAATAGACATCAAGTTTAACTGTAGCGGAACAAGCAATCCATTAAAAGAGTCAAGTAGAAAATAAACTCTACTATCTTTTATGATTTAAAAAGTTTTTCAACACTGTAATCGCTGAGACTCAGCTTAATAAAATAATCCACATCATCGAATCACCCCTGCACTACGGCCAAGGATATTCGTGTATTCATTAATGGTCATGATCATGCCAACAACTGTCCATCAATGCACTACGGCCAATGAGGACTTTTACAACATCATTTGTAACATTACGGTCATGATTATACCGAATAATCCCTGGTCATAATCATACCAAGTCCATCTATGCAATACAGGCCACAGATGACTTTCAACATTTTATAAACATGAGGATGATGACAATGATATAAGAATTCAATAAAACAAGTTCAAGAATTAATTTATCCAGAAATTAACAACGTCCAAATTGTCAACATGATACTGCATTGTGGAGTAAAATTCAAGAATGCTTAGAAGAATATTTTCTTGAAAAGATACTGGATGAAACGCAACTATCAAGGATATTCCACAAATTTCATGGAGTATAGAAGTCAAAACTTAACCAACTGAGTATAATAAAGAATGGAATAACAAAAGAAATCACCATGCATGCGATAGACCGCACAGACAGGTTATTCCAACAGAATAATAAATAATGGAACCAGGTCCGGCGTAAACGCACAGACAGGATATTCCGACAGAATAATAAATAATGGAACCAGGTCCGGTGTAAAACACACAGACAGGATATTCCAACAGAATAATAATAAAACGGAACCAGGTCCGGTGTAAAACACACAGACAGGATGTTCCAACAGAATAATAAACGGAACCAGGTCCGGTGTAAAACACACAGACAGGATGTTCCAACAGAATAATAGAAGAATGTCACCAAGTATAGGGTAGACCGCGTATACTGGTTATTCCAACAGAATAATAACAAATGGAATAACAGAAGTTCTCTTCATGAATATAAAAGAAATAATATTCCCTACCTTAAAAGAACTGGATATTGGAAAAGTGATGTAGCAGAATACTTTTATTCTCTCTCTCTCTCTTATTCTCTCTATACTTTCTCTCTCTATAGCTTGAATGAATTCGTGAAAAATAATGAAGCCCTAGGCCTCTATTTATAGAAAAACTGAGGGTGGCTCTTGGTCTTAACGAAGGGTCAAATGACTCTTGGTCTTAACGAAGGGTCAAATGACTCTTGGTAATATTGAAGGGACAACTACTATTAACGAAAGTAATTACTATTGACCAAGGTAAATACTATCGACGAAGGTAATTACTATTGACCAAGGTAAATACTATTGACGACGGTAATTACTATTGACGACGGTAATTACTATTGACGAAGAGACTCTTAGATGATGACATATGCCCCCCCCATAAAATAACCAAACATACCACAACGTCTCAATTATTGATTTAATAATATAACATATTATACAGATGATACTATGACAATAATTTAAGAGATATGATGCAGCAATTACTGTAGCAATAATTGAGTATAGCTGAGTGACTTCTCACGTAAGCATCAATAATCAATACCGTGTGCTACTATGCAACCACGCGTATTACTGTACTTTTACTACCGAGTAGTTCAACAGTTTTAACGGTTTTAACGGTAACACCTCAGCTGTTATTTTTATAGAAAGATAATTCTGTCGTTTTCTCAATCCGACAATAATTCCGTTGTGGGGTCCACCAATGATTGTGCCGTCGTACGAATATTCTCCGACAAAAAGAATATTCTCCGACCAAACGAATATTTTATAACAACTTGCTTACTTTGCAAAATTTATAAATATTACCCACAACTATAACATTATATCAAATTAACTCCATAATATTCAAAAATGATATTTATAGAAAATTCATCTTTATTTATAAAAGTTGGGGTCTTACACTTTCCCTTAAATTCTGGTGGTCCCAATTCTTTGAACTGTTTGGTTGTGACAAACCGTGAATTGCTATCATTTCCTCCTGTATTTTGAACACGAGTCTCCCTCGTCTGGTTTTGCATGAATTACAAAAAACTTCTAAACATTCTATCGTTCATCATCTGCTCATTGATGTTGTTCATAGGAGGAACATTGCCAGCCTGTTGTACGTTCTCCTCGTTGGTAAGCACAGGTGTCTCCACGGTCTCATTTACTCCACTGTTAACATTCTCAGTCGACATTCTCAAATACTGCCATAAAACAAGGGTTAATTAAATAAATTAACAAATCACATAATACCCCTATATTATGACTAACCAATAAATAAGCTTAGGTAGAACACACTAGCGAAGGATTTATTCGTCTCTCCTCTCCTAGTTCTATTCTCCGATCTCCGCCAGAGATCATATTCCTAAGCTCTGATACCAACCGTGACGCCCCCAAAATAGGTATACAACACTCATTCTGAGTCGCCAAAATATATGGTACAGAAACAACTACATCTTTACTGTTACAACATAAGAACTGTGAGTTTAAATACAAATATTGTCATCTAGACAATATCCACACTCAAATAAGTCCTCATTACAATTATTGATACATTATTTCACAAAAATGGTGAGGACTACTAAAATAACTTCTAGAACCATCATTCCATACCCCGACTAGTACTCGCTACATTCTCGCCTCCTGAGAAAAATGGAACAAAAAGGAAAAGGGTGAGTTCAACTAGCCCAGTAAAGAACATTATTACTAAGATAATACAGAACAAATTATCATTCGTCTTCAACAGGGAAAAATCTAATAGAATACAATAGACAACAAGTTTTAAATCAATAACTGCAGCGGAAACAACAAACCATTAGAAGAGTCAAGTAGAGAATGAGTTCTACTATCTTCTAAGATTTAAAAGTCAATCATCAATATTTTATCCCTGTAACAATAATCAATAACCATCTTTAATCAAATATTCATCTTTGCACTACAGGCCAAAGATATTCATTTGTATCTCCAGTCGGTCATGTTCATCTCAACACCTGTTCATCTTTGCACTACGGGCCAAAGATATTCATCAGTTAATCATTCATCTTTGCACTACAGGCCAAAGATATTCAGTAATATCATCATTTAGGACTGAGGATGATGAAAAATATCTTAAAGAAAACGAATCCAGTGAAACAAAATAACAAATATTAAGGATTCGTATTTCGATTTATCCATGTCCAAAAATACCTTATAATTATTCATAGTGAAGTAAAATTTAAAAATGATCAAAACATGGAAACAATCAAAGCTAGTACCCAGAATAGATATTTTGGACGAAAAGAAGAAAATTTTATTTTTCGGTGAATAGTAACTCATGAATAGTAACCCCGACGTGAAAAGTTTTAAATTTGATAAAAATTTCCAACCAATATTTCGGCATAATAATATTGAAGAAATAATATCATTTTCGAATAAAATAACATCCCTTACCTCGTAAAGACAGTACTTCTGGTCGGAATACCGGTATAAGGCTGAAAGAAACTTACTTTGATGAATAGAAACTCTCAAAGTATCTAAATACTCACAAAATATACTCAATAATCTAGAGAGAGAAAGATAGAAAACTTGTTTCTGGTATGATTTTCAATTCTAACTTAGCCATCTATTTATAGGAAAATGTTAGCACGCCGAAGAAGACTTAACCTGCAACCTGATGGCTTTACCTGCTACTATTCAAGCCTACCACATTTGAATAAAAATCTCAGCACATTTCTTCACCAACCAAGAGTGGGGCCCACTAATTCTAGAATTTTCCACTAAAATGATAAACTCCGAAAATTCAATAATTCCTGAACCAGTCATCTCGTAAAATTCATAATAAATCATACGTTCATTTTTAACGGTTCAAAATTTGTGGACATATACTCAACTTATATATGTATAACATATCCAAAAATTACCACGATCTAACGGTCGGATTAAAAATTATAATCCCCGCAAAATATCTCAAAAATCCTGATTTTTAATACCTCCATTTCGACAAAAATACTGATAAAAATCTCAATATTAACTCCTTCATTTTTAACCACAAAAATATTTCCCTCATTTATATCCACATAAAATAAATATTTCCTTATCATATGAATCAATAATTAATTATTCACAAATAATATTACAGAATCACATTTATGACAACCAGGCCGTTCCCAAGAAAGAGGGGGCTTTCCAATAAGGATTTCTCTTTACTGGCGCGCAATTAGATGACCAAACCTCTCCTTAGACAGAACTTTCTAGACATTGCCAATAATGTTATCTAATAATATTATTCAAATAATATGAATTATTGATCTGATAATGGGAAATACTGTATAGTGACAATTATTGAAACAACAGTAATATAAAATATCAACGCAGCAATTATTGAATCAATAAAATAAAATACTGAACAGTAATTACTGTAACCATTATTGAGTAGTGCCTTCTTACGTAAGAATCAATAATTGGTGCAATACAGTGTGCTACTGTGCAACAACGCGTATTACTGTGTTTTAACCACCGGGTATTCCAACAGTATTAACGGTAACAACTACGCCGTTATTTATAAACAACTTATACTTGTCATTTTCTTCATCCAATCGCTTTCCGTTATGAGGCCCACAAAAGACTGCGCCGTCGTACGAATATTCCCCGACAGGAAGAATATTCCACGACCAAACGAATATTTTTCGACAACAATGAATATTTTATAACCACCTGCTTATTTGAAATATTTGCGCATTTTACCTATAATTAACCTCATTAATCAATTTAACCCTTACTATTTCAAAATAATAAATAGAGGGAATTTAAATTTTATTTATTAATAATTTGGAGTCTTACATCTATTGTAAGATTTAATGGGAATAAGACGTGGGTCTGACCGCTAGTATGTAGGGCTGTTCACTAATTTTGGTAATTTTTGATTTTTTAGGTGAACCGGACCGGTCCAAACAAGTCAGTTCGGTACAAAAAAAATAGTTCGGGACCGGTTCAGTACAAACTGGTTTTCAATATCGATTCTGGTTACCAGATTCATAGATCAAGTACATATCGAACCGAACCAGTTATACCGGTCAAAAACCAATTTTAAATAATTTTTTTACTTAACCTTGTAGAATTGGCTTGAAATCTTCTCTCTTTATAGAATAGAAATACCCCAAGAAAAGATATAATAGAAATATTAAGAACTAGATGAAATTATTGGTGGTCTCCCCTATTTATAAAATAGAGGTAAAGACAAGAGAATACAAATTAGATAATGTGGGATATTGGTAAGATAAGAGAACACACATATATATATATATATATATATATATATATATATATATATATATATATATGGTTGTTTGGAAGTCTCACATTGATTAATAAAAAACTACCTAGTGAAGGTCAAATACTCAAGTCCCACATTGGTTAATTGGTAAAAATCTAAGGAAGTTTTCTTTATAAAATGAGCACCAAGGGATACCTTAGTAGTTAGTGGTTTATAAGTTTCATATTGATGATTAAATGATTAAATTTGAAAAGTAAAAGAAATTAGATAAACTTATTATTTATTAATAAGTTGGGAAATATATGCTTTGACTATGAAGTAAGACCTTAATAACCAAGTCCCAAATATAGTTGGTGGTTTACAAGTTCTATATTGGATTAAATTGGTAAGTCCCAAATATAGATATAGTTGGTGGTTTACAAGCTCTATATTGGATTAAATTGGTAAGTCCTAAATATAGTTGGTGGTTTACAAGTTCTATATTGGATTAAATTGGTAAAGGTAAAAGAAATTAGATAAACTAAATTATTTATCAATAAGTTGGGAAAGATCTACTCCTAAGTAAAAATAAAAGTCTTAATTAATTGGATAGAATATGGTTGTTTGCAAGTCTCACATTGATTGGAAGTAAGACCTTAATAGTCAAGTCTCAAATTGGTTATTTTATAAAAGTCTAAGGAAATTTTCTTTTTAAAAATACTAAAAATACTACCAAGTGAATTCTTAAAGTTTTCTTTCTAAAAAGACACATGACCTTAATAACCAAGTTTCACATTGTTTATTTTATAAAAATCTTCTATTTTTTATTGGGCCGAATTTTGGCTTAAAGAAGGCTGGGCTTGGTATAAGTCTTGGGTTGCTTTTCTTGGGCCGATTTTGGTTTAAAATTGGGCTGAGTTTTAGTTTAAAATTGTGGCCGGTTCTAACAAGGTAAAAACCAGTACCGAACCAGCTAATAGGTCCGGTATATTGGTTCCGGTTTCGGTATCCTATTTTGGGTACTATAGGTATTCGGTTCGGTCCGGTTTTTTACCGGTGAACACCCCTACTACTAGTAGGACTTGTTTCGCACTAGCGGTCAGACTAATGACTATAATACCCTCATCTTTATTTGATTTTTCAAATTGGCAGCATGTCCTACTTAGTTAAAATTTAGCAATCTATCAAACACAAGATAATTGTACGATGACGAGATGCCTGTTGGGAACACTGGAGGGGTTTACAGGATGAAGTTTCACTTGGCTCAAATTAAAAACAAAGACATATATAGTTCCTTGTACTGAAGTTCCAGATGATGTGCGGGACCAGATACAAAGTATATTAAGCATGCCAAAGAAATAATAAGCGCACATTTGCAGAGTGGGAGTAAACTGGATAGTTAGCTGATTAGTTTAACTACTATTTGTTTTTAGGATTCCTTGGTTTTCTTTTTGGAACCAATTTATATGTTCAAGAATCTACCGGAAAACTCATTGATTGATTAAACTAACTCATCTTTTCTGCTGCTATTAGTTTGAAAACTTCAATGTTGAGCTATATCTTGTTTTTATGTCTCTCAGTATATTCAAATTTATATATTATTTTTTTGGATTTCTATGAGCTTTTTCTGATTTCAAGTTCCGAACAAGTGGTGGTATTAATAATTTCGGCCCGCTTGGTTTAAAATTTTTGACCCTCCTACAATGGTTCCGCCGCTGATTAAATGGTTCCGCCGCTGATTAGACGACAAGAGCAAGTTGAGCAAGTATCTAACAGACGGGCCAATTGATTGACTGATGCGTGCATGTGAGGTGATGATTTTTAATACTAAAACACAACACTTTGGTTTCATTCCCAACAAAGAAAAAAGATGAGATCGACAGCATTTACATTACCTCAAACGTACTACTCCGCAAATTAACACAACAGTGTACAATATACAATATACTCGTATAAGTAGAATCAAGTCCCATTACACCTTTTCAAAAAAAAAAAGTCTCATTACACCAGCACAAGTATACATCACATATCACAATAACAGTGAAAAGTTAGCGTAATATAATTAATTAAATCTCTCGCATATATAATAATTTGGGATTGTTGACATTAATGAATAATGACTATATATATATATATATATATATATATATATATATATATATATATATATATATATATATTCGAGAGTCCTGATCACGTACTGAAGGGGCAGATCCAACTTGCAAGATGAAAACCATGAGCTAGAATTAATGTCGTCAGAGATCGATAACTACTCGGGTGTTGAAAGTAAGTATATATGGAATCAAAAGAATGTGCAAGTGAGCAATTAATGGATATCGTTTAGATATTAATTTGACTAGCTAGTGAAAATAGAGTATATATGAGAAATTAACTTAATTCTTGTCTGTCTTGGGCAAGTACGTACGTACTTTTGTTATTTACATGTTCGGAATTAGATGGCCGCCCTTTTAATTTGAAGCACTCATGATCACATGCATATAAAGTGCACCCACCCTTCTCAGCTTCTCTTGGCCTTGGGGGTGAAGTAACTTGTCGTCTTACTAACTAATTTTTGGTTTTGGTTTTGGTTTTGGTAGGTGGTAGGAAGGTGTTCATGCTTTCAGCAATTAATGAACCTGAAAGATCATGTATAGAATTAATAGGTGTGAGTCGGAGGATGCTAGCTTTGGTCTCGATTTAGCCCATCAATAGTACGTATACTGGCCTTAATTCCTTCCTTTCTAGCTAGCTTTTGGGTGGAGTACTCACCAAGGTTGTTAAGTTTTCTTTCTTTTTTAAACAATCATAGCTTGAATGTATGCATGGTTAAGCCTACAAATTAAATTAAGATGCACGAGAAAGTACTAATAGTAGCGGATGACGGGTGTCGACGCTACTAATAATAGCGGATGCCGTTTAGTAGTGGAAGACATCCATTCCATACGTAATTCGCTAGCGGACGTGAATTTTTCAGTTCTAATATCGGCCGTTAGTTTTTATATTAAACTATAAAAATGATATGTATTCATTTTTTTCCATAGTAAGTACATCTTATAGATCATTCCCAATATATATATAGAGAGTAAAAGCTACGTTATTTTGAAGAATTTTTTTTAAAAAATAAAATAAAATTAAAAGAGAGTTGTCCCACTTATTTTTCTTTTATTTACTAAAATGCCACCCACTGTCCCACTTATTTTTAAAACGACATAATTTTAATAAAATATATGTTAATTAAAAAAAATATGTTATATTTAAGAGGTATAATTTAGATCCGTTTATATTAATGGGTACTCCTATATAGTGTAGTGTATTTGAAGAAGGTGATGAGAAGGGTGTTATTGTCATTAGATAGGTCATCACAGCTGTTGTTGTGACGTTGTTTTCAATGAATAAACTAAACGCATGAATTGGATGAGTTATGTAAGAGCGCTACTCCTCCTCCTCCTCCTCCTCCTATGTGGATTCCAGGTCCATAAATAATTGAAAGCCCTTGATTAGTTTAATATCCATTTCACTTGGTTGTGCTGTACCTTGACTTGACATTTCATTTGGGGATCTACAAAATTTTCATCACAAATTTACAATTCCGGAAGAAAAAAAATTAGTAATTATTTTTTAGAATAATACTATATGTATATGTATATGTATGTATTGTTTATCAATAAAAATATATTACTCCTATAAAATATTCAATTGCAAGTTTCGCTTCTTGTTTTTTCTTATTTTTTATGATACGTATGCACAATTTTTACGTAAAAGTGTCCATAACATTACTCATTTTTTATCCCCACCATACAAACAGTTTTGAGAATATAAATTATAAATAAAAAATTAAGCTGGAAGTTTTTTAATATATATATTTTTATAGTTGTCTCCAAAATATCACCCCATGCAAGGAACTCTAATTAATCATTGGGTTAATTCGAGCCCAGTATTTACGTGTTTAAAACTTGATGATGTAACAAATCAATACAGGGAGGGCAGGACAAGTAGCGAAAGGGACTTGTTCCTTGTTTAGGTGAGAAACAATAAATGAATGGAAATAATAAAATAAAAATAAAAATTAGGTTATATCATATTTATAGATATATATATATATATATATATATTTATTTATTTATATGATAATGTTTGGGCACGGCACGGGCAGCACTATCATTATTTTGTACAAACTAGTGATCAATCATTGATAAATACTTTTGGCCCTTTTCTGCAGTTATTTGGTGCCTGTGGCCACTACTACTACTAAATGCACACTTCTCTCCTCAAATCTCCCTTCTCTCTTAAATAATTTAATCTACTATTTAAAGACACAAACAACTGATAACTGTATTATTATTATTATTATTATTATTATTATTATTATTTGGATGGGTTAAAATGAAATTATTTTATTTTATATTTTATGTATGTAGTGTAATTAAGGCATATATTATCTATTGATTTTAAATTTTAATATAGAGCAATAAATATAGGAAAAATTGCAAATTAAAAGTCTACCATCTATAACTCGTGTTTGGGCTACAGCTATTTAATTTGAAATAATACTATTTTATTATTATTTTAATTTATATTTGTATGTATTGTTTGAGTGTGTAATTATGTTTGCCAAATTTCATGCATTTGTAAAAGCAAAAAGTAGTAGTAGTTTGGTAGTAGCAATTACGAGAGTGGATAAGGCAAAAGCTGTTGATATTGCGATCTGCCAATGTGGTTGCTGGGGAAATTGAGGTGAGAGAGTGGGTGAAAAAGAAAGATGACATGCAGCCCCAGCCGCTTTTGCCCCTCTCTCTCTCTCTTGCCTTCCATTTATTTACTTCCTTCTTTTCTCTCTTTCACGCTATAACCTCTTTCCTTTCCAATTCTCTCTCCAATGTATAGGTTCTCCCTCTAAAGAAAGGGTCTTCGAATCTCCCCTTTTGCTGCTTCGGGTCCTGAAAAGCCCACGTTAAGGACCCAACAATTCATGGATTCCTTGCTAGTGACAGAATTATAAGCCCTTCCACTCCTTGTTATTTCTATTCCCTTCTTTCTCTCTCTCTCTCTCTCTCTCATATATGCTTTCTTTGTCAATATATGATTCTGTTTTTGCCCATGTACATATCTTCTGTTTCTTATATGTATGAGTTTCCTAGATTAATCTATTTCAGGCCGAGAAAAGTTGGGATTCTTATGGTAATGTAGTGAATGAACAGGGTAGGTTAGTTATTTATACCAGCAATGGATTCTTCTTCTTTCGAGGGTAATTACTATCCTTCTCTCATTTATTAAGATTTTATCTTGTTTTTTGATTAGCCAATTGTCTTATTTATGCTTTGACGGATTTGTTGATGATGGGCTGCAGCTTTAAGTTGGATCTGTTCTGCATGAGTACTTAAATTCTAACTTTTGATTATTAAGATTTGGGTCTTTATCAGGTCTAACTATTTTCTTCAATATTAGATATTAGTGTTACATATCTATCTAATGCTTTTGTGTTGATAGATTTTGAGCTTTTTGTTTGGTAGTTTTATGCATTTCTCAATTATGTTTGACTTGTAACATTTAACCTGATTATGAAATGCCAGCAATGTCTTCTCTCTCCTAGTATTGATTGATCTCAATCAATAATGTATGGCGGTTGCTTATTATGTGCAAGAAGTAAGCTCGTATTATTTGATGATTAATGTTTGTTTTTGTGTGTGTGCGTGTGTGTGTGTATATATATATATATATATATATATATATATATATATATATATACATACATATATTAAAATCTCACCTTGTGCAATAATTAGTTTGTCACCCCTTGGCAATGCGTGAGCTACTTGTAGATAAAATTTGCACATGATTTCTTTTTTGTTTATTTATTTATTTTGAATAATAGTATATGATCTACTTTTATGTAACTGCCCTGCAATATGGAGACTTTATTTAGTGTGGTCAGATGTCCTTATCACTCCAAGTCAACCATATATTTTATGTGCTAGTACAAGTATCAATTGGGTTTCTGCAATTATACTAAACTGGACTCTGAAATTAATCTCACAACTGATTAATGGAGGTAAAAGTTTGCTGTTGAAAACTGAACTATTGGTGAATTATTTGTTGGCTTGTTATTTGATCAAGAGAATGATCTGAACATAAAAGAATGATATAGTTGAGATCATTTAATAAACTTTAAAGTTGGGAATAGGCTCTACTCGGATGAATGGTGGTTGAGCTCTAATTCTAACTTCTCCTTTTGTTCTAGTCAGTTTCTCTTTCAATTTTATTGAGTTGGCATTCTAACAAGCGGAAGGTATGCAGCTTGATAATTTCAAAATTTAGGGTTAAAAGTTCTGATACCCAATCTAATTTATTTTACATTTACAAAAATACCATCTTTTATATTGTTTTTAATTTTCTTTCTTTTTTCTTTTCACTTACGTCCCAATCTATGGTAATTGCTCAGGACTCAGAAGTTTGTTTCAACATGCTAGGCTTGTATATTAGGAGCATTATACAAATATGTAAAATTCTCTCTTTCGGTTCCAGGATTTGTGCTCGACCCATCCAAATGCAGTAAGTTAAGTATAGCAGAAAAGAGGGAACTTGTATATGAACTGTCAAAGTGGGCAAATGGTGCTCCAGAGTTGCTCCACTCATGGAGTCGTCAGGAAATTTTGCAGATCCTATGTGCAGAGATCGGAAAAGAAAGGAAATATACTGGCTTGACAAAACTGAAGATTATAGAGAACCTTCTGAAAGTTGTATCTGAAAAGAAATTTCATGATCATGGCTCCGTGGCTGACCTTGAACCACAGCCTTCAGCAGCAACTGGTCAAAGGGCTGCCAAAAGGCAGAGAAAAACTGACCACCCAAATCGACTACCAGTAGCAGCAAACAGTTCGTCAATCAGCTCAGTTAGCAATGATTTAAGTGATCCTGTATTCTGCAAAAATTCAGCTTGTAGAGCTAAACTAAGTCGAGAAAATGCATTTTGCAAGAGGTGTTCGTGCTGTATCTGTTATCAGTATGATGACAACAAGGATCCAAGTTTGTGGCTAACCTGTTGCTCAGAGCCTCCCTTTCAAGGTGAATCATGTGGAATGTCATGCCATCTTGAATGTGCTCTGAGGCATGACAAATCTGGCATTGCAAAGGATGAGCAAGACTTTGGACTTGATGGAAGCTTTTATTGTTTATCTTGTGGGAAAGTGAATGATTTACTCGGGTAAGTTTCCAATTCCTTTTTCCCTTCCGTATATTGAAGTTTTAAATATATGGTAGCGTACTATTATTCTTCAAATTTAATCTTAGATAATACCGGATATGTTTGTTCATTTACCTGATGGATTTGCATTTTTGTGGGTTATAAAGCATTTGATTTTGATTGACGCAAATTAGCATCGCCAATGTTGTTCCTGGCGACATTGTAACCACAATTTGATATTTACAGATGCTGTTAAAATTAGAAAGTAATTTACGAAAAGAATTTGGCAATGAGAAAATAGTAAGCGCTTAGCCTGGATTTTATTCAGTCAAACTGTGTTGCACACAAGTTGGTTTAATTGCGCATGTATTTGTACACACATGAATACCGCATCCTCTCTCCTACGATGCTGATTTTATTTTTTTAATATTTCACATACCTTGAATTTTCTTTGAGTTGTACATCTTTTAGTGTTTGAGTTGGTTTCTTATGAAATGTTATGTTGGAAATTGAGCGCTTAATCTCCGAATGGTGTTCATCTGAAATTATGATTGCCTGCTACGACTAATTTTTCTCTATAGAATCACCAGACATGAGCTCACCTGGGCCTGTTTCTATAATTAACATGTAGATGTTGGAGAAAACAAATGATAACAGCAAGGGATACCAGACGTGTCGACATATTGTGCTACCGTGTTTCCTTAAGCCAAAAGCTTCTTACAGGTACCAAACACTACTATAAACTTTCTGGAATTGTGGCCGAAGCAATAAAGAAGCTTGAGGCAGATGTCGGTCCTTTATCTGGCTTACCTGTGAAAAAGGCCAGGGGTATTGTAAACAGACTTTCTTCAGGTCCGGAGGTTCAGAGACTTTGCTCCTCTGCTATTGAGTCACTGGACTTGATGCCTTCTGGCGCACGCTTCAGTATGTCATCCGTTCCTGCGGTCCAAGGTCATTTCAAATTTCAGCTATTTGATACTGAAATTCACCAACTATCTCACACATACACAAAAAAAACTTGCAATTAGTTTTTTCTTGGGTAATATTGTATATAAAGAGGACTGGATGACTTGTAGTGGCTGTACAACTTATATCGTTACCTAAATTTTTCTGGTTAATGAACCTGATGGTTGTCCATTGCCTCGTTATATACATGTTGCCCATCACTTCTACTCTTGAAAAATTCACAAAATTTGTTTTGGGAAGTACATAGCTGCGATGTATCTGTATTTTTGGATTATGCTGTCAAATCAAGACGGTCATGCTATTTGTCGATTTGAATGATTGCAGATTCCTGCCTGGTAGCTCCATGTATCAGATTTGAAGATGTTTGTACCTCGTCAGTTACTGTGATTGTGAGTTACAAAGATCCATCTCTGGGTAAGGTGTCAGGCTATACCTTGTGGCATCGCAAAGCGGATGAAGCGGACTATCCAACGGAACCTACCTGTACATTGTTTGAACCAAACGCAATGTTTTCACTCTCAGGTTTAACTCCAGCTACAGTTTATCTTTTCAAGGTTGTTTACTTCGATAACAATAAGAAGTTGAGATCGTGTGAAGTTCAATTGCAAACATGCAGTGATGGAGTTCCTAAGTTAAAGGGCTTAGAAGTGGAAAGAAGTCGTAGCCCAGCAGCAAACTGCAGTAGCCTTTCTAATCCTTCGTCAGTGGAAGATGAAAGTAATAATGTCATTTCCTTTACAAATGAGAATGAGAGTGAGAAGAATGTTTATGTGACTTACTGCAAGACAGCTGATAACAATAATTCAAAAGATGTATTTATTGAGGGACTAAACTGCACTGCCACAGACCAGAGAGGACACCAGAAAAATTTAGGATTTATGTTGAATGAGGAACATGTGATCGATAGTTCAATGCCAACTTCTGTGAACCTTGAGGACAAGCACTCACCAGAAGGGCGAACCACTGAGGAGACGAGCCCTGAAAATGGGTCGAACACCCCTGTCCAGAGTGGCATGGAGTGCGTGCCTTTTGTTCATATTTCAGAAGCTGGCTTACCCAATACTCCGTGCAAATTGGAAAATTTGAAGGATGGGCTAGTAAGGAGCATTAGACCTAAACTCAACAAGGATCTCGATAATGGGTCTGGGTCTGGGTCTGGGTCTGGGTCGAAGGAAGAGGAGCCCCAAGATGGAAGCTCAGTTAAGAAGAGGAGTGCAGAAAGACGAGGCAATGAATGTTCTGAAAATGGTGATAGAGATTTTGGGTATTATGTGAAGGTGATCAGATGGTTGGAGTGTGATGGGCACATTGAGACGTGCTTCAGGCAGAAATTCCTGACTTGGTATAGCTTGAGAGCAACCCCAGAGGAAGTGAGGGTGGTAAAGGTGTTTGTTGATACTCTCATCGAAGATCCATCATCTCTCGCAGGGCAGCTTATCGACACTTTCTCTGAAGTTATTTCCAGTAAACGGTCTTCTTCTGTAGTGCCGACGGGGTTCTGCCTAAAGCTTTGGCACTGACAGAGGCAGTAGTTTCAGAAGATTCCTGGTATCATATAAGAATGATTCTTGAGTGTGAACCCCCTAATTAGGTTTGTCCATTCATAATTTTTTCTTTTCTACTACCTTGCGATATTTCAACATTCATAATTAGACTATCATCATTCATATTGATTATTAGTACTCGCATTTAATCATTTCCTTCATGTTGTATGAACATTAGATCTAAAAAAAATCTCACGTCTAATTTAAGAATGCAATAAATATATTATTGACTGCATGCTACCTACCTCTCACCGTCTGAATGAGTGTGTTGCTAACTAAATGCAAGTGAGAAGACACATACCAATACATTTATCCTCCCTCCCTCGTTCTTAGATTACTAGTAATACATTGATTTCTTTTCCAGAAAAATATTTATATTGCAAAAACATATATGTTATTTTTTGTCATATTTAATTATTCATGTATTTGTATTAATTTATAAATTTTGCCAATGTATTTACTTTACTCCAGTTTGTCGACACTTATTTATAGGTATAAATTCTCCCAAACCGGTTTATGAAACTTTACTTATTTTTACAACAACAAAAAAAATAATCTGAAAATAAAGTTTTATTTTTTTAAATTTATATTTTATAATACTTTACTCATTTTTTAAAAAAATAATAAATTTTCTATTTTTTTCTGAAAATAAAGTTTTGTATTTTTGAATCTATATTTTATAAAATTTTACTCATTTTATTAAAAAAAATGAAAATTTTCTATTTTTTTCTAAAAATAAAGTTTTATTTTTTTGAATATATATTTTATAAAACTCCTATTGAGCACTAGTAGAAACACTTCTTGTTTCAGCCCCAGTGTCGCAGCAGGTGAGGAAAAAAAGTGAAGGAGAAAGGGTTAAATATATAGGCCCCCTTTTTCTTTTTTTAAAAAATAAAAACGTTGTTAGGACTATATGGTGTGCTATAGCACTTTTACGGAAGTCTAAGTTGGGGACTGGCATTTGTATGTTTGTGATCACATTCATACTTTCAACATTTTTAGGCAAATATTTTTCTTATTTTACGTTCAATTTTAACTTTATAGTTCTAGGTCAGTAGTAACTACAAGTCAAAAATGCCAAATAGGCCGGTAGTAACTGCAAGTCAAAAATGCCAAATAGGCCTAGGACTGGAATTGGTAATGACTCGACTAGAAAGAATGGAATAGTCAATGCTTTTTGAATTTTTTTGATAATTTATCTAATAATATATTTAAAGGCTTAAATATAATTATTATTTTAAATTATAAGTCATGTTAATTTGCTTTTCAAAAATTGTTGACATGCTGTTTTTGAGTGAGGCTTAACTGAGTAAATATGTAACGAAAAATAGGTTTTTAAATTTTTGCTTAGACATTTATGATGTATTAAAAGGTGAAATCGTCGCACCACTTTCTATCAAATGTTTATGAGTAAATCTATGAAAATTGTTAAATTCACAACATAAATTATTATTTTCATAACAAAAGTGTTGTTATAAATCCTATAACGACGGTTTTCACCGTCGCTATACATCTATAGCGACACTTTTATTATGAAAATAACAAAAAATATTAAGAATTTAACAATTATCTAAATCTATAGGTACATCAACTCTACCCCCTCCTTCCCGATACACAGGTCTAAACGTCGTTTTGGCTAAATATATAATTCACTCTCCAAATCTTTAACGCAGTTCTCTCTCTTCTCGTTCGAAATCCTTTCGTTCTAATCCAAACAACGTTTCTCTCTCCTCTCTAATTCTATTTGGCCCAGTAATGGCTTGCTGAAATCACTTAGCCCTCATTACTTGCTGAAATCACTTAGCCCCCACCAGCCTTGCCATCTCTTTATCTCTCTTCCTCATCTCCGACTGGCTCGACCGTCGCAAATTGGAATCCTTAGACCCAAATTGGGACAAATTGTTGTCTTCTCCATCACTACTACCACTGAATTGTTATTATAACAGATATTCCTCAATGAATTTGTACTGCCCAAAAGTCGAATTCTTTAATGGGTCTCCTCATAAGCATTCCCATTTCAAATGTGTGCTCAATTTACTGAAATTATGTGTCTTCTAAAAAGGAATTATAGATTTAATTTGTTTCTAAGTTAGAATGACTATCTGAGAAGAGCAGGGGTAGGGGCTAAGTAATTTCACCGGAACAGAGCATTTTGGGAAAGGTAGAAGACAAGAGAGAGAAATGTGTGAGAGTTACGAGAGGATTTCAGAGAGAGAAGAGAGAGAACTGTGTTAGAGATTTAAAGAGTGATTTATATATTTTGTCAAAACGACATTTAGACTTGTGTATCGAGAAGGAGGGAGTAGAGTTGATGTACCTATAGATTTACTCATCCACCAAACAAATCCTTCCCATCCTCCAATACCAAAACAAAAATCAACAAAATCCCCAATAAAAACCCATTATACTGAAAATGCACATGATCAACAATCAAAAGCCCAGGTGACCAAATAACCATTACCCATATCATAATTCTATCTCATCCACAAATTTCGAGTCAATCGATAAACTCCATAGATCAAAGTAATGTCAGAGGCAATTACAGAGTCTTTGAAAAACAATTACTGAAAATGAGTTATAATTTAGACTCTTGTGGAGATGTACGATTATGGGGTCGATTAATTTGGCGGAAAAAAGACTCGAAATAAGCGAAGAATGACAGGTAATCAAGAGTCCATGGGCTGGTTTCGTTGGAGTACCAGTGGAGAAGAGAGAGGGAGTGGGTGAAGGCTAGCCAGTGGTGGTGGACCTCAAAATCTGTGCCGCAGTAGGAAGGGATGATGAGGAGCTTGAAGAAAGCAGCGAGGAGAGAGAAAAAGGTGAGTTCTTTGAGATTGTTAATGGTAAATTTTGTAGTATTGTGCTAGGTTAGGGTTTGGGTTGATTGTTGCTTCTTTGCTCGCTCCTCTTTCATTGCTTTTGGACAGAGGGTAGAGTGAGGAGAAAGGGGAGACTTTTCGTTGGAATGTTGAGAAGTTTTTGATTCTGAGACCTAGGGTTTTTTGGATCGAATTGGGGGCTTTCAGTTGGTGAGTCTCTTTGATCGATTCTGATGGTTTTTAGCTTATGATGAAGTTTTTTTTTATTAGTATTAATGTTTGATAGAAAGTGATGTGACAATTTTACCCTTTAATATATCACAAATATTTAATTAAAAATTAAAAAACTAATTTTTTTTGTTACACATCAACTTAATTATGTCCCACTTGGACATGCACGTTAGTAATTTTTGACGTGTCAAATTCAATTGAATAAAATCAAAAAAAAAATTAATAGTTCAATTATTTAATTAACAAAATTAAAAGGTGGATCGTCGAAATAAAATATGACCTATAGTTTAAGATAATAAATTATATTTAGAATAATGCTAGAGACAAAAATTATTTTACAAACTGTTGATGTGGCATACTCTATCTCAACATATTATGTAGGACTAAAAAGTATATAAAAATAATTTATTAATCAATATGCTGAACTAAAATATGTCACATCAATAATTTATAAAATATTTATAAAATAATTTATATATTTAACATTACTCTTATATTTAAGCCTGATGTTGCGTGAATATATTTTAAAAGTAATGGACTTTTAAGACTAGTGTGCCGCTACGCCTACTAGAGATGAGACATATCCATTACATTTAATAACTCGGACTTGAGTAAAGGAGTTAAATAACGACAAAAACTTTGTATAAAAATGATTTACTTTTTCAATTTCATGAAATACGTGCAGTTGGATACCAGCTGGTTATTCATAATTTCATATATATGAATGCTTATAGACTCGATCAATATACTTTTCGTGCATGGATTCTTTTCTAAATTTAAACCCTATAAAATCAAAACAACGTGTTTGGCAATAATAATAACAAATTCATCTCTTAATAAAGATGAAATAAATTCATCGATCTTGCAAGTTGCATGCGGATATATAGTTCCTATATAGTGGAGTATAAATTAAGGATCGGAAAATAAAAATTTAGGACAGATAGTTGGTTGAAGCACATGCACCAAGATCGGTACGAAGCTACCCTTTTGATGCAAGCTGAGAAAAAGCTGGATTAATAACAGTAAAACCTCCATCAATTGCTAAATTATGTCCACTCACATACTTGGACTCATCACTTGCCAAAAACACAGCCGCCTCCGCCACATCTTCAAATCCAAGCGTCACCCCTTGAAGGTTGGAATATAAACCCTGGATGGTGCTCGGCAAATCATCATCCTTTACAGCTTCCCTTGAAAATTTTGATGGCAAAACATAAGGTGATATGCAATTCACACGAATTCTCGACCGCCCGAGCTCGGCCGCAACATTCTTGGTCAACCCCACCACAGCGTGCTTCGAGCTTGTGTAGGCATGTGTAGATGCCCTATCCACAGCCACAATGGAAGCAGTACTTGCTATTGTAATTATGCTACCACTGCGCGCAGGGACCATCACACGCGCCGCGTGCTTTGTTCCTAAGAACACTCCTACCAGATTGACGCTAATGACGCGCTCGAAATCGGACAATTTGTTGTCCAGAATGCTGGACTTTATTTCATCCATAATAGCCGCATTGTTGATCATAATGTCTAGCTTTCCGTGGCGGGTAATGGTGGCGTCCACGGCGTTTTGGACGTCGGATTCAATGGACACATCGACGTGAACAAAAGAAGCGAGTTGAGGGCCCAATTCATCGCAAACGGATCGTCCCAAGTCGTCCAGGATATCAGCTATCACCACTTTGGCTCCGTGTTCTGTGAACACCCTTGCAATGCACTCTCCCAACCCACGAGCTCCACCTGTTATTAGCGCCACTTTACCTGCCAATCTACACCAACATGTAGGACACTCCGTATATAAGTCTCCTTACATGACAAACTGAACATAATCGATTTGTAGCCTCCATGGAGTTGGCAGGTGCACATTATATGTTTGATGAAATGTCTAGAAAGGTTTTTATTTTTCTTTAGAATCCCAACGTTAACTTACTACTGTCTACTAGTATAAATAATAAAATAAATATACTACTTCCGTCATGTTACAGATTACATGTTCACTCCTACCAAGTTAAATGACATTTGCGGTGCAAATTTCTCTATTTTTGTTTCGTTAGTTATTAAATAAATAAAATTTACTCATTTACAATAGAGCATGCATAAAGGATACATGCATTTTGATTAAAACAAGGCAGGTAATTTTGGCGTAACCCAAGGAATCCATCCTTGCTAATTAAGGCGAAGGAAAATGCATAAATTTAATCTCAAATACGAAACAGTAGTTGTGAAAAGAAAATTGCATGGTAAGAGATCGATGATAGAAAGTATATATATATATATACCATACCTGGGTACAATTGTAGAGGCCAATAAAGGGGTTCCCATGGTTGTGACGTTCCGACTTAATTCTCACAAATCTTAAACTTGTTAATTTCTAATGTGAAGCTAGCTAGGTTTTAGAAAAGGTTAACGTTTTAGAGATCATATGTATGAATTGGACTCCCTGATCCCCCTAGGCCCTAGCTAGCTTATATATATACAATCCTATCCTAGCTAATTACTTAAGAGTAGCATCGAGCTACAGTTTCCTACTTCCACCTGGAACATTGTCAAAATGATCCTACATGAGCTTCATTTTTTCGAAGATCGAGACATATATAATCGGCCCAACTTAAAATAACCAAATTATTACTGTATATTGCAGGCCGCATGCCTCCATTTATATAAATTAAATACAAAACCGCCATATGAAAACGACGATACCGTGCGTGCAGGCCAAATTGCTGTCAACTTAATTTTTAAGCAAGGCTGGCTTGGTTCAGTGGAATCTTAATTTCATCTGTTTTTAAAGTTTGGATTTGGGTCTTCTTCACAGCCGATATCGATTCTTGGATATGATTATTTGTATATTTTAAAATATATTTATATATATATATATATATATATAGCCCACGGATCATGTCCGGGAGTCCGGACCCGGTTAAAATGCAGATTGTTTTGTTATATGTATCCAAATTACGTCCAAAACACTGTATTATGAAAAAATTCCAGTTCCATAAAATATTAAATTTTTTTTTAAGTTGTTTTAAAAAAAAAGTCCGTATTTTAAGAAAGTACGGGAGTCCAGACTGGCATTATAAAGAAATGTGAATTAATTTGATGTTAGTGATCAATATAAACATAAATATTATTCCTCCATTTCATTAAAAGAATCTAATTTGTAAACTTGTATAAACATATTTTTATGTAATGTTTACTTTTATAATATTTATGTAGTTTCTAATTAATTAATTTATGTAGTTTTTATGTAATGTTTACTTTTATGTATGTAAATGTAATACTCCAAAAAAATAAATATAATTGCCTCAGTAATATTCTACACCGGGAATTAAAGAAAAATGTATTAACCTTGTTCTCGCGGGTTGGTAGAACTCAGAAGAATGGAGTTATTGTGGTTACCAATAACGTACCCTCTATATATCTCACAGTGCTGCTTTTTTGATATGTAGTACTTACTACTCCATATAAATTATTTGGATCGATCGGGGATGGATGGGGAAGCTGCATGCTTTAATTTTAGGGCTGGTGGTCCGGGAGGAATTAAGTTTGGTACTACTAGCTAGTAGTATTTTACTCTACCACTTTTACTTTCTTGGCTTGGGGGAATTATACTTCACTTCAATCAACTTTCTCCTCCTCTTACTTCAAATATCTTCAACAATGTTTATATATATTGAATCTGCGCGCTCAAATATTTTTGTTAGGGTCGATCGGGTAAAATTGCGTTTTATTCATTTTAATTTTGCCATTGATATATATTACTAGAATCTTCTATCTAATTTTATATATATATATATATATATATATATATATATATATATATATATATATATATATATAAGCTCTGAATCGGGTTATAACGACAATTTTGAGCTATGACGACGGTTTTGTCTTTCGTTAAAAGTGAAGACTCCCTCCTTGAGGTTAGAATAGAACAGACTTATTCAATATATATATATATATATACTTTTCACGAGTAGATTATTGTTTTTAACCCTACCCTGGACATAGAATGAAAACAACAACATGTTTGGAATACAAAATCGGATATTAGAACAAAAATTTCTGAAATCATAACAAAACATGCCCACCTTATTAAAGACAATAATAATAATAATAAATAAATAAAAAAAAGTATCTAAAAGAAATGGAAATTCAGACACCGCCCTAATGGGATGCCCTTGCGCTGGAGTTGCATGATTTGGGCTTCAATGGCGGAAAGGCTGTGATGATATATGGAATCTTTGTATGGTTGTTGATGCAGGTTTGGGAGCAATTTGTTGGTATCTTAATTTAATTTGGGATCTGCATGCGTCTTTGAAAGAAGAGCTGAGCAGATCTGGTTAATGTGGCTTTTTTATAAAAAAAATTTGTTTTCATAAATAACTTGTTCAAACACATAATTAATTTATTTTAATATATTTCAATTTATTTATTATGGTAAGGACTAATTTACCCTTATAAAAGCATATGTTTGTTTGGTCAAAATTTGTTAGAGGGGATAGAAACTTTAGCTATAATAACATTACAAAAATTAAAACATTAGCGTCTATGTTATAAAATCGGGAGCAGTTTTGCAAAAATATAACATTAACAGTGCATTGATTAAAATTATAAATATCTATTACATTCGTCTTCAATCTTCCCTCTAGTTAATAGTAGGAAAGTAGATTGATTCCCGGTGAACTAACTCAAAACCAACCAATTCCTCTTGTTTTCTAGTCCCAACTGATACAACCAAACTACTCCACTACTAAACTTAATGCCATCAAAAAATGGGTTCAATAATTGGGGTTGGGGGAGGTCCGGTAGGCTTAATGACCGGTACACTGTTAAGTTTTTTTTTTAACCACAATTATGAGAAAAATAAATAAAAAATAATAGAGCAAGTTTGAACAAAAAACTGTAAAAGAAAATATATTTTTTATTAAAAAAACACTGTAACCGAACCGCCCCCAATTTCAATATAATTGATGAGTCAACCCCAATCCCCAGAACCAGGACAAACAAAATGGGTTCAGGTTCAATTCTGATAAGTTAGGTAGTAGTAGTAATTTGTTTCCTCAAAAAAAACGATCGAGCTTAATAACCAATATTAGGCTAATTCCCCTTCAAAAATACTTTATTTTATTTTATTTTTTCAATATTGTCCCTCATCACTAACACAAAAGTATTAAAAGTAATAGCGTGTTACGTTATTCATCAAACTTAATTGATAGTGTAAAAATATAAGACAATTGATATTAAAAAGGCTAATATTATAGGCACAGGATAATTACATTTTTTAGACCAATTTGCCCTTCTAATTACTAATTAGTATTTTAGTTTCGACTGTGTAAAACTGAAAGTCAAGGCTTGGAGAGGTCGAGAGGTTCTCGCCTGAAGGTGAATCTAGACCCACTGTTGACGAGGATAAATTTGTCTAAAACAAATTAATTGCCCTGTGCTTATAATTACTAACCTGTTAATATCAATGCCCAAATATAATTATATTTTTATTTTGAAAGTTTGGAAGAAAAAAAAAATGTAATTCTAATTTTGGGAGGAATGGATGGAGCATTTGCTAATTGCTATCTCCATATATGATTCTAACTAACTACTCCTTCAATCATTTATGAACCCCAAACGCCATAAAATTTGACAGGGAGAGAGTTTTTAAGACCCTCCAAACCTTTTTAACTTTCCCTCTCTACCCTTAATCCTTACAAAAATTAAAGAGTCTTCTCCTCATTTTTGTGTATTTATTCTTTTCAAACCAGAGGCTCATTTGCAAACTAATAGTCCAAGAAATATGAAATATATTCGGACGGGAAGCTTCAAGAGACTCTTCTCCATCAAGCGCAGAAGCTTCGATGAAAATGATGAAGTCCCAAAAGTGTGTTTTTCTTCTACTGATCAAGAAGACAACAACGGAACCTTAACAAGGAATGTTGAGCCTTCTCAAACTCAAAGGTGCACTTGGAAAAGCTTCTCCTTTGAAGAAATCTTTCAGGCAACCAATGGTTTTACCTCAGGTTTCTCTCTCTGTCCATAAATGATTGGATTCTGGGTGTTTTTTTTTATTAACTTTTCTATTTGTGTAAAGAAATTGAATTTGTGAAATGGGTTTCAGATAATTTGGTTGGCAAAGGTGGGTATGCAGAGGTTTACAGGGGAGTATTAGAAGATGGGCAAACAATTGCCGTAAAAAGGCTTACAAAAGCATCAAATGATGAGAGGAAAGAGAAGGAGTTCTTGACAGAAATTGGGACACTCGGTCATGCTAATCATCCAAATGTATCATCACTTCTAGGCTGTTGTATTGATAATGGACTTTATCTCATTTTCCAGTTATCTTCTAGAGGCTCTGTTGCTTCTCTTCTTCATGGTATATGTTCATAGTTCAGAATCTCTTTTTTCTTTTTCTTTAGTTTCTCTCGGAAACTAGGTGTTTGGTGGGTTTATTTTTATGATTTTAAAGTTGGTATTTTTCTTTCTTCAGATGAGAATTTACCGGTAATGGATTGGAAATCAAGGTACAAGATTGGGGTTGGAACTGCCTTAGGCCTTCATTACTTGCACAAAGTATGCCCCAGAAGAATAATTCATCGAGACATTAAGACTTCCAACATTTTGGTCACTGCAGATTTTCAACCACAGGTACCTTGTCGGGTCATACGATTTTTCTTAAATGAGATTCATAATTTGAGAATGATAATGTTGATTCTTTAAATGTTACAGATATCTGATTTTGGATTAGCAAAATGGCTTCCATCCCAATGGACTCATCATTCCATAGTTCCCATTGAAGGGACATTTGGGTATGTAACTTTCCCTACTATTCAATCATTAAGTAAAGGATTTTCATTGTTGGACATGATTAAATCGAGATCGTTTCATAATTTTAGGCATTTGGCACCGGAATATTTCATGCACGGGGTTGTGGATGAGAAGACTGATGTATTTGCTTTCGGAGTCTTTCTACTCGAGATTATCTCTGGCAAGAAACCGGTGGATGGTTCTCACCAAAGCTTACATAGCTGGGTAAACGAGCCTTTCTGTTCATGAAGTTGTTTAAATTTGCAGTTTCATAATTGATGTCAGAGCCTCACACCATGCTTTTCTCTGTTCAGCCCACCACAAAATTAAACAATGATCAAATGATTGAATTTTTTTAAAAAATATATATATAATATAAACCCCACTAAAGAAATTGTCATTTTCTTCAAGGTGTCCGTAGTAGTTTTCTTCTATGATTGGGCTACCTAGTGCTTACAATAAAATATGCACATTTTCTTATTGTAATAGGCCAAACCTATATTGAACCAAGGGGATAATGAAAAGTTAGTTGATTCAAGGCTTGAAGGGGTATATGATATCAAACAGCTGAACAGGCTAGCCTTTGCAGCATCTCTCTGCATTCGCGCTTCTTCCGCATGGCGTCCCACCATGAGTGAGGTACCTAATTTCTTTCCTTTTCTTCTGCTTGATGCTTAAACTCTCACCTTCCTGAAAGAAAATAGTATATATTTGTATGCCGTGTTCATGATTTCAATGGAACTCTGATAGTAACATACTAGTTATTTTCATGAATACAGAGGAGCAGTAATTAATAGCTCACCCGTTTTATTTATTTATTAATTTATGAATATAAACGTGGCAATCAGACCGGTGGTGGTTTGTGGGTAATATTTTTTTCACCAATCAGGACAAAAACTAAGATTTGATTCTTTTGGTTATTACCTACCAATTACCATAAGCTAACAATATTAAAATAGACATTATGCAAATGCAATGTAACACTCGATCAATAATCAAAACAAATAGTGAAAGTGGAGTCCGTAGTTTTATCTAACATAACATTTGTTACATACATAATAATAAAAGTTATATATCAATGTGAAAATGTGTTCTCTAGCTAAGGTATAACTTAAATGATGTTTCCCAAATCCCAACTATAATAAATCAAGTAAAATTGTAAATATTATGGCATACTGCATGCACTGGAGTCAGTCAATAATGTTATCACAATTTAAATTGAGTGCAGATTCTGGAAGTAATGGTTATGGAAAGAGAAATAGATAAAGAGAGGTGGAAAATTCCAAACGAAGATGACGAGGAGGATGAGTTTTGGAGTTATGAGGATCTTGAATGCGAGTGCGATAGCGCCTTCTCAACCTCTCTCCATGACGACGCAATCTTAACCAGGAATTTATACAACTAATGCTCACTTTTGTCGGCATGTACATATGAAAACCATAGCCATATATGTATAAATTAAAGTCAAGTACAATTATGCAAGCGTAAAGATCAACCCCACCCCACCTCACCTCACCTTCTAATTAGTCCTCTCAATAAAGGAGGGGTGCTACTTAAGAGAAAGTGTTATTTAAGAGAAGTGTTTTAGATTCGTTATATATATATATATATATATATATATATATATATATATATATATATATATATATATATCAGCTAGCTTTTGCTTCTACAACTCACTAACCATAGTCAGAGAGAGAGAGAGAGAGAGAGAGAGAGAGAATTATATATGCTCCTTGGGCAGTTAAAATTAATCTAGCAAGTGGTGTTGGTCTTTTCCAAATATATGTGTGCATGGATATGTGAAGTGAAGGATATATAAAGATGCTGAGTTCATTTGAAAGTGGCTTGTAGGGATACCCCAGCTGACATTAATTGTAGGAGAGTTGACAGGCTCTTTCAACTAACAAAGACTGGGCCTTAATTATGATCACGTATATACATAGTATTATAAAGGTAAATTAACTTAGGTGTCCCAAATACATGAGTTAATGCATGTCTCGAAGCGTGGTATAGTACTATTAAATAAAGTACGTACGGTACAAACCTTATATAAAAATTCTTCCACATGGATTCTGTACTAGATAGATCCTATATATGCATGTGAAAATTTTATAAATAAAAAAACTCTGGACAAATATATATTTTTTCTTATTAATTATACTTAATTCACATGGCAGCATGAAACTGAAAGAGAAGCAGTTGATGAACAGGTAAGACTTGGCATGGGGTCGCCACTTATTATGCACCAAACCACCAGTATTTGGAAGCCATATCATGTTGTGTTAGTTGAACTATATAAATAAAGATGCTAACTTTAAATAAATAATAACACTACAAAACTAGCTAGGTCAAGCTCACTTGTTGAGAAAGTATATTCTTTCTTATTTCTAATTTTATTTTATTTTTATTAAAAATAAATTTTCATTCATTAAGAAATCGTGCTACTTCCCCGTCATAGTAGATATATAGTTTCTTCGATCGGAGACTATGATGTGTGTTACAACCCTAAATATACTACTTTGTTTTAGTATTTGATTCTATAATAGGCTTTCTGTTTGCATTTAAAGTTGAATATTTTAATGGATAAAAATTAGCTTCCAAATCTTTCTTTTTTAAAAAAAAAAATTTAAGTTGTGCAAATGATCATATGTGCATGCATGTAGGAAAAATCATACTTGTTTCGCGTCCTAAAATGAGAGTCCTAGTTGGTTGTTTTAATATTTCAAATATATATATATATACATATTTTCTCTTATAAGGACTCAAAATAAGGACTCAAAGTAAGAACTGCATTTTTTTTGCTTTTTTTTTTAAAAAACAACTAAAAAAAATATTTAATATTTTATGGAACTGAAATTTTTTCATAATACAATGTTTTGGGCGTGTTTTGGATACCTATACCAAAAAATGGTGGTACAGTCTGCACAGATTGTACATACATGTTTTTGTTATACGTACCCAAATCACACCCAAAACACTTTTTTTAAAAAAACTTTCAGTTCCATAAAATATTAAACATTTTTTTTAGTTGTTTTAAAAAAAAAAAGCAAAAAAAATGCAGTCCTTACTTTGAGTCCGTATTTTGAGTCCTTATAAGAGAAAACTATATATATATATATATATATATATATATATATATATATATATATATATATTAAGATTTAGTCTAGAAAACACTTAAAAATATTATTTAAAATAATAAAAAATATTTTAAATATTTAAATTTATATCAGTATATATCAAAATTCTGAGGATTATGTTATATTCTGAGGATTATGTTATATACTTTCTAATTCAAGAGCTCTTCTAGGTGGATATAGAAATTGGATATTAGTGTATTTGAACTTCACTTATTTATATTTTACCCACAATTGGGGGTCAAAATACAATTAAGTAAAATTCAAATACACTCGTGTCCAATTTCCATGTTCACATAAAGTTTTTGCTAATTCAAATTCACCCTTTTTTATAATTAAAATTTATACTATTTTTTATAAATATAAATAGAGAAATTATAACCATAAGAAATTATATCAAATTTACTAATAGACCCAAATTTTTTGAGTTTAAAAATATAAATAAATATACTTAAAATTTAATTCTAAAATTGGCAATTTAACTAAAAAAACTCAAACTAGGTCAATTTTTGATGGACGGATGGACTATATCATACCTACAAAAATTAAAGAGAAAAACAAAATTAAAAACCTAATAGCCCAGCAGGACTTCCTTCCTAAGAGATCCTTAACAATAAAGTTGTATCCGTTGGGCCTAACCTAATAAAGAATACTATGATACATCTCAAAGTTTAACTTTATAATCTAAAACATAAATCGGTATTAATATATGAGAAAATTAATAAACCAAACCTAAGCCCAAGCCCAAGCTATCTTTTGGACTTGTATATTGGGCAAATTAGCATAAAGTTTGTTTGAGCAGTAAAAAAGTAAGGTTTTTCCGTTACTGATCGGACCACCTCGCAGTACAATAGGAATTCTTATTTTTCAGCAGTAGTTTGTGTAATTTGCAAGAAAAATCTGTCTTTTTTAAATATTTGAAATTTATGTTTACTAACATATCCGTTGGCCAAATTTGTCAACTAACAGGTTGACTGACTTTTCACTATATATGATAAATAGCACAAACTATTTCACGTAAAGATTCACATATTATACTATTTTCATGCGAGAATAAAAATAAGCCCTGCGCCCCAAACCTTGAAACTTGGAATAAAAATATTTTACAAACAAAAGTGATCTTTTATATTATAACAATTATTATACTAATATATATATATATTTAAAATAGAAGACTAAAGGGGAAGATTTGGGTAATTGGATCGGTACAGGTATGCTATGCAACAGCTAGCTCCATTGTCATGCTTAAGTCTCACTAGTAGTAGAAAATATAAGACCACAAATGTTGTTGTTCTATACGACTGCATTAATGATATATACAACTGTAACAAGTGGATTAACAACAATGGTATTACAAAGTATCTGACTGAGTACATGTATTGAACACCCAATCTAACCTATACAAGGAAATGTGCATCAATAAGCAACAAAGAATGAAGGGAAAGCATAAACAAATACAAGAAATTAAGATCCTCAGACTGCTACTAGTTTAGATAAAATACCTTAAAACAAAGCACAATTTGCAGCCTAGCCTGTAGCAAAGGTTACTTCTCATCTTAGTAGAATGCATATCATCAATTCCTTGGGCTTTCACAGAGAGTTATATCCTGGAAGACCTGCAGCCGACTGTTTCTTCTTGTGAAGTTTGTTCCATTTCCAGAGGTATACTTGATTTCATTTGCCACCACAGAACTATAACTGTCAAAGTTAAAATCTTTCTTCAACAAAGGTAGTGACGAACAGAACTTTACTTCTCCATCTGGTTTGTGCTGCTGATCAAAACACAATGAACGTCGTACTTCTCGGTTCATAGAAAGATCGGCATTACCGGGCTGAGAATAATATCCATCTTTCAGATCCAAGGACTCCATCTTTTGACTTAAATTCAGTTGAACCAGATTTCCAAATATGACATTGCAGCAATTAATATTTTCATCACAATACTTATTTGTTGGAGTTTGGAGAAAAGGTAATGGTTTCTTCTCCTCTTCTTCTACCATATAAGCCCAACTCCTCTTACTTTTAGAAAACGATAAATCTTGGCAAACCTCAGCATTCTGTCTAACTGGCTTGCATTGGCTTTGGAGTTCCTTGGTTTCCTCCGGATTTCCTTCGATTTGTTCAACTGGTGCTATCACTCTCACTCTGTTCGCCGCAGTAATATTGGAACCCTGATCATATTCTTCGTCAAAGAAAGTTTCACTTGCTTTGATATAGCCAACAGATTCTGCAGGCACACTTAACACTTTTGAGTCCAATATTTCTTCACATTCAATTTCCTCTGATTTTCTCTCCCTCTCTCCAATACCAATAAATGATAACTTCCTGTTACAACCAGTGACTGCATCGTCTTGTTCCCATGCACTTCTCTGATCTCTATAATCAAATGCATAGAAGCCTCTTCTTGGTTGTGTAAATGGAACTGTAGGGCTGCCTCCAGCAGGAATTGGAGAAGCATACTCTTTCATGAATGTATAACTTGCTTCAACTCCAGCTATACTTGCCCCATTGTCATTCCTTTTGCTGCCCAAACCAGCCCCTCTTCTATTATAAAAGCTTTCTTCGTAAGATCCCTTCTTCAGTTTATCGGCGAAAAAATTCTTAGGGGAAGACTCTAGTCCATTTCTTGGCCCCCACGATGCACATTTTGAATTTTCTTTGTCAAAGCCAGAGAAATTGTTATTATTCTTGCAGCGATTCAAAAAACAAAATCCTCTCTTCTGTTCATCCGGTTGCACTGTTTCTTTGTCATGGCCATCTGCTAACTTTCTGGATTCTGTAAAGCCAGAATTACGATTCTGACTTCCATTACTGGGGATAGGAAATTCTTCCGAGTGGATGCTAATAATTGATGAGAAAGGTATTCGGGTTTCCTCACAGCTCTGTGATTCCAATTGAGCCAGTATCTGAGTGGCACGGTCAAAAGACTTGGCATATGTTTCATCCATATATCCATTTTCAGATGATCTTATAACTTCAAGCAGAAATTTAGCTTCAGTCATCTTGTTCATGTACATCAAGCAGATGGCCAGATTGCACTGCTTGTTCTTATCTTGCTCAAGAGACAAAGCTTTTCTGAATTGAGAAATAAAATGGGTAAAAATGTGCCCTTCCGCTTAGCAAACAACTTAGGTACATGGAACTCCACATACAAACTTATTTTAAAGTATGGAGGATATACCTGTAAAGCTCTTCTGCTGATTTGTAGTTATTTTGCTGTAAATAGGCCCAGGCCAAGTTCCCCAACAACCTGCATTTTTTAAGGCAAAAATAAAGGCCTGTGCATACACAATAAAAAACTCAGAAATACTAAGGATTTGATATTTCACCTAGAATACTCTTGTTCGATTGTGATCTGAACCTTCTTCCCTTGAGATCTGGCAGGCTTCGTCCTTCTCCCACCAAAGGCTATACCTTCTTCTATGTGCTTCAATTTCACATGAAGCATTTCAATCTGTTCTTCAATCCTACCAGATCTCTGCAGGAACATGCAAATGTCCATAACTTTAGATGTAGCATGAAGCAATCAAGACAATGTAGGTGACTAGTAAGGTTTCAGTCATGAATATCCTTCCTGTGAATTTAATTTAATCTACATGATTCATACCATAAAGTTAAATTTTATGTATTTGCACTTTTATCCAACATGTCACTTTAGAAAAACTAGACATTCCATTCCGCATTCTTGAATGGCTAAAACATAAATACCAGTTAAAATTCAATAGAAAATTCAGTCTTTTAAATAAAATTATCAAAACAGAAAATGGTCTTCAAAACTTATTGTAAGAAATGAGATACCCTAGCCTGAACAAAAGGGATGGGAAAATGAAGAAATATAGTTTTCAATAAACCCAATCAATATAAAGAGGAACATTTAAGACACGACTCACAAACACATAACCATGTCCCAAATATAAAGATATCATATGTCCCAAAAACAATAAATGTCACACGCTGTACAGCCTATACAACTTACAGTTACCATAAAGGAAAATTTAAACTAAGAATAAGAAGAAAAGAAAGATATACAAAGCTTTCAAAGGATGTGGGTTTACCTTGTAAAGTTCCACTAGTACATTGTCAAGAGATTCCTGTGATTCAAAAGGGCATAGATGGCGGAAAGATTTAATTGCCTCAATCGCCTCGTCTGATCTGTTCAATTGTTTCATCACTACTGCCATGTCTTTCAGGGCACTATCAACTCGATCACCAGAATTTATTGCAGCCCAAAACAAGGAAATTGCCCTGCTTGGATCCTTATCCACCAACTACAGTTGGAAAAAATGAAAATATCAACACGATAAATAAGGATGAAAAGATATACTCTATACCAAAATTATAGATACATTTATTATTTCAAATATATCTCTAATGTTTGGTATAAATGTAGTAGTTGTGGCATCATAGCATTTAATTTACCTAGATTGTAAGTAATGACATGTTAGGAACTTCATGTCTCTAGATATATAAATGTATCTTTAATTTTGGAAAGACTAAAAAGGAAAATATATCTCTAATTTTGGGATACAAATAATTCAACTCGGACAGTTAACCAAATATAGAGCAATCTCAAAATTTTGGACTATTTAACTTCTCAGTCAATTGAAAGGGTTTAGTTCTATATGTGAGAAAATATCAGATTCCAAACCATCAAAATACTAAACAAGTGGCATTCAATTTTTACCAAAAAATCAATCCATATGGCTAATCTTTGGCTACAGTAAAAGAAATATCTATCATCCAAACAAAGGACTCACTCTCAGATTATCTTGCCATGCAAAAAATACAGATAAAATCAAAAGAACAGATAGTCTCAGATTTTCTAACAGGATTAATAATATTCAACCTACCTTGCAACATATCAAAAAGCTCCAAGAGAATCAAATTATTCCACGAACAAATAGAAACAACAGATCATTAACAAAACCAATAAATCAAAGCAGAAAAAAGAACAATTCGAAGTCCAGAATGGCAATTTCTTGGCAATTAAACAAAACCCAAATCAACATTACCATGAAATTCGATTCAAACCCATCAAAAAACAACAAGAATTAAACAATCTATAGATAGTGTAAATGTGTAATATAATTCAGACCTGAACATGTTTGGCCCTGCCATAGGGAGAGTCACCAGGAGGAACTTTATGAATTACGTGGAAATTACCAACAGCGTCTCCCTGAAGTGAATTCCTCTTTCTCTCCGACTTCGGCATAACAGGAACCTGCTTATTCGAGTGCCGCGTCGGAGGCGGCGTATAAAAACCCCTCGCCGGTAAATTCTTCTCGTTCATCCACATTGCCCTTAATTTCTCTCACTATAATATGATGATCACAAACTAGAGTTTTTGTTGAATCCCTTTTCTTGAAATTCTTGTCAACAGAGAGAGAGAGAAATAGTGAATTAAACTAGATGTGAGTAATTCCTTCTATATAAATCCTTGAAAGTTGAAACAATCTGGTAAAGAGGTTCTCAATATGTAAACCCTTCAGACCCGTTTTCTAGAATTATCAATGAAAAGGTTATCAATGACCAGAAAATCACTTTCTGGACAAAGGAAAAGCCAGACAGAGAAAAAAAAGGAAAGGGTAGCCGTTATATAAGTATCCGTTGGGGCTCCGTTGGGGCTTAAGGGAAGTGCGTCTTCCTCTTCTATGGAGTATTTTCTTTTCTTGACATTGTTTGTATTTAAATTATGTTAATTTAATTATTAACAAGACTGAAACTGATGAAAAAAGGAAAGACATAATACAGAGTATTATTTGATACTCCATCTTTGACTTTTTAAATAGAGAATTTTTTATTATTATTTGTTTTTGTATATTTTATGAAAGTATTAAATATTTAATTTTTCATATTATCTTTTATAATTAAAAATTATTTATTTATTTATTTCTCATAAATTTTATAAGACTAATATTAAAATTTTATACTTAATTTAACCATTCAAATAAAATATTAATTACATTTCTTAATCTATGTACAAAATTTTAAAATGTCAATTAAAAAAATAGAGGAAGCAGAAAAATAGTTAAATATCTCTAATGTCATTAATGAGATCGATGAAAAGACAAATATGTCATTAAATAAATGAGTGTCTCTATAACCTAATTTAATTTACCTGTGACAAATCACATTTTTCCTTTTTTTCGTTAAAAATAAGTATAATGACAAAAGGACTACTATAATGCAACCAATCAAATATAAGGTTTAACCCACTAAAAAAAATCAAGAGCAATCTCTAATATTGGTACTCAAATATCTTTTGGCATGAACTTTAATAATAATAATAATAATAATAAAAATAAAAAGTAAGATTATTAAGTGTAAATAAAAATGATCAATTTACTAATAATTCTTTGGCAATAGGTTAATTCCATATTATATTATTCATCCGTTCAAACTTGAAAGAAAAAAAATTTATAGCAGATATGAAAATTATCTTCTTCGGTCAAAATATCATTATTTATTATCTACATATCGTTTACATTGGACCCTCAATTAACTTTTAATTTACTCCATAATCTTGCAGGAATATCATCAAAACACTATTTATTTTTTCCCCAATAACACGCATCAATAAAAAAATTGAAGTATACGGTGCCGTTGGGAGCTAAGACCAAAATATAGTAAAATAATAATAATAATTTATTTACAAATTAAAATGAATTGAATAATAAAATCCCATCATTTCAACTACTAAATTTGCATCGCACACATTATTTCCATACATAATAGTAATACTAAAAATTAACCCCTCTTGGATACTATCATAAATATAAATCAAATAGTAACAAATATATAGGCCGCTAAGGTAATAAAATATACTTTAGCATGCATACAGGGAATCTTATCTCGTAAAAAATCACGTAAAAACACGTGCAAAAATAGTATTCCCTTATCTATAGTGTGCGCATGCATATACATATACATATTTAGTAGGTTGAGGTCCGTCGTTAAAGGCTGGCCGTCACGGAACCTCTCTCTCTCTCTCTCTCTCTCTTCCATGCTTGCAAATGATTGATCTGAAAAGTACCATACATTCACCATCAATAGGTTCTTGAAACTAATAGAATTTTGGTGGTTGCTCAACAGAGGACATCAACAAAAAACTTAGCACCAAAAAGAGCAACCAGAGAAGATTACAGGACCAACATTAATGGTAATACAACACTGTTAATGTTGCTGCATAGGAGCTAGAGAACTGCAACATGCAGATCCTACAACATTTACTAAATTATCTTTAAAACAAATAGACAATTCAATAATTTTGACATGTTCATACTGTATATAAAGAAGATTCTCCCGTCCTTTCTTGACATAAATCCTGCACGACAATAATATACATGTATTAAATTGTGATCTGACGAGTCAAGTAAATGAAAGAGTGGATTTGAAAATGTACCTGCACAACAAGCATCTTACACACGTTGGGTTTTGCTAGACATATCTTTTGCTTTTGCATCTACCTGATCCTGTATAGTTCAATTTTTAACATCTATTTAAACTATTAGTGAAAAAAAAAATGAAGAGGATCAGAGTTGCATTGATATTATAAACACCAAGAAATTTTCACAACAATCAGATGTACGGCCTATAGCAGAAGATGAAAAGCATCAAAGAGTGCAAATTTGCCAGCTGCACAAGTATTGCAAGCAACCGCCATGTTTACGAGCTCCACCATGAAAATACAAAATATTAGTGCACCCTAAACAGCCAAGATCATTGTTCAAACTTGCCGTACCCAATACTCATCGAACAATCAACTGCCTCCAACTCTCAGGTACTCACAGTTCAACCATTTTGAGAACACATGGACTAAATGTTCTTCATTGCTAGTTATAACAAGGTTTCAATAATTGCATGGGCTAAGCCTACTACATATTAAGTTAAAGCATTTATCTTAGTGTTGAAGAATGCATCAGTAACACTAATAAAGCTTCTATCGAATTGTTTTGTGCATTTTCTTACATCAATCCAATACATATGTCCAACAAAATTTTATAAATGATATCATTTTTCTGGGGTGGATGTCTATACTTCTCCTCCTTAATTAATAATTATCATTCAAATTAGCACCTTGCAAATTTATTCATGGGCTATATCACCTAAGCTCCTCACAACAGTAAAAACAAATCTTCAGTTCTTTTTGTGAAAAGAGGCTCCATTCTGTGTGGCTGTGTTCTAGAAAAAAGCTAACATGCATGACACTAAATTAATCAAATTTCTAAACCCCGTAAAGAATTTAGGGATAGAACTGAAGTAGAGATTGTACATCCTAAAGAAGAAAAATACATAAACGAGTTAAAAATAGAACAAAAGAAAAAAAATTGAGAATATATATACGAAATTATGGAGGGGGGGAGACTGAATATCAGATTAGGGAATCTGACTTCCATGATTTAGGAAATCCATTAAAGCACAAGTACATAGGTATTTCATTCCAAAACTTCAAAAAACAAAGAAAAAACTTAATAATGAATTCTCCATCAAGTTCAGTGCGAAATTACTTAAAAATAAATCAACTGTACATTTTCTTTCACGACTACAAAGGTAAACCCTCCAACGTTGAAAACAAACTAAAATTGAGCAATAAACATATTCTAAAAGAGTCATATAGATAAAGGCAGCACTATATTGTCCAGAAAGATGGATACACGTTATCTTTTTATCTTTGCAACTATGCAAAAGCCAATTTATTTAGGTAATTGTTAAATCCACAACACTTTTTGTTATTTCCACAACAAAAATGTCGTTGTAGATGTATAGTGACGGTTTTCACCGTCGATACAACGACATTTTTGCTGTGAAAATAACAATTTCTGTTGTGAATATAATAGTTGCTGATTATGGTAACCAATTGCATTCATAAGAATGCTTGAACATGATTCTAAAAAATTAGAAAAATATTTTATACAAGACCTAACCATCTCTCCAGAAAGCTAGAAAAAATGCACAAGCTCCATTAAGAATAAAAATTGTACTGGAACACTAGAGCCACAAATGTATAAATCGAACTTGTAAGAGACTAAGGTCATGTTTGTTTGCAAATATTATAATCCCGAGATTATAATTCATGAGATTATAATCTCAAGACTATTATTCCTATGATTATATAGTCCTAGTTACATGTTTGTTTTTTATGAGATTATTCATGGGATAATTTAAAATAATCTCATGTTATGTTTGTTTTTTTCAGGATTAATTAAAGGATTGGATAAAAAAAATATCGTTTGGCCTATTATACCCTTACCAATAATAACATATTTTAAACTATAATTTAAACTTTTCTATACATCAAAAAATGATGAAAAATTAATTATAAACTTTTAAATACTGATGAAATAAGTTAGTAAATTCACAGTGATTCACCATGTTTTTCTTATGTGAAATATTTGAGAATTAAATTATCATAAATTAGCACATAAATTAACAAATAAATAGTGCAAAATACATGATATGTGAAATATTAAAATTTCATTAGAAATCACCAAAACTAAAATTAAAGTCTAGAACTATACATCTTCATTCAAACTTCAAAGTATAAAATATGGTCAAATACATCAACAACATAATGAAACAGAAAAACAAAAATACACTCAACTGGACATATAAAAATTTTGTACTTCGTGCATATACAGTTATACGAAATAAAAAATATAATCATGTGTACAAAATATAATGTATCACATAGGGTTACTAACTATTTTTCATTAAAAACTTAAAATTGTTGCGTTGATCCCAAAAAGTACGACTAAAATTATGTATAAAAGTTTAGCAAAGTTTAAAATTCGTGTATATATTTTTATGTATTCTCTCATGATATAAGAAATGATCTTATTATTATTTTTTTGGAACGAATGAAGTATTATCTAAAAAATGTGAGTGTATATATATATTCATGTGTTCCTTGTATCGCATACATTTTATTTAATAAAAAGCACGATGAGTTAATTAAGCTTAGGAGTCGGTAGAATTTAATAATATACAGACAGGGAGTAAAAGTAATAATTCACCCAACCAATTTTTTTTTTGAAAGTGCTTTCATCTGAAGTTGCTCCCAGCTTTGTTGTTTATTTAAAAGCCGTGGCTGGTGAATGAAAATTGAATTGTTTATTAAAAAGATGTGGCTAGTGAATGATTATTAAAGAAGTTTAAATGGATAGAACATGATATTATGGTCATTTTAGAAAAAGGTTAAGGTTAATTCTATCTAGAAATTTTTAGTCCCAAATGGTGGGAATAATAATACTTAGTTGAACATGGTATTAAATAATCCCCATATTAAACTATTTTATATTCCCCCAATTTCAAATTTGAAAACAAACAAAGACATTTGGGATAATAGTCATATCCCAAGTGTTGCAAACAAAGATGGCATAAATTTATATTGTTGAAAAAGCTTACCAATCCTTTGCTTTCATAATAATCATCCAACGCCCACTGATACTTTGATTGATTCAGCCCAAACCAATGCGCCACATACCCATCCAAACTCGAATGCGCTGCCCAAAATTCATAAATCCAAAAAAAAAATGCAAGACTGTTGTTAGCAGCTAAATTAGACATACTGTGTTTTATCAGCAATTAAAAACTCCAATATTTTTAAAAAGAAGCTCTGTTTTGGAGGCCTAAAATATGTTGCTATAAAGACCAAAATTAACAAGAACACAAGCGCTAAAAATCGTAAATGTTTGGTTAGACTAACCAAAACAGAATGATTGGAGCATAACCAACAAAAAGAAGAGACAAAAAGATACCGTTTTGGACTTTTGTGACGGCGTTCCAGAAGAAACCATAAGGCGAGGAGTCCGACTTAGGAGGATAGTGCATCGGCGGCGGGAGTACCGGCGGAAGGGATTGAAGTGGCGGCGACTGAGGTGGGGAATCGTATTTGTTGGGGGGCAAATCGGAGGAGAGAGGTGATGAGTGATGTGAATTGGGGGAGGGTTTAGGGGTTTGGGGAGGAGTGAGAAAGACGGTGTAAGGTCCGATCTTTCCTATCATCGGCGGAGGTGGAGGAGGGGTGGTTGGATCCCCGTTGATCGACATTTTCTCAATTTGGAGAGAGAAAGTAAGGAGCTCAACAGAGAAGTAGATTCTCTGGAAAAGAGGGAGAGGGAGTACAGTGATACAGTGAGTGGGTTTGGCAAAGAAAAAGGAGTGAGGCTGTTTGTTGTCTTTGAATTGGGGATAATATTAAGACTAGCAGCAGATTTGGTCGTCACCTATTTTCATTCCACTAATAATTTTTGGATATAATAGGTTTAAAGACAAACAATGATTTTTATTCTGTTTTATTTAAATCTTTTCTTAATAATTTTAATAACTATTAATTGAAAAATTAAATAATATTTCATACATTCAAAAATAGAGATAAATTTAGAAAATCCACTAGCATTTGCTTACAACGTAGAAGTAATGACATGCTAATATTCAATTGACTTAAAACAAAATTAATGACATGCTAAATACTTCATGTGACTTTATAATTTAAAAATCATAAAATATATATAATTTAAAAATAAATGTATTTCTAATTTAATTAAAATGGACATAGTGATAAACAGCTAATAAAATGGGACACTTCCTACGTAGGATTTCTTTTTCTCTCCAACGGTTAAGTAAAATAATCAATTAAATTGTTTTTAGCTAGGAGGGGGATACGACCACACTACTACTGCTGCTGCTGCTGCTGTTGTCTAGACAAGTTTAGTTTAAGTAATAAAAATAAGGCTTTTTAAGTAAAAGTGTCAAGTTCCACACAGTCATGTATGCAAGAGGAAACCGAAATGGGTGATATTGTTTGTTGTAGACCTCAACTCCTGCATCCCAGCACATTTTTAATCCCCAATGCAGAACAAGTTTTCCCTTCAACAATTGAACACATTACTATCACAAGTCTCATGATATCATTCAGCACACCATAAAATGAGACATTCTGTTTTTAATTAAAGAAAAAGAAATAGATAGTCGAGATTTATTAACTAACCTAAAGAAGGAAACTTTATCAACCCTCCTAAAGTAAACAAAATCCTCAATAGGCGGTCGGATTTCAATTCAATATAGGATTTTTTTTAGTTGTTATTGTTACAGTTTGTTCAAATGTAAGTGAGATCTGCCAGCTACCACAATAGCAGGTAAACAAACAAAAGACCATAATTTCACGACGAGCAAAAGAATGGAATCTTCCTGTGTCCTATCAAACATTACCCCCTGCATGCTCATCATCAAGAAGCCTTCTTCTCACGTATTCATCAAGAATGGAACCCTCCTGTGTCCTATCAAACATACCCCCTGCAATGCAAACTTCATCAAGAATGGAATCCTCCTGTGTCCTATCAAACATACCCCTGCAATGCAAACTTCATCACGGCCAAAGAATAGGTAACTATATATCCAGCCAATGGTGGGGGATTAAGGATGATGCCAACAGCTTCTTCAGATTTCCACCTTAACTTGGCACAGCCTTCCACAAGTTCCAACCCTGATGGGACATTCTAATAAGCATATAAACATAGTCTTCGGTACAGATTAAAGACAACAGTTCGCCACTTCCTATATACATCCAGCGAACAATCTAATAGTCTTAAATCTTTTTAGTTTTTCTTCATCTTTTTGCTTTTTCTTCCAGGATATTACAGAACCAGAACATCAACGGTAACAACATGACACTTGTCCATACTGATACAAACAAAATCTAACTATATAATAGCCTATCAATCTATCCAGTACTATTAACCTACAAAAGGATTGCCTTCTAGACAGTTCCATACAAAACTCAACCAGAATTACATCAGCCATGATAATTTCCAGCATTCACCAGATTTACCTCTGTTCAAGCAAACACAGACGCTGAAGAAAAGTACTAACCACAACCATCAGTCAGAGCGTTTTTTGGCAGATGCAACAACTTCCCCATGAATTGATTACTTGAGACGATCTTCTTGAAGCCAAAACATCCAAGAGGTTTCATCCCCCAGCCTGACATATTATTTTTTCAGAATCAGATAACAGAACTCGCTAAAGATAGCTCATGAAGCTCACCTAGCATCCACTCCTCCCCAGTTTGACCTCCGAGGACTATAGCTCTTGTCCCTCCAACAACGCATGTACCATGTCCCCAAGCAAATCTTGGAGGTCGCCCAGGTACATTTAGTATCCTCCATGTAGGTTTCTCCTCAGTTGGGTCCAGAATATAAAGTTGTGAGGCTGAATGAAGACCTGCCACCGACCCACCAAAAACAAGGATCCTGCCACCTGGGAGGCTCACAGCTACATGATCGAGTCTGGGGGGAGGAGCTAAACCTCCTGGATTTCCAGAACCTGGCATTCCGCTCCCAGTGACACTTCTCCAACATGGTTTGTCCTCACTCAAATCCATTGTGAATACATCACTTGAACGAAAACGGAGGGGCCCACTCTTGGCAAGACCACCGAACATCAGAATTTTCCTACCCCCATAAACAGATAGTGTGTGACCAAGTCGAGAAGGTGGGGTCCAAGCTGCTGGAATCTCCCTCCAAATAGGCTTGTCAATAGAAAGATCTAGAAGGAAAGTGTCACTAAGAAGTACTCCAGAATCTGCACAACCACCAGAAACAATCAACTTGCTTCCATCAAGGGTGCAGGAGCTATGCCAAGATCTTGGAAGTGGAGGAGCCAGACCAGAAATTTCACGCCATGTTGGATGCTTGGCATCCAAATCCAACACAAAAACATCATTGAGTAAGCCTTGCCGCCCACACCCTCCAAAGACAACTAAATTAGAGCCATTCACACAAGAAAGTGTGTGGCCCCAACGCCCAGGGGGTGGGGACCCTACTTTGACATGTTGCCATTCTGGATTGCTGGAGTTCAAGTCCAATACAAATGTATCATTCATTGGTTGCATGTTGACTCCTTCCCCACCAAAAAGAACCACACGATTCCCGACTGCACAAGCACTGAAGTTGCAACGTGAGGGTTCAACAGCTCCTCCAACAGTTAATTTCCTCCACGCTGCCGCTTCAAGAGTGGTCAGCTCCCTTGCCAATCTACCCCACCCTAGTCTCTTAGCCCCAGGAACCATCTCCAAAACCCTAGTTGTTTCACTTCCCCATGCATTTTGGCAGACCATTCTCCAAAGATCCTCATTTTTTGTCAGCTCATAAAGTCGCCTACTGACAGAGCCAACGGACGCAATATCTCTTGGGGTCAACTGTGAAAGAATTTTAAGAGACAAGACTTCATCGCTCAACTGTAGTATCCCACAAACTCCATCAGTTATATTCCTGTTTCTATCTGGACCTACTCGACCAGAAGAAAAACTGGAACGGAACCGATCTGATGCCTTCACAGCTTCCTTAATTGAAGATCCAAGCAGTGGGCCCAGGTCCAGATTTGCTTCTGTGAAGAATTGAATACCAATTATATGGGTTATTGTGTCATCGTCTCCATATATAGGGGTCATGCGCAACCTATTCATTAGTGGAGATCCGTCCTTTCTAAAATTCAGCAATTCACCCTGAAATTCAACCCCTTTCTCGATGCATTGTCTTATTTCTGAAACAACTGAAGAGTCCACCAGTGGATGCCTTCTTTTTGCATATGGACCTCTGCATTGCAAGAAACGACTGCCACAAAATCCCACAAAACCCCAAAAAAATTAAAAGTTAAGTCTTTCAGTTTTCAATAGTATTAATAAACAAATGAAGAGCACGATGGAAAAACAATAGCATTCACAAGGACATCTTTGAATAAGGGAAGACTGTCTTATTCATAGGAAGAAAGAAAAATACCCCCTCTGCCCAACTTTAGTTTTGCTAACTTGTCTTTCACGCATTTTAGAGAACACAATGACAAGCATAAAGAGTTATTTTAATTCAAAATAACCCTATCTTTGGCCCCATTCTAAGGTTTTTTTAACTCAAAAATGACCCTTTATTGAACCTTGCTCTAAAGTTCTTTTAATCTATATTATAAAGCTTCCATGGGAGGTTGGTTTGGTTTATCGTGTCACACTTTTTCATTTCCTCTTTTGTTTTTATAACTTTAGTTATATTACTAATTTATCCTTTTTAATTTAAATTTTTTATATCATTTTATTTAGTCCTCCAAATTTTATAAAGTTCTTACTTTACCCACATACACGCAGTCCTTCAAACTTTATAAAATTCTTATTTTACCCCACATAATTTACACGCAATGTGTGCCACCGGGTGCTATTTAAAAATAAGGATGCAAGTTTTGGAATAAATTCAAAATCAAAAATGAAATATTTGCGGACATCCAAAATGAATAGAGATGAAGTCAAGTGTGCAAAGGAGAATTAAATTTCATCACAAAGGTTTTATTATTACATAATTTTCACTTTAAAGTCGACAGTATCCTGCTGTATAAAAGGTGAAACAAAAAAAATGAAATAAACCTGCATACTACTGGTCCGCCCCAAGAAACCTATATCAATAACAACTTCTACACTGTGGACCTCCATAATTCTTACTCCCTCCATCCCACAAATATTACAACACTCCTTTTTGCACAAAGTTTAAGAAATTTTCAAATTCTCAATTGGTTTCCTAACTGGTCCCTATGAAGTGTGTGGTTGAGAGTGCTTAAAGAATGTGAAGCACAAAATTTTTAGTTAGTGGATGCACCCACTATACAAATGATAAAATTAATGGGAGTGGGGATAATTTAGCCATTTAGCGTAACAAAAAGTTGCTAAAAAAGGAAGTGTTGCAATTTTTTGGGGTTCTTAAAATGAAATGTTTTGCAATATTTGTGAGGGGGAGGATTTTAAGAAGAAAACAGTCGTATGGTAGTATGTGCATACTAGAAACTTAAGAAAAGCTCCCTAAAACAGCTAGAATTTAGCATGCCCAAGGAGGCCAAGTTTCCTAGACCGTGATGAATTTGAAATATAACTATGAGTGCTAACCATCTTGAAGACAAAATATACAAGAGTAAAATGAAAGAACAAAAGAAAAAAAATTCTGCCCCGGAAATTTGCACAGGCTATTTACAGCCAACTCTCATAATGGTGAACTAGAGTTTACTTTTTGGACATGCTTAGAAATTTCTAAAATTACTTAATGGTTGATAAATTTGATAAATAAATGATTAAATGTGTTTATATATATATATATATATATATATATATATATATATATATATATTTAATTTTTTAAAGTATGTGCACCTCACTTCGATGAGGCGCGTGCCTCATGCCTAGGCCCCGAGGAGACCTTTGTGCCTCGGTGCGCCTTACGCCTTAAATATCAATGGACTGCAACGGGAAACTGAATCAACACATATCAAGATTTTATGCTTTCAAGAAATCTGGAAAGATAAACCAGTTCAGTTTTAAATGGGTGCCAAAAATAACTTGAGGTTGTCTAGGAAAATAACCGTACTGCAGGATGCACAAGACCTTAATATTTCTTATGAATACATATTTAATCATTTACAATATGTGCCCTCCATAATCTACAACATATGTGAACATAGTACTTCAACTTAAGGGTGTGTGGGTGGTGCAGGTATGTGTTGAACCCCAAGTTTGGGACAGAGTCTCTAGCTTCAAAAGAGTCCATGTACTTAATACAGGTCGTGTCTATTATACTTATGAAAATCCTGGACTACTAATGTTCAGAGATATACATTAGCAAGTTTTCTATTATATGGGATACATTGAGAAAGAGGAGTCATATTATTGGATAAAAAGCTTTAAGTGGATTGGTGACTTGGTGTGTACAAATATACAAGGTCACAAGGTTGTCAAATACATATCCCGTAACCTGGCATGAGTGTAGAGTTTCCGACCAAGGTAATTTAAAGCATTTAAAAAAGATGTCTTTGAAACGGAGGAATAATCTACTATAAGTTTAAGTTCTACACCTCAACCAGCTACTAAAGGCTTCAAATTTAAGTCCATAAATAACAGATTCTACTCTTATATCAGAAAACTAGAATCCAATACCAAAATACTAGCCAGGAGTTCAGCCCAAAGAACCTAGGAGCAACAATTAACAAAAACCCAATAAAAATAAAAAGCCAACAAATTGTGACAGAAAGATATTAGAAGTGAAAAGGAAAAACTAACCAATTATGACCAAGGACTTCTTCAGCTAGATATCCAGTAACCATCTCGAAGACGGAATTGACGTAAATAATCGGATGGTCCGGCTCCAAGGCATCGGTGACAACAAAGCCGCAAGGCGCCGGTTGAAGCAAGCTGTCGACGGGGAAGGGGAGGGGGCCACCATCGTTCAAAATGAAGCCCTCCTCGTCACCACTCAGATCAGAATTACTATCCCACTCCATTAGAGAGAAGTAATTCTCTCTCTTCAACCCATTCCGCACCTCAAATTCGAAAGCCCTAAAGCCTGAAGTTTGGTATGTCTTCAGGGAGAGAAGGTGAAGATACAAAGGGGTTAAGGATTAGGGTTAGTTTTTCCTTTTCAAGGTTTACCTGAGGAGAGAAGTGTGAGAAGAAACGAGTGGTTCGCGAAGTTTGGGAAATTAACAGACCGATCTAGAGGGAGAATTGTTAATTTGAGGGGAGAGAAAAGAGGATATTACCAACTCACTATTCTATACAGTACACAGGTTGTTTGGGCCGTTTAGCTGCGTTACGGGTTTGAGCTTTTATATTCGGGCCTTTCAAGTTAAAACGCTTTGGGGCAACGCAAACTGGGCATCTTACAATGTTACAATATGCTCGCTGTAATGCAACTCCATCCCGTCTTTGCACTAATCCTTTCAATTGGGTCCAAGTTGAGAACTCCAAAACCCATTATATTATAGACAAAAAGACAATTTGCACCCTAAATTTTATACCGTTGTTGACTTTTGCACCCTAAATCGAAAAAAGTGTCTAAGTACACCCCAAATTTCATTATACGTAACAAAACGCACACTTTCTTCACTTAACCGGTCAAAAGTGACCGGCTAAGGCTGTAACACAAGTTTGGGATGCAAATTATATTTTAGTCTTAAAAATTAGAAAAATTATTAATTTTAAATAAAATAAAATAATTTTAAAATAATTAATTTAAATAAAATAATTAATTTTAAAATAAAATAATTAAAATAATAACACAGATTTTTTTTGTAAAAAATTCTATTTTTACAAAAAATAATTTTAAAAATTTTGTTTTTACAAAAATTATAAAATAAATTTGTGTTTACAAAATTGTAAAATACAATTTTTTATTAAAAAAAATCTGTTTTTACAAAAATTGTAAATTAAAATTGTGTTTTAAAAAATTGTAAAATACAATTTTTTTTACAAAATTGTGTTTAAAAACAGAATTTTTTAAAAACTTGTGAAAGCTGATTTTTTTTCAATTTTTTTGTAAAAATAGATTTTTTTAAAAAAAAAATTGTAAAAATAGAATTGAAAAACATAATTTTTTTAAAAAAAATTTGTCTAAAACAGAATTTAAGTTGTCTATTAGTCTATTTTTAAAAACAGAATTGTAAAACAGATTTTTTTTTTGTAAAAAATTCTGTTTTTACAAAAATAAAATAAAAATAATTATGTTTTTACAAAAATTGTAAAATCAAATTATGTTTTACAAAATTGTAAAATAATATTTTTTTAAAAAAAATATGTTTTTACGAAAATTGTAATACAAAATTTTGTTTTACAAAATTGTGTTTAAAATAAGAATTTTTTAAAAACTTAAAAAAAATCTGTTTTTAAAAACAAAAACTTAAATTATGTTTTAGACAATTTTTTTTAAAGAAAATTCTGTTTTTAAATTCTATTTTTACAAAAAAAAATGTTTTAAAAAATTCTATTTTTATAAAAAAAATTGCTTTTACAAGTTTTTAAAAAATTCTGTTTTTAAACACAATTTTGTAAAAAAAAAATTGTATTTTACAATTTTGTAAAACACAATTTTATTTTACAATTTTTGTAAAAACAGATTTTTTTTTTATAAAAAATTGTATTTTACAATTTTGTAATCACAAATTTATTTTACAATTTTTGTAAAAAGAAATTTTTTTAAATTTTTTTTTGTAAAAACATAACTTTTTACAAAAAAAATCTGTTTTATTATTTTAATTATTTTATTTTAAAATTAACTATTTTATTTTATTTAAATTAATTATTTTAAAATTATTTTATTTTATTTAAAATTAATTATTTTTATCAATTTTTAAGACTAAAAGACAATTTGCACCCCAAACTTGTGTTACAACCTTAGCCGGTCACTTGTGACCGGTTAAGTGAAGAAAGTGTGCGTTTTATTACGTATAATGAAGTTTGGGGTGTACTTAGACACCTTTTTTGGTTTGGGGTGCAAAAGTCAACAACGGTATAAAGTTTGGAGTGCAAATTGTCTTTTAGTCTATATTATATGCGAGACTCTATCGTTTTTTAACAAGCTCTATGCGAGATTTTATTAGACACGGGTTGTAGCACGCATATTGCGTGTATAAATTATACGGGATAATAAAAAATTGATAATATTTGAAGGATTAAATAAAATAATAAAAAATTTAATATAAAAAGAACAACATAGGAATTACCCTAAAAATTGAAATGCATTTTTTTAAAAAGCCAAAAAACTTCAAAAGTTTGTTTATTCCCGACTTTATATATTAGATCAACAAAATAATATAAAAAGAACAAAATAGAAATTACCATAAAAGTTGAACAGCATTTTCGTAAAAGTAAAAAAAACTTCTAAAGTTTGTTTATAACAAAGTCCTTCGGCTTTATATATATATATATATATATATATATATATATATATATATATATATATATATATATAATGTAATAGTCTAGTGGTGAACACCTCTTTTCTTATTATGCAATGTAATAGATTTGAGTATACCATGTAAAATTCAATCAATTTTTTTGTAAAAGAATTTCCTCCCAAAATATTAAATAAATTTTACTTTTTTTATAGTAAATTTGAGATATTTTTGAATTTTAAATTTATGTGATAACGTTGAAATTTATAAATCTTGTAATTAAAAGTACTTTTTTATTTTTTATCATGCTTATAGTCCTTGTATCTAAAATTAAGAAAATTGATATCAAATAATAACTTCAAAATAATTATATACTCTCTACATTTCATATTATACTATAAATATTGACTTTTAAAAGTTAATTTAAAACATTTTTAAGCTTAAAATTGAGGTAATTTATGTAAGACCCCAATTTTTATAAATAAAGATGAATTTTCTATAAATATCATTTTTGAATATTATGGAGTTAATTTGATATAATGTTATAGCTGTGGGTAATATTTATAAATTTTGCAAAGTACGCAAGTTGTTATATAATATTCGATTGGTCGGGGAATATTCGTTTTAACAGAGAATATTGGTATAACGGCACAATCATTGGTGGATCCCACAACGGAATTATTGTCAGATTGAGAAAACGACAAAAATATTTTATTAAAAATAACGGCGGAAGTTTTACCATTGATACTGTTGAACTACTCGGTAGTAAAAGTACAGTAACACGTGTAACTGCATAGTAGCACACGGTATTGATTATTAATGCTTATGTGAGAAGTCACTCAGTTTGATTCAATTATTGTCAGTTAATAATATGAATTATTTAGCGGTAATGAAGTTTTGTTCTATTCGTATTATTAACGTAATAAAACAGAAACATCTTTTTATATAAAACAGAATACTTTATTAAAATTATTCTATAAATAGAATATATTATATTTTATTTAAAAAAAATTTCTTTAAATATGGACCGTCAGATTAAAGTAATCAATCTGGACCGTTCATAGATTAGTTACTATGCATTTCATTTTTCTATAAATAGCAGCTCATTCCTTCATTATTTCTTACGAATTTACTGAACTCTAGAGAGAGAAATTATAGAGAGAGAGAAGAAAAGTATTCTGCTACTTAACTACTTTCTTATTTCAGTTTTTATTTAAAACGGTAAGGGGTGTTATTCTTTCTTATTCATGAAGAGAACTTTTGTTATTCCATTTCTTATTATTCTGTTGGAATAACCTGTATACGCGGTCTACCCTATACTTGGTGACATTCTTCTATTATTCTGTTGGAACATCCTGTCTGTGTGTTTTACACCGGACCTGGTTCCGTCTTGTTATTATTCTGTTGGAACATCCTGTCTGTGTGTTTTACACCGGACCTGGTTCTATTATTTATTATTCTGTCGGAATATCCTGTCTGTGCGTTTACGCCGGACCTGGTTCCATTATTTATTATTCTGTCAGAATATTCTGTCTGTGCGTTTACGCCGGACCTGGTTACATTATTTATTATTCTGTTGGAATAACCTGTCTGTGCGGTCTATCGCATTCCGGGTGATTTCTTTTGTTATTCTATTTTTTATTATACCTAGTTGGTTAAGTTTTAACTTCTATACTCCATGAAATTAGTGGAATATCCTTGATAATTGCGTTTCATCCAGTATCTTTTTATGAAAATATTATTATAAGCATTCTTGAATTTTACTCCACAAAGCAGTATCATGTTGACAATTTGGACGTTGTTAATTCTTGGATAAATTAATTCTTGAACTTGTTTTATTGAATTCTTATATCATTGTCATCATCCTCATGTTTATAAAATGTTGAAAGTCATCTGTGGCCTGTAGTGCATAGATGGACTTGGTATGATTATGACCAGGGATTATTCGGTATAATCATGACCGTAATGTTACAAATGATGTGGTAAAAGTCCTCATTGGCCCGTGGTGCATTGATGGACAGTTGTTGGCATGATAACGACCATTATGATAACAACCATTAATGAATATACAAATATTTTTGACCCGTAGTGCATGGATAATTGTGGTCGTGATACTAACGAATATATTTGGCTGTAGTGCAGGGGTGATTCGATGATGTAGATTATTTTGTTAAGCTGAGTCCCAGCGATAACAGTGTTGAAAAACCTTTTAAATCATAGAAGATAGTAGATTTTATTCTCTACTTGACTCTTTAATGGATTGCTTGTTCCGCTGCAGTTAAACTTGATGTTCGTTATATTTTATCAGTTTAACATTGTTGAAGGCTAATGATAATTTATTCTGCATTATCTTAGTCATAATATTTCTTACTGGGCTAGTTGAGCTCACCCTTTCTTTCACTGTTCTCTTCAGGAAATGAGAATATAGCTGGGACGAGTCGGGAAACGGAGTGATGGACCAGATGATAGTTTTAGTAGTCCTCACTATTCTATTAAATAGTGTGATAATAATTGTAATGAGGACTCCTTTTGAGTTTGTATAGTCTCTAGTAGACAATAATTGTATTCAAACTCACAGTTATGTTTTGTCATATTGTACACGACAGTTGTATTAGTAAGTTGTATTTGTATTATGTACCATGTATCTGACGACCCAAGATGGGTGATGTATACCTAATTTTGAGGGCGTCACAGTTGGTATCAAAGCTTAGGGATATGATCCGTGGCTAAGATGTGAGAATAGAACTAGGAGGGGTGAGACGTGGAATTTCTTCGCTAGTATGACCTACCTAAGTTTATTTGCATGGTATTTAATTGGTCGGTCAGAATATAATGATAATATATGACATATCAATTAACTTTTGTTTTGTGGCAGTATCTGAAAATGGCATCCGAGAATGTTGAGAGTAGCAATGGAGCACAGGCAACTGTTGATTCACCACATATCAATAATCGGGATAATGTGCATCAGGAAGGCGACAATCCTCATGCAAAAGACAATATTGACCAAATGATGAATGATGAAATGTTCTGAAGCTTTATGCAGTTCATGCAACAGCAGGCGAGAGCGGCTCCTGTTCAAAATGTAGGTGGAAACACTAAAAACTCTCGGACGGTCACCGCTAAACAGTTCAATGAGCTGGGACCACCGGAGTTTAAGGGAGAGCCAAAACCACTTATAGCGAAAACATGGATAAAGCAGATTACCAAGATATTTGATGTCTTGGGATGCTCTGAGGAGCAAAAGGTTCCCTTTGCCGCCTTTATGTTGCGAGGAGAGGCAGATTAATGGTGGAAATCGATTAAGCGTACTCAACCTATCGCACTGAAGTGTTCGTCACATAAAGGAGGTGGAGTTCATCAAATTAGAGCAGAATAATATGACCGTGTCGTAGTATGAGGCTAAATTTGCTAAGTTGTCCCGGTTTGCGTCCCACTTGATGGATAATGAAGAGCGAATGACGCGAATATTTTTTCGAGGTTTAAACCTGAGATACGTCAACATCTTATTTCTCATAAACTGTGTTTGTATTCAGATATTGTGAATAGGGCTTAGTTAGTGGAGCGCGATAATGAGTCAACGCAACCAAAAGAGAGCAGTCGGTAAAATGATAATACCAGTGAGAGCAGTCATCGAAGCGGTGACAACAAGCGTGGAGGGAATCAACATGCCAGAAATGTTAACCACTTCGGTGGTAATCAGGGCCAAAATAATAAGAATGGCCATTTCAAGAAGAGGAGATTCAACAATGATGGAAAGATGTCAGCACCAGCACCCGTTGTTAAGGAAGGAGAACGACCACCTATCATATGTTTCAAATGCGGAGGGGAGAGGCACATCAGTCCAAACTGCGCGATGCCGTCTAAAGCATGTTATAATTGTGGAAGAGAAGGTCATTTAGCTCAATTTTGTCGTTTATCAAAAACAAGTTCAGCCAGGATGGAGACACCAAAGGCCGTCCCAGAAAAGTCAAAACCGGTAGTGCAAGGGAGAGCGTTTGTTGTGACCTCCCAGAAAGCAAGGAACCCGAATGAGGTCATCACGGGTAAGCTTATCATAAACTCTAACGAAGTCTATACTTTATTTGATACCGGTTCTACCCATTCTTTTATTTCTCCTACTTGCGCTCATCAATTAAATTTGACTCCGGAGAAATTAGACTTTGACTTATCTGTTGAAACTCCATTGGGAGAAACCTTCATTACATCCACGGTTTATAAGTCTTGTTTGGATCAAGTTGGTACCCACATATTACCTGTCGATCTTATTTCATTAAAAATACTTGCATTTGACGTGATTCTAGGGATTGATTGGTTAACTACTAATCATGCAAAAATTGATTGTTTTCGTAAGGTTGTTAGCTTTCATATTCCTAATCGACCTATTATGCGAATTCAAGCAACCAACCCATTAAAATCAATCGATGTCATCTCAAACCATAAAGCTATTCGTTTATTGAAAAACGGATGTCAAGCTTTCTTAGCTCATGTCACGGATCTAAACAAAAATACGTCAGTTTTGAATAATATTTTTATTGTTAATAAATTTCCTGACGTATTCCCTGAAGAACTTTATGGCCTACCCCCAGAGCTTGAAATTGAATTTTGTATCGACCTTAAACCCGGTACAAAACCCATTTCCAAAGCCCCATATCGAATGGCTCCTATTGAACTTCAGGAGTTAAATATCCAACTGCAGGAATTGTTAGACATTGGCTTTATTTGTCCTAGTACTTCTCCTTGGGGTGCTCCTGTTCTATTCGTGAAGAAGAAAGATGGAAGTATGCGACTTTGTATTGATTATCGGGAGTTGAATCATGTCACCATCGAAAACAGGTATCCATTGCCACGTATTGATGACCTGTTTGACCAATTGCAAGGAGCACAATTCTTTTCAAAGATCGATCTTCGTTCTAGATATCATCAGCTGAAGGTTAGAACTGAGGATATTCCAAAGATGACTTTCAGAACTCGGTACGGGCATTATGAATTCTTAGTCATGTCCTTTGGATTGACTAATGCTCCTGCAGCTGCTGCCTTCATGGATATGATGAACCGGGTATTCAAGGAATATTTGGATCACATTGTGGTCGTCTTTATTGATGACATCCTTATTTATTCCAAAAGTCGTGAAGATCATGAGCAACACTTGAGGCTGGTACTCCAAAAGCTTCGTGAATACAAGCTTTATGCCAAGTTGAAGAAATGCGAGTTCTGGCTGGAGGAGGTAGCATTCCTTGGGCACGTAGTATCAAGTCGTGGAATATCGGTTGACCCGGCAAAGATTGAAGCTATTCAAAGCTGGGAGCAACCTAAATCAGTGACCGAGGTACGTAGCTTTCTTGGTTTAGCTGGTTATTATCGGAGATTCGTGGAAGGATTTTCTCGAATCGCTACTCCATTAACTCAGCTGACTCGGAAAGATACAAAGTTTGGTTGGAGCGAAGAATGTGAGCAGAGTTTTCAAGAACTCAAGAGGAGACTCATTTCAGCACCTGTTCTAACAATACCATCTGGCTCGGAGGGATTTGTCATCTACAGTGATGCTTCGAGCAAAGGGTTGGGATGCGTTCTCATGCAACATGGAAAAGTCATAGCCTATGCATCAAGACAACTCAAGGAATATGAGAGGAATTATCCTACTCATGATCTAGAGTTGGCAGCTGTTGTCTTTGCACTTAAAATTTGGAGGCATTACTTGTATGGGGAGAAAGTGGAGATCTTTACGGATCATAAAAGCCTCAAATATTTCTTCACTCAAAAGGAACTCAACATGCGACAACGACGTTGGCTTGAACTGTTGAAAGATTATGATCATACCATTCAATACCATCCTGGAAAAGCGAACGTGGTAGCTGACGCATTGAGTAGAAGATCATATATAACAACCCCAAAATAGGTCCATTCCATCCAACCTATTCTGAGTCGCCAAATACATGGTACAAAAAACAACTACAACTTTATTACAATAATTGTCGTGCAAAATACAATTAAATATATGCTGTGAGTTTGGATACAAATATATACCAACTGTGACTCTTATCCCAACCTTGGATAGCACGTCACAATGACACCTTACATAAAGGTATAGTCAAAAATTGTTTTAGAAACTAGAATCTTTGGGAAGTGCTCAAGGAAACCTTCGTACATGGGAGGCCATGCGTCTAGGTTGTGATAGATATCATATGGACACAGAATTATCCTTGGTTGACCCAATATACCCAAAAAAACGAGAAGATTACTATCATATTCTTCCCAATGGTGAGTCTTCTATTGACTTATCATTATCTCCACTGTCTCTAATTGAGAATTATACTTGAAACAAACACCAAGATTATATAGGTAGTGTTCGTAAATATACTCAGCAAGTGGACGAGCACAATCATGTCTTATGATGACACAAGATTTAGACATCTTGTATGATAGTGGCAAAACACCCTTCCAACGTTGGGTTCGCTTCACTCTAGATGATTCACCAAATATAACTCCTAAATGATGACCACCGTTCTATTCCCCTGTTACCCCCGCTCGACCCAGCTACACTCTTATTACCTGAAAGGAATTGTGAACAGAAGGGTGAGCAGAATTAGCCCAGTAAAGAATATCATGACTAAAGATAAATAAATTATCAATAGTCTTCATCAGTAATAAATCAGATATTTAGAACATATGGTAGATGATAAAATATTTTAACCATAGTTGCAGCGGAACGAGCAATCCATTATAAGAGTCAAATAGACCATAAAGTCTATTATCTTCTCCATGTTAAAAATCCACCAACAATGTTTTATCCCTGTAACATCACTCAACAGTTCCTTTCCACAATCATATGAATAACTCATAATCATAATTGTGATTCTAAATTTTTCTTCGCATCTAGGGCGAAGAATATTTTCATCACCTGTCTTTACCTGAAACATCAAAGATCATGGTTATACCAAATCACAGTTCATGTTCATAATCTTACTAATAAATTCATCTCTGCACTACGGCCCAAAGATATTCATCAACAAGTCATTTTTGCACTACATGCCAAAGATATTCAACAATAGGTCATCTTTGCACTACGATCCAAAGATATTCATCAACAACTCATCTTTGCACTACAGGCCAAATATATTCAACAACAAGTCATCTTTGCATTACGAGCCAAGGATATTCATCAATAATTCATCTTTGCACTACGGGCCAAAGATATTCATCAATAATTCATCTTTGCACTACAGGCCAAAGATATTCCTCAACAGTTCATATTTGCACTACAGGCCAAATATATTCATATCTCAAAAAAATATATAATCATTTTAGAACTTATATAAACAATAATTATAACCATGTTGATCAATTCACCTTTGCACTTAAGCTAAATATATTCAATTATAAATTCAATGGTCATGATCATACCAGTCACAATTCAACTTTTCCACTACTGGCCAAAGAGAACCCTAGTCATGATCATACCAATAATCTACCCATCTTTACACTCAAGTGAAAGAGAAATTCAACATCAGGGTTATAAAAATATTATATATGATAATAAAAACAATATGATCAACAACTGCATTTATTTTAAAGAGCAACAATCATAAATCAACGATAATTTGGTCAGAAAAAGAAACCAATTTTTGTCGTGAATAGTATCCGTGAATAGTAACTCGTGAATAATAACTCATGAATAGTAACTCGTGAATAGTACTACGTATTCGTACATAGTACCGTATACGTAAATAATATCATATACGTAAATAGTGTCATATACATGAATAGTGTCGTATACGTGAATAGTGCCGTATACGTGAATAGTGTCGTATACGTGAATAGTAATTGTGACAACCCCAAAATAGGTCCATTCCACCCAACCCATTCTGAGTCGTCAAATACATGGTACAGAAAACAACTACAACTTTATTACAACAATTGTCATGCAAAATACAACAACACATATGCTGTGAGTTTGGATACAAATATATACCAAATGTGACTCATGTTCCAACCGTGGACATCACCTCACAATAACACCTTACATAAAGGTATAGTCAAAAACTGTTTTAGAAATTAGAATCTTTGGGAAGTGCTCAAGGAAACCTTCGTACATGGGAGGCCACGCGTCTAGGTTATGATAGATATCATATGGCCACAGAATTATCCTTGGTTGACCCAATAGACCCCAAAGAAAAACGAGAAGATTACTATCATATTCTTCCCAATGGTGAGTCTTCTCTTGACTTATCATTATCTCCACTGTCTCTAATTGAGAATTATACTTCAAACAAACACCAAGATTATATAGGTAGTGCCCATAGATATACTCAGCAAGTGGATGAGCACATCCCTGTCTTATGATGACACGAGGTTGTATGTCGTTAGACATCTTGTATGATAGTGGCAAACCACCCTTCCAACGTTGGGTTCGCCTCACCCTATTTTCTTCACCAAATATAACTACTAAATGATGACCACCGTTCTATTCCCTTGTTACCCCCGCTCGACCCAGCTACACTCTTATTACCTGAAAGGAATTGTGAAGCAAAAGGGTGAGCACAACTAGCTCAGTAAAGAATATCATGACTAAAGATAATTTAATTATCAATAGCCTTCATCAACAATAAATCAGAGATTTAGAACATATGGTAAATGATAAAAATTTCAACCATAGTTGCAGCAGAACGAGCAATCCATTAGAAGAGTCAAATAGACTATAAAGTCTATTATCTTCTCCATGTTAAAAATCCACCAACAATATTTTATCCATCACTCAACAGTTCCTTTCCACAATCATATGAATAACTCATAATCATAATTGTGACTATAAATTTTTCTTCGCACCCAGGACGAAGAATATTTTCATCACCTGTCTTTACCTGAAACATCAAAGATCATGGTTATACCAAATCACAGTTCCTGTTTATAATCATACTAACAAATCCATCTTTGCACTACGGGCCAAAGATATTCATCAACAAACCATCTTTGCACTACGGGCCAAAGATATTCAACAACAGTTCATCTTTGCACTACAGGCCAAAGATATTCATCAACAGGCCATCTTTGCACTACATGCCAAAGATATTCATCAACAATTCATATTTGCACTACAGGCCAAATATATTCATATCTCAAAGAAATATATAATCATTTCAGAATTTATATAAACAATAATTATAACCATGTTGATCAATTCATCTTTGCACTTAAGCTTAAGATATTCAATTATAAATTCAATGGTCATGATCATACCAGTCACAATTCAACTTTGCACTACAGGCCAAAGAGAACCCTAGTCATGATCATACCAATAATCTACCCATCTTTACACTCCAGTGAAAGAGAATTTCAACATCAGGGTTATAAAAATGTTATATATGATGATAAAAATAATATGATCAACATATAGTTTTAATCTCAAGAGTAATATTCGTAACTCATGAATAGTAAATCGTGAATAGTAACTCATGAATAGTAACCCCGACACAAAAGATAGAAATTCCACAATAAAATCCATACCAATATTTCAGTATAATGATATTGAAAGAATAACATTACTTAAATTTATAAACAATTTATTTTAATTGTTTACACTTTACTAATTAATGCATTTAATCATCATAAAATGCCAACTCTTACAATTTCATCATCAATAACCAAAACCCTCATCAAAAATTTGCATATACCTCATATAGGATTCTCAAGCCATAAAATCCTATTTTCCAATTTTCTTTCTTCACAAAACATATTTAATTCATTTACTCATAACTAGACCATTTTTATGAAAAATACCAAATCAGTTCCAAAAATATTTCTTTTCTGAGATTTAGCATAATATAGTCCCATAGTGAACATATATTTTTCTCAGAATTTTTAAAAGTCATTTACTATTTTTCATATGGCCAAAATAGCCAAATATTTAGACATTTATCAAAAATTGTACTTTTGTCTAAAAATTCTGAAATTTACAGAGTATACTTCTATCATATACATGTACTCCCAATAAAAATTTCATCAATTTTGGAGTTAACCACAAGGAATTATAAGCTGTTACTTTTAAAATAGTCTTTTCTCATAAAATTCATAACTCTCAATCTATACATCCAAAAATCACCATTTTTGGATACAATCAAGAAAACTCATCAAAATATCATTTCAAATTTTTCCAGAATTTTTGAAGATCAGAAAAATTACGAAACTGAAAATCATAACAACCCTTAAAATCCCTTAATATTCCTTACCTCAAAAGAGCAGTACTTCTGACTGGATATCGGATATGATGCTAAAGAAAACTTGCACTGATGAATAGCAACTCACCAAGTATCTAAATACTCACAAAATACACTCAATAATCTAGAGAGAGAAAGAGAGAAAGCTTATGTTTCTGGTGTGATTTTCAATTCTAACTTAGCCCTCTATTTATAGGAAAATTTTGGTAGGTTTGACCTGCAACCTGATGGCTTTACCTGCTACTATTCCCACCCACCACATTTGAAATATAATTCAGCACATTTCTTCACCAACCACAAGTGGGGCCAACCAATTCTAGAATTTTCCACCAAAAATAATTTATAATCTGATTTCTGAATCAACCACCTCTTAAAATTCATAACAAATCATACGTTCTTTTTTAACGGTTCAAAATTTGTGGGCATATACTCAACTTATATATGTATAACATATCCAAAAATTACCACGATCCAACGGTCAGATTAAAAATTATAACCCCCGCAAAATATCTCAAAAACCCTGATTTTTAATACCTCCATTCCGACAAAAATACTGATAAAAACCTCAACATTAACTCCTTTATTTTTAACCACAAAAATATATTCCTCATTTATATCCACATAAAATAAATATTTTCTTATCATATGAATCAATAATTAATTATTCACAAATAATATTACAGAATCACATTTATGACAACCAGGCCGTTCCCAGGAAAGAGGGGGCTTTCCAATAAGAATTTCTCCTTACTGACGCGCAATTAGATGACCAAACCTCTTCTTAGACAGAAATTTCTAGACATTGCCAATAATGCTATCTAATATTACTATTCAAATAATATGAATTATTGATCTGATAATGTGAAATACTGTGCAGCAACAATTATTGAACAACAATAATATAAAATTTCAACGTAGCAATTATTGAATGAATAAAATAAAATATTGAACAGTAATTACTGTAACAATTATTGAGTAGTGTCTTCTTACGTAAGAATCAATAATTTCAAAAATACTATGCAATACCGTGTGCTACTGTGCAATAACGCGTATTACTGTATTTTAACCACCGGGTATTCCAACAGTGTTAACGGTAACAACTACGCCGTTATTTGTAAAAACTCAAATTTGTCGTTTTCTTCACCCGACAGTTATTCTGTTATGGGGCCCACAAATGGCTGCGCCGTCGTACGAATATTCCCCGACAGAAAGAATATTCCACGACCAAACGAATATTCCCCGACAACAATGATTATTTTATAACCACTTGCTTATTTTGAAAAAAAAATCATATTTCACTCATAACTTTAAACTTTTATCAATTTAACCATTTACTGAATAGTAATTATAAGAAAAATTGAATACTTTTATTTCATAAAATTCGGGGTCTTACAATCTCCCCTCCTTATGAAATTTCGTCCCCGAAATTTACGTACCTGTATTTCAAAGTGTTGAGAATACCTTCCTTTCATTTCAGATTCCATCTTCCCTGTCATCATAATTTCTCCATTGCTCATCTCCTGTATTTCAAATATCACTCTAGAATACAGCTTCAAAACAATGGTTAATTTAACAAATTAACATATCACATAATATCCCGATATTATGACTGACCAACAAATAAGCTTAGGTAGGACACACTAGCGAAGGATTTACTCATCTCTCCCCTCCTAGTTATATTCCCCGATCTCCGCCAGAGATCATATCCCCAAGCTCTGATACCACCTGTGACAACCCCAAAATAGGTCCATTCCACCCAACCCATTCTGAGTCGTCAAATACATGGTACAGAAAACAACTACAACTTTATTACAACAATTGTCGTGCAAAATACAACAACACATATGCTGTGAGTTTTGATACAAATATATACCAAATGTAACTCATGTTCCAACCGTGGATAGCACCTCACAATGACACCTTACATAAAGATATAGTCAAAAACTGTTTTAGAAATTAGAATCTTTGGGAAGTGCTCAAGGAAACCTTCGTACATGGGAGGCCATGCTTCTAGGTTATGATAGATATCATATGGCCACAGAATTATCCTTGGTTGACCCATTAGACCCCAAAGAAAAACGAGAAGATTACTATCATATTCTTCCCAATGATGAGTCTTCTCTTGACTTATCATTATCTCCACTGTCTCTAATTGAGAATTATACTTCAAACAAACACCAAGATTATATAGGTAGTGCTCGTAAATATACTCAGCAAGTGAATGAGCACAACCCTGTCTTATGATGACACGAAGTTGTATGTCATTAGACATCTTGTATGATAGTGGCAAAACACCCTTCCAACGTTGGGTTCGCCTCACCCTATTTGATTCACCAAATATAACTACTAAATGATGACCACCGTTCTATTCCCTTGTTACCCCCGCTCGACCCAGCTACACTCTTATTACCTGAAAGGAATTGTGAAGCAAAAGGGTGAGCACAACTAGCTCAGTAAAGAATATCATGACTAAAGATAATTCAATTATCAATAGCCTTCATCAACAATAAATCAGAGATTTAGAACATATGGTAAATGATAAAAATTTCAACCATAGTTGCAGCGGAACGAGCAATCCATTAGAAGAGTCAAATAGACTATAAAGTCTATTATCTTCTCCATGTTAAAAATCCACCAACAATATTTTATCCATCACTCAACAGTTCCTTTCCACAATCATATGAATAACTCATAATCATAATTGTGACTATAAATTTTTCTTCGCACCCAGGACGAAGAATATTTTCATCACCTGTCTTTACCTGAAACATCAAAGATCATGGTTATACCAAATCACAGTTCCTGTTTATAATCATACTAACAAATCCATCTTTGCACTACGGGCCAAAGATATTCATCAACAAACCATCTTTGCACTACGGGCCAAAGATATTCAACAACAGTTCATCTTTGCACTACAGGCCAAAGATATTCATCAACAGGCCATCTTTGCACTACATGCCAAAGATATTCATCAACAATTCATATTTGCACTACAGGCCAAATATATTCATATCTCAAAGAAATATATAATCATTTCAGAATTTATATAAACAATAATTATAACCATGTTGATCAATTCACCTTTGCACTTAAGCTTAAGATATTCAATTATAAATTCAATGGTCATGATCATACCAGTCACAATTCAACTTTGCACTACAGGCCAAAGAGAACCCTAGTCATGATCATACCAATAATCTACCCATCTTTACACTCCATGAAAGAGAATTTCAACATCAGGGTTATAAAAATGTTATATATGATGATAAAAATAATATGATCAACATATAGTTTTAATCTCAAGAGTAATATTCGTAACTCATGAATAGTAAATCGTGAATAGTAACTCATGAATAGTAACCCCGACACAAAAGATAGAAATTCTACAATAAAATCCATACCAATATTTCGGTATAATGATATTGAAAGAATAACATTACTTAAATTTATAAACAATTTATTTTAATTGTTTACACTTTACTAATTAATGCATTTAATCATCATAAAATGCCAACTCTTACAATTTCATCATCAATAACCAAAACCCTCATCAAAAATCTGCATATACCTCATATAGGATTCTCAAGCCATAAAATCCTATTTTTCAAATTTCTTTCTTCACAAAACATATTTAATTCATTTACTCATAACTAGACCATTTTTATGAAAAATACCAAATCAGTTCCAAAAATATTTCTTTTCTGGGATTTAGCATAATATAGTCCCATAGTGAACATATATTTTTCTCAGAATTTTTAAAAGTCATTTACTATTTTTCATATGGCCAAAATAGCCAAATATTTAGACATTTATCAAAAATTATACTTTTGTCTAAAAATTCTGAAATTTACAGAGTATACTTCTATCATATACATGTACTCCCAATAAAAATTTCATCAATTTTGGAGTTAACCACAAGGAATTATAAGCTGTTACTTTTAAAATAGTCTTTTCTCATAAAATTCATAACTCTCAATTTATACATCCAAAAATCACCATTTTTGGATACAATCAAGAAAACTCATCAAAATATCATTTCAAATTTTTCCAGAATTTTTGAAGATCAGAAAAATTACGAAACTGAAAATCATAACAACCCTTAAAATCCCTTATCCCTTACCTCAAAAGAGCAGTACTTCTGACCGGATATCGGATATGATGCTGAAGAAAACTTGCACTGATGAATAGCAACTCACCAAGTATCTAAATACTCACAAAATACACTCAATAATCTAGAGAGAGAAAGAGAGAAAGCTTATGTTTCTGGTGTGATTTTCAATTCTAACTTAGCCCTCTATTTATAGGAAAATTTTGGTAGGTTTGACCTGCAACCTGATTGCTTTACCTGCTACTATTCCCACCCACCACATTTGAAATATAATTCAGCACATTTCTTCACCAACCACAAGTGGGGCCCACCAATTCTAGAATTTTCCACCAAAAATGATTTATAACCTGATTTCTGAATCAGCCACCTCTTAAAATTCATAACAAATCATACGTTCATTTTTAACGGTTCAAAATTTGTGGGCATATACTCAACTTATATATGTATAACATATCCAAAAATTACCACGATCCAACGGTCGGATTAAAAATTATAACCCCCGCAAAATATCTCAAAAACCCTGATTTTTAATACCTCCATTCCGATAAAAATACTGATAAAAACCTCAATATTAACTCCTTTATTTTTAACCACAAAAATATATTCCTCATTTATATCCACATAAAATAAATATTTCCTTATCATATGAATCAATAATTAATTATTCACAAATAATATTACAGAATCACATTTATGACAACCAGGTCGTTCCCAAGAAAGAGGGGGCTTTCCAATAAGGATTTCTCCTTACTGACGCGCAATTAGATGACCAAACCTCTCCTTAGACAGAACTTTCTAGACATTGCCAATAATGCTATCTAATATTACTATTCAAATAATATGAATTATTGATCTGATAATGGGAAATACTGTGCAGCAACAATTATTGAACAACAATAATACAAAATTTCAACGTAGCAATTATTGAATCAATAAAATAAAATATTGAACAGTAATTACTGTAACAATTATTGAGTAGTGCCTTCTTACGTAAGAATCAATAATTTCAAAAATACTATGCAATACCGTGTGCTACTGTGCAATAACGCGTATTACTGTATTTTAACCACCGGGTATTCCAACAGTGTTAACGGTAACAACTACGCCGTTATTTGTAAAAACTTAAATTTGTCGTTTTCTTCACCCGACAGTTATTCTGTTATGGGGCCCACAAATGGCTGCGCCGTCGTACGAATATTCCCCGACAGAAAGAATATTCCACGACCAAACGAATATTCCCCGACAACAATGATTATTTTATAACCACTTGCTTATTTTGAAAAAAAAAAATTCATATTTCACTCATAACTTTAAACTTTTATCAATTTAACCATTTACTGAATAGTAATTATAAGAAAAATTGAATACTTTTATTTCATAAAATTCGGGGTCTTACAGTAACCCCGACTCAAAAAGGTAGAAATTCCATAATAAAATTCATACCAATATTTCAGTATAATGATATTAAAAGAATAACATTATTATGAAGAATATAACATCCCTTAATATCCCTTACTATCCCGCACCTCAAAAGTGCAGTATTTCTGATTGGAATGCAAAGTCGAAGGAAACTTGCACTGAATAGCAACTCTCAAAGTATCTATATACTCACAAAATATGCTTCATAATATAGAGAGAGAAAGAGAGAAAACTTATGAATTCTGGTGTGATTTTTAATTCTAACTTAGCCCTCTATTTATAGGAAAATGTTAGCACGCCGAAGCATACTTAACTTGCAACCTGATGGCTTTACCTGCTACTATTCTCACCCACAACATTTGAATAAAAATCTCAGCACATTTCTTCACCAACCAAGAGTGGGGCCCACCAATTCTAGAATTTTCTACCAAAATGATAAACTCTGAAACTTCAACATTTTTTGAACCAGTTATCTCGTAAAATTCATAACAAATAATACGTTCATTTTTAACGGTTCAAAATTTGTGGACATATACTCAACTTATATATGCATAGCATATCCAAATATTACCACGATCCAACGGTCGGATTAAAAATTATAACCCTCGCAAAATATCTTAAAAACCCTAATTTTTAATACCTCTATTCCGACAAAAATACTGATAAAAATCTCAACATTAACTCCTTCATTTTTAACCACAAAAATATATCCCTCATTTATATCCACATCAAATAAATATTTCCTTATCATATAAATCAATAATTAATTATTCAAAAATAATATTACAGAATCACAATTATGACAACCAGGCCGTTCCCAGGAAAGAGGGGGCTTTCCAATAAGGATTTTTCCTTACTGACGCGCAATTAGATGACCAAATCTCTCCTTAGACAGAACTTTCTAGACATTGCCAATAATGTTATCTAATAATATTATTCAAATAATATGAATTATTAATCTGATAAAGAAAAATATTCTGCAGCAACAATTATTGAAACAACAATAATATAAAATATCAACGCAGCAATTATTGAATCAATAAAATAAAATATTGAACAATAACTACTGTAACAATTATTGAGTAGTGCCTTCTTACGTAAGAATCAATAATTGGTGCAATACCGTGTGCTACTGTATTTTAACCACCGGGTATTCTAACAGTGTTAACGGTAACAACTACGCCGTTAATTATAAAAACTCAATTTTTGTCGTTATCTTCATCCGACCATTTTTCGTTATGGAGCCCACAAATAGATGCGTCGTCGTACGAATATTCCCCGACAGAAAGAATATTTCACGACCAACGAATATTCCCCGATAACATTAATGATTATTTTATAACCACTTGTTTATTTTGAAAAAAAATTCATATATCACCCTTAACTTTAACATTTATCAATTTAACCATTTACTAAATAGTAATTATTGAATACTTTTATTTCATAAAATTCGGGGTCTTACATCATATGCAAGTACGAGTGCGATATTGTCAACACAAAGGCCCATTTTGTGTGACTTGTAAAGGATGGAGAGAGAGTTAAAGACTCCAGGGACCCATGTGATGATGACGAATATACGAGTAGAACCAACTTTAATTGATAAAGTTAAAGTTACTCAAGCTACAGACCTGGAGCTGATGCGTATGAGGAAGAAAGTGCAAGAAGGTGCTATGCCAGAAGTAAGAATCGATAAAGAAGGAATACTTCGAGTCAACTCCAGACTTTGTGTTCCTAACAACCCTGATTTAAAGTATGAAATCATGATGGAGGCGCACAACACACCGTTTGCAATCCATCCTGGGAGTACCAAAATGTATCATGATCTTCGTCATACATTTTGATGGAGCAATATGAAGCGAGAGATAGCGCTGTTAATCTCAAGGTGTCGAACTTGTCAACGAGTCAAAGCGGAGCATCAAGTACCAAAAGGTCCATTGCAACCACTTGAAATTCCAAAATGGAAGTGGGAGCACATTACCATGGATTTCGTTACCGGTCTTCCTAAGGTTTCTCAAGGTATAGATGCGATTTGGGTCATTATTGATAGATTGACCAAGTCTGCTCATTTCTTACCGATACGAGAAACTTATACACTTGAACTTCTTGCTCGTATGTACATAAACGAGATTGTCAGACTGCATGGTATGCCAGTATCCATAGTTTCTGATCGAGACCCAAGATTCACTTCACGATTTTGGGTTAGTTTACAAAAAGCTATGGGCACGGATTTACGATTTAGTTCGGCATATCATCCTCAGACGGACGGACAATCAGAGAGGACTATTCAAACTCTGGAAGATTTATTAAGACTCTGTGTCCTTGACTTCAAGGGAAGTTGGGACAAGTTCTTACCATTGGTGGAGTTTTCCTACAACAACAGTTATCAAGCAAGTATTGGCATGGCTCCATTCGAAGCATTGTATGGAAGAAAATGTCATTCTCCAGTATATTGGGATGAGGTGGGTGAAGCAGCGCTGTTGGGACCGGAGTTGATACGTATGACTACAGAAAAGATTCAAGCGATCCGACAACGTATAAAAACCTCACAAGATCGACAAAAGAGTTATGTTGATCTTCATCGAAAGGACGTGAAATTTGATATAGGAGATCATGTGTTCTTACGTGTTGCTCCATGGAAAGGAGTTACGAGATTTGGAAAGAGAGGAAAGCTCAATCCTCGATTCATCGGTCCATTTTTAATCTTCGATCGAGTAGAAACTGTGGCTTATAGACTCGCTTTATCGCCAAGTATGTCTCGTGTTCATAACGTTTTTCACATATCCATGTTACGTAAATATGTGGAAGACCCGAACCACATTATTGAGTTAGAACCGGACGAAATAGCGGAGGATTTGACGTATGAAGAAGTTCATATTCAAATCTTGGATAAGAAGGAACATATTCTACGCTCCAAGGTTATACCTCAAGTCAAAGTTTTGTGGAGAAATCACGATGTTGAGGAAATGGCTTGGGAGTTAGAATCTGAAATGAAGTCAACGGTATTGATTATTAATGCTTATGTGAGAAGTCACTCAGTTTGATTCAATTATTGTCAGTTAATAATATGAATTATTTAGCGATAATGAAGTTTTGTTTTATTCGTATTATTAACGTAATAAAATAGAAACATCTTTTTATATAAAACAGAATACTTTATTAAATTTATTCTATAAATAGAATATATTATATTTTATTTAAAAGATTTTTCTTTATATATGGACCGTCAGATTAAAGTAATCAATCTGGACCGTTCATGGATTAGTTAGTATGCATTCCATTTTTATATAAATAGCAACTCATTCCTTCATTATTTCTTACGAATTCACTGAACTCTAGAGAGAGAAACTATAGAGAGAGAGAAGAAAAGTATTCTGCTACTTAACTACTTCCTTATTTCAGTTCTTCTTTAAAACGGTAAGGGGTGTTATTCTTTCTTATTCATAAAGAGAACTTTTGTTATTCCATTTCTTATTATTCTGTTGGAATAACCTGTATACGTGGTCTACCCTATACTTGGTGACATTCTTCTATTATTCTGTTAGAACATCCTGTCTGTGTGTTTTACACCGGACCTGGTTCCGTCTTGTTATTATTCTGTTGAAACATCATGTCTGTGTGTTTTACACCAGACTGTGTTTTACACCGGACCTGGTTCCGTCTTGTTATTATTCTGTTGGAACATCCTGTCTGTGTGTTTTACACCGGACCTGGTTCCATTATTTATTATTCGGTCGGAATATCCTGTCTGTGCGTTTACGCCGGACCTGGTTTCATTATTTATTATTCTGTTAGAATAACCTGTCTGTGCGGTCTATCGCATGCCGGGTGTAGCTGTGAGACCCCAGATTTAATGAATAAATATTTAATTTTCTCGAAATAATTTTTTTAATATTATGGTGTGGATTTGATATAATATTATAGTTGTGGGTATTATTTATAAATTTTGCAAAGTAAGCAAGTTGTTTTAAAATATTCGTTTGGTCGGGGAATATTCTTTTTGTCGGAGAATATTCGTACGACGGCACAATCATTGGTGGACCCCACAACAGAAGTATAGTCGTAGTTAGAAAACGATAAAATTATCTTTCTATAAAAATAACGGATGATGTGTTACCGTTAAAACCGTTAAAACTGTTGAACTACCCGGTAGTAAAAGTACAGTAATACGCGTGGTTGTATAGTAGCACACGGTATTGATTATTGATGCTTACGTGAGAAGTCACTCAGCTATACTCAATTATTGCTACAGTAATTGCTGCATCATATCTCTTAAATTATTGTCATAGTATCATTTATATAATATGTTATATTATTAAATCAATAATTGAGACGTTGTGGTAAGTTTGGGGGGCCATATGTCATCATCTAAGAGTCTCTTCGTCAATAGTAATTACCTTCGTCAATAGTATTTACCTTGGTCAATAGTAATTACCTTGGTCAATAGTATTTACCTTGGTCAATAGTAATTACCTTCGTCAATAGTATTTACCTTGGTCAATAGTAATTACCTTCGTCAATAGTATTTACCTTGGTCAATAGTAATTACTTTCGTCAATAGTAGTTGTCCCTTCAATATTACCAAGAGTCATTTGACCCTTCGTTAAGACCAAGAGCCACCCTCAGTTTTTCTATAAATAGAGGCCTAGGGCTTCATTATTTTTCACGAATTCATTCAAGCTATAGAGAGAGAAAGTATATAGAGAATAAGAGAGAGAGAATAAAAGTATTCTGCTACTTCACTTTTCCAATATCCAGTTCTTTTAAGGTAAGGGGTGTTATTCTTTCTTATTCATGAAGAGAACTTTTGTTATTCCATTTCTTATTATTCTGTTGGAATAACCTGTATACGCGGTCTACCCTATACTTGGTGACATTCTTCTATTATTCTGTTGGAACATCCTGTCTGTGTGTTTTACACCGGACCTAGTTCTGTTTTTATTATTATTCTGTTGGAACATCCTGTCTGTGTGTTTTACACCGGACCTGGTTCCGTCTTTATTATTATTCTGTTGGAACATCCTGTCTGTGTGTTTTACACCGGACCTGGTTCCGTCTTTATTATTATTCTGTTGGAACATCCTGTCTGTGTGTTTTACACCGGACCTGGTCCCGTCTTTATTATTATTCTGTTGGAACATCCTGTCTGTGTGTTTTACACCGAACCTGGTTCCGTCTTTATTATTATTCTGTTGGAACATCCTGTCTATGTGTTTTACACGGGATCTGGTTCCGTCTTTATTATTATTCTATTGGAATATCATGTCTGTGCGTTTTACGCCGGACCTGGTTCCATTATTTATTATTCTGTGGGAATAACCTGTCTGTGCGGTTTATCGCATGCATGGTGATTTCTTTTGTTATTCCATTCTTTATTATACTCAGTTGGTTAAGTTTTGACTTCTACACTCCATGAAATTTGTGGAATATCCTTGATAATTGCGTTTCATCCACTATTTTTTCATGAAAATATTCTTCTAAGCATTTTTGAATTTTACTCCACAAAGCAGTATCATGTTGACAATTTGGACGTTGTTAATTCTTGGATAAATTAATTCTTGAACTTGTTTTATTGAATTCTTATATCATTGTCATCATCCTCATGTTTATAAAATGTTAAAAGTCATCTGTGGCCTGTAGTGCATAGATGGACTTGGTATGATTATGACCAGGGATTATTCGGTATAATCATGACCGTAATGTTACAAATGATGTGGTAAAAGTCCTCATTGGCCCGTAGTGTATTGATGGACAGTTGTTGGCATGATCATGACCATTAATGAATACACGAATATCTTTGGCCGTAGTGCAGGGGTGATTCGATGATGTGGATTATTTTATTAAGCTGAGTTCCAGCGATCACAGTGTTGAAAAACTTTTTAAATAATAAAAGATAGTAGAGTTTATTTTCTACTTGACTCTTTTAATGGATTGCTTGTTCCGCTGCAGTTAAACTTGATTTCTATTATATTTTATCAGTTTAACATTGTTGAAGGCTAATGATAATTTATTCTGCATTATCTTAGTCATAATATTTCTTACTGGGCTAGTTGAGTTCACCCTTTCTTTCACTGTTCTCTTCAGGAAATGAGAACGTAGCTGGGACAAGTCGGGGAACGGAGTGATGGTCCGAATGATAGTATTAGTTACTAGTCCTCACTATTCTATGTAATGGTGTGTTAATAAATGTAATGAGGACTCCTTTTGAGTATGAATACTCTCTAGAAGATAATATTTGTATTCAAACTCACAGTTTATGTTTTGTCGTATTGTACACGACAGTTGTATTAGTAAGTTGTATTTGTATTCTGTACCATGTAAGTGGCGACCCAAGATGGGTGATGTATACCTGATTTTGGGGGCGTCACAGTAACAACCCCAAAATAGGTCCATTCCATCCAACCTATTCTGAGTCGCCAAATACATGGTACAGAAAATAACTACAACTTTATTACAACAATTGTCGTGCAAAATACAACAACACATATGCTGTGAGTTTTGATACAAATATATACCAAATGTAACTCATGTCCCAACCGTGGATAGCACCTCACAATGACACCTTACATAAAGATATAGTCAAAAACTGTTTTAGAAATTAGAATCTTTAGGAAGTGCTCAAGGAAACCTTCGTACATGGGAGGCCATGCTTCTAGGTTATGATAGATATCATACGGCCACAGAATTATCATTGGTTGACCCATTAGACCCCAAAGAAAAACGAGAAGATTACTATCATATTCTTCCCAATGGTGAGTCTTCTCTTGACTTATCAATATCTCCACTGTCTCTAATTGAGAATTATACTTCAAACAAATACCAAGATTATATAAGTAGTGCTCGTAAATATACTCAGCAAGTGAATGCGCACAACCCTGTCTTATAATGACACGAAGTTGTATGACATTTTGACATCTTGCATGATAGTGGCAAAACACCCTTCCAACGTTGGGTTCGCCTCACCCTAGATGATTCACCAAATATAACTACTAAATGATGACCACCGTTCTATTCCCTTGTTACCCCCGCTCGACCCAGCTACACTCTTACTACCTGAAAGGAATTTTGAAACAGAAGGGTGAACACAACTAGCTCAGTAAAGAATATCATGACTAAAAATAAATAAGTTATCAATAGCTTTCAACAGTAATAAATCAGAGATTTAGAAGAGTCAAATAGACCATAAAGTCTATTATCTTCTCCATGTTAAAAGTCCACCAACAATGTTTTATCCCTGTAACATCAATCAACAATTTCACTCCACAATCACGTGTATAACTCATAATCATAATTGTAGTTCTAAATTCCTCTTCTCATCCAAGACAAAGATAACTTTCATCACCTGAAACACCAAAGATCATGGTTATACCAAATCACAGTTTATATTCATAATCATACTAATAAATTTATCTTTACACTGCGGCCCAAAGATATTTATCAATAAGTCATCTTTGCACTACATGCCAAAGATATTTAACAACAGGTCATCTTTGCATTACGAGCCAAAGATATTCATCAACAACTCATCTTTACACTACAGGCCAAAGATATTCCACAACAGTTCATATTTGCACTACAGGCCAAATATATTCATATCTCAAAAAAATATATAATCATTTTAGAATTTATATAAACAATAATTATAACCATGTTAATCAATTCACCTTTACACTTAAGCTAACAATATTCAATTATAAATTCAATGGTCATGATCATACCAGTCACAATTCAACTTTTCCACTACTGGCCAAAGAGAACCCTAGTTATGATCATACTAATAATCTACCCATCTTTACACTCAAGTGAAAGAGAATATCATCATTAGGGTTATAAAAAATGTTATATATGATAATAAAAACAATATAATCAATATATAGTTTAATCTCCAAAGTAATATTCATAAATCAACTATAATTTGGTTAGAAAAAGAAACCAATTTTTTGTCGTGAATAGTAACAGTGAATAGTAACTCGTGAATAGTAACCCATAAATAGTAAATTCGACATAAAAAGGTAGAAATTTCACAATAAAATCTATACCAATATTTCGGTATAATGATATTGAAATAACATTTCTTAAACTTATAAACAATTTATTTTAATTGTTTACACTTTACTAAATAATGCATTTAATCATCCTAAAATTTCAAACTCATAAGATTTCATCAACAATAACCAAAACCCTCTAAAAAAATCTGCATATACCTCATATAGGATTCTCAAGCCATAAAATCCTATTTTCTAATTTTCTTACTTCACATAACATATTTAATTCATTTTCTCATAACTAGTCCATTTTCATGAAAAATATCAAATCAGTTTCAAAAAAATTTCTTTTCTAGGATTTAGCAGAATATAGTCTCATATTGAACATATATTTTTCTCAAAATTTTTAAAACTCAATTACTATTTTTTCGTATGGCCAAAACCGTCGAATATTTAGACATTTATCATAAATTGTACTTTTATCCAAAAATTCCGAAATTCACAGAGTACACTAATATTATATAGATGTACTCTCAATAAAAATTTTATCAATTTTGGAGTTAACCACAAAGAATTATAAGCGGTTACTTTTAAATTAGTCTTTTCTCATAAAATTCACAACTCTTAATCTATACATCCAAAAATCGCCATTTTTGGACACAATCAAGAAAACTCATCAAATTATCATTTCAAATTTTTTCAGATTTTTCCGAAGGTCAGAAGAATTACGAACTGAAAAACATAATAACCCTTACAATCCCTTACTATCCCTTACAATCCCTTACTATCCCTTACAATCTCTTACCTCAAAAGAGCAGCACTTCTGACTGGATATCGCATATAACGCTGAAGAAAACTTGCACCGATGAATATCAACTCATCAAGTATCTAAATACTTATAAAATATACTCAATAATCTAGAGAGAAAAAGAGAGAAAGCTTATGAATTCTGGTGTATTTTTCAATTCTAACTTAGTCCTCTATTTATAGAAAAATATTAGCACGCCGAAGCAGACTTGACCTGCTACCTGATGGCTTTACCTGCTACTATTGTCACCCACCACATTTAAAATAAAATTCAGCACATTTCTTCACCAACCAAGAGTGGGGCCCATCAATTCTAGAATTTTTCACCAAAATGATTAACTCCGAAAATTCAACAATTTCTAAACTAGTCATCTCGTAAAATTCATAATAAATCATACGTTCATTTTTAAAGGTTCAAAATTTGTGGACATATACTCAACTTATATATGTATAACATATCCAAAAATTACCACGATCCAACGGTCGGATTAAAAATTATAACCCCCGCAAAATATCTCAAAAACCCTAATTTTTAATACCTCCATTCCGACAAAAATACTGATAAAAACCTCAACATTAACTCCTTCATTTTTAACCACAAAAATATATCCCTCATTTATATCCACATAAAATAAATATTTCCTTATCATATGAATCAATAATTAATTATTCACAAATAATATTATGGAGTCACAATTATGACAATCAGGTCGTTCCCAGGAAAGAGGGGGCTTTTCAATAAGGATTTCTCCTTACTAGCGCGCAATTAGATGACCAAACCTCTTCTTAGACAGAACTTTCTAGACATTGCCAATAATGCTATCTAATAATATTATTCAAATAATATGAATTATTGATTTGATAATAGAAAATACTGTGCAGCAACAATTATTGAAACAACAATAATATAAAACATCAACGCAGTAATTATTGTAACAACCCAAAAATAGGTCCATTCCATCCAACCTATTCTGAGTCGCCAAATACATGGTACAGAAAACAACTGTAACTTTATTACAATAATTGTCGTGCAAAATACAACAATACATATGCTGTGAGTTTGGATACAAATATATACCAAATGTGACTCATGTTCCAACCGTGGACATCACCTCACAATGACACCTTACATAAAGGCATAGTCAAAAACTGTTTTAGAAATTAGAATCTTTGGGAAGTGCTCAAGGAAACCTTCGTATGTGGGAGGCCATGCGTCTAGGTTATGATAGATATCATATGGCCACAGAATTATTCTTGGTTGACCCAATAGACCCCAAAGAAAAACGAGAAGATTACTATCATATTCTTCCCAATGGTGAGTCTTCTCTTGACATATCATTATCTCTACTGTCTCTAATTGAGAATTATACTTCAAACAAACACCAAGATTATATAGGTAGTGCTCGTATATATACTCAGCAAGTGGATGAGCACATCCCTGTCTTATGATGACACGAGGTTGTATGTCGTTAGACATCTTGTATGATAGTGGCAAACCACCCTTCCAACATTGGGTACACCTTATCCTATTGAATTCACCAAATAAAAATACTAAATGAACTTTTCTATACTGCTTCGGGAGAACATCCACAGCTAGAGACCACCGTTCTATTTTCCCGTTACCCTCGTTCGACCCAGCTACACTCTTATTACCTGAAAAGAATTGTGAAGCAAAAGCGTGAGCACAACTAGCTCAGTAAAGTATATCATGACTAAAGATAATTAAATTATCAATAGCCTTCATTAATAATAAATCAGAGATTTAGAACATATGGTAAATGATAAAAATTTCAACCATAGTTGCAGCGGAACGAGCAATCCATTAGAAGAGTCAAATAGACTATAAAGTCTATTATCTTCTCCATGTTAAAAATCCATCAACAATGTTTTACCCCTATAACATCAATCAACAATTCTGGTCCACAATCATATGAATAACTCATAATCATAACTGTAGTTCTAAATTCCTCTTCTCATCCAGGACGAAGATAATTTTCATCACCTATCTTTACCTGAAACATCAAAGATCATGGTTACACCAAATCACATTTCCTATTCATAATCATACTAGTAACTTCATCTTTGCACTACGGCCAAAGATATTCATTTGTATCACCAGTTGGTCTTGTTCATCTTTGCACTACTGGCCAAAGATATTCAACAACATGTCATCTTTGCACTACGGGCCGAAGATATTCATCAACAATTCATCTTTGCACTACAGGCCAAATATATTCCTCAACAGTTCATATTTGCACTACGGCCAAATATATTCATCAACAGTTCATATTTGCACTACAGGCCAAATATATTAATATCTCAAAGAAATATATAATCATTTCAGAATTTATATAAACAATAATTATAACCATGTTGATCAATTCACCTTTGCACTTAAGCTAAAGATATTCACTTATAAATTTAATGGTCATGATCATACCAGTCAACAATTCAACTTTTCACTACTGGCCAAAGAGAACCCATAGTCATGATCATACCAGAAATTTACCCATCTTTACACTCAAGTCAAAGAGAAATATCATCATTAGGGTTATAAAAATGTTATATATGATAATAAAATCAATATAATCAACATATAAATTTAATCTCAAGAGTAATATTCATAAACCAACTATAATTTGGTCAGAAAAAGAGAATAGTAACTCGTGAATAGTAACTCATGAATAGTAACTCATGAATAGTAAACTCGACACAAAAAGGTAGAAATTCTACAATAAAATACATACCAATATTTTGGTATAATGATATTAAAAGAATAATATTTCTTAAGCTTATAAACAATTTATTTAAATTGTTTACACTTTACTTAATAATGCATTTAATCATTCTAAAATACCAAACTCATAAGATTTTATCACCAATAATCAAAACCCTCATAAAAAATCTGCATATACCTCATATAGGATTCTCAAGTCATAGAATCCTATTTTCTAATTTTCTTACTTCACAAAATATATTCAATTCATTTACTCATAACTAGACTATTTTCATAAAAAATACCAAATCAGTTCCAAAAATATTTCTTTCCTGAGATTTAGCATAATATAGTCTCATAGTGAACATATATTTTTCTAAAAATTTTTAAAAGTCATTTACTATTTTTCATATGGCCAAAACAACCGAATATTTAGACATTTATCAAAAATTATAATTTTGTCCAAAAATTCTGAAATTTACAGAGTATACTTCTATCATATACATGTACTCCCAATAAAAATTTCATCAATTTTGGAGTTAACCACAAGGAATTATAAGCGGTTACTTTTAAAATAGTATTTTCTCATAAAATTCATAACTCTCAATCTATAAATTCAAAAATCACCATTTTTGGACACAATCAAGAAAACTCATCAAAATATCATTTCAAATTTTTCCAGAATTTTTTAAGGTCAGAAAAATTACTAAACTGAAAAACATAACAACCCTTAAAATTCCTTACTATCCCTTACCTCAAAAAAGCAGTACTTCTGATCGGTATGCAAAGCCAAAGGAAACTTGCACTGAATAGCAACTCTCAAAGTATCTAAATACTCACAAAATATGTTTCATAATATAGAGAGAGAAAGCTTATGTTTCTGGCGTGATTTTCAATTCTAACTTAACCCTCTATTTATAGGAAAATTTTAGCAAACTTGACCTGCAACCTGATGGCTTTACCTGCTACTATTCCCACCCACCACATTTGAAATAAAATTCAGCACATTTCTTCACCAATCACAAGTGGGGCCCACCAATTCTAGAATTTTCCGCCAAAATGATAAACTCCGAAAATTCAACAATTTCTGAACCAGTCATCTCGTAAAATTCATAATAAGTCATACGTTCATTTTTAACGGTTCAAAATTTGTGGGCATATACTCAACTTATATATGTATGACATATCCAAAAATTACCACGATTCAACGGTCGGATTAAAAATTATAACCCCCGCAAAATATCTTAAAAATCCTGATTTTTAATACCTCCATTCCGACAAAAATACGGATAAAGACCTCAACATTAACTCCTTCATTTTTAACCACAAAAATATATCCCTCGTTTATATCCACATAAAATAAATATTTCCTTATCATATGGATCAATAATTAATTATCCACAAATAATATTACAGAATCACATTTATGACAACCAGACCGTTCCTAGGAACGAGGTGGCTTTCCAATAAGGATTTCTCCTTACTAGCGCGCAATTAGATGACCAAACCTCTCCTTAGACAGAACTTTCTAGACATTGCCAATAATGTTATCTAATAATATTATTTAGATAATATAAATTATTGTTCCGATAATAGAAAATACTGTGTAGTGACAATTGTTAAAACAACAGTAATATAAAATATCAACGCAGCAATTATTGAATCAATAAAATATAATATTGAACAGTAATTACTGTAATAATTATTGAGTAGTGCCTTCTTACGTAAGAATCAATAATTTCAAAAATACTATGCAATACTGTGTGCTACTGTGCAATAACGCGTATTACTGTATTTTAACCACCGGGTATTCCAACAGTGTTAACGGTGACAACTACGCCGTTATTTGTAAAAACTCAAATTTGTCATTTTTTTCACCTGACAGTTATTCATTATGGGGCCCACAAATAGCTGCGCTGTCGTACGAATATTCCCCGACAGAAAGAATATTCCACGACCAAACGAATATTCCCCGACAACAATGATTATTTTATAACCACTTGCTTATTTTGAAAAAAAATTCATATTTTACCCATAACTTTAAACTTTTATCAATTTAACCATTTACTGAATAGTAATTATAAGAAAAATTGAATACTTTTATTTCATAAAATTCGGGGTCTTACAATTATTGAATCAATAAAATAAAATATTGAACAGTAACTACTGTAACAATTATTGAGTAGTGCCTTCCTTCGTAAGAATCAATAATTCAAAAATACTGTGCAATCCGTGTGCTCCTGTGCAACCACGCGTATTACTGTATTTTAACCACCGGGTATTCCAACAGTGTTAATAGTAACAACTATGCCGTTATTTATAAAAACTCAATTTTTATCTTTATCTTCATCCAATCGTTTTCCGTTATGGGACCCACAAATGGCTGCGCCGTCGTACGAATATTCCCCGACAGAAAGAATATTCTACGACCAAACGAATATTCCCCGACAACAATGAATATTTTATAACCACTTGTGTATTTTGAAAAAAAAATCATATATCACCCTTAACTTTAATATTTATCAATTTAACCATTTACTTAATAAAAAAATTGAATACTTTTATTTCATAAAATTTGGAGTCTTACACCGGGTGATTTCTTTTGTTATTCCATTCTTTATTATACTCAGTTGGTTAAGTTCTAACTTCTATACTCCATGAAATTAGTGGAATATCCTTGATAATTGCGTTTCATCCAGTATCTTTTCATGAAAATATTATTCTAAGCATTCTTGAATTTTACTCCACAAAGTAGTATCATGTTGGCAATTTAGACGTTGTTAATTCTTGGATAAATTAATTCTTGAACTTGTTTTATTGAATTCTTATATCATTGTCATCATCCTCATGTTTATAAAATGTTGAAAGTCATCTGTGGCTTGTAGTGCATAGATGGACTTGGTATGATTATGACCAGGGATTATTCGGTATAATCATGACCGTAATATTACAAATGATGTGGTAAAAGTCCTTATTGGCCCGTAGTACATTGATGGACAGTTGTTGGCATGATCATGACCATTAATAAATACACAAATATTCTTAGCCCGTAGTGCATGGATAATTGTGGTCGTGATACTAAAGAATATCTTTGGCCGTAGTGCAGGGGTGATTCGATGATGTGGATTATTTTGTTAAGCTGAGTAAACTTGATGTTCGTTATATTTTATCAGTTTAACACTGTTGAAGACTAATGATAATTTATTCTGCATTATCTTAGTCATAATATTTCTTACTGGGCTAGTTGAGCTCACCCTTTCTTTCACTGTTCTCTTCAGGAAATGAGAATATAGCTGGGACGAGTCGGGGAACGGAGTGATTGACCAGATGATAGTATTAGTAGTACTCACTATTCTGTTAAATAGTGTGACAATAATTGTAATGAGAACTCCTTTTGAGTTTGTATAGTCTCTAGTAGACAATAATTGTATTCAAACTCACAGTTATGTTATGTCGTATTGCACACGACAGTTGTTTTAGTAAGTTGTGTTTGTATTCTGTACCATGTATCTGACGACCCAAGATGGGTGATGTATACCTAATTTTGGGGGCGTCACACTTTATGAAACAATTAATCTTACACTTAAGTAATACTTTTTAGATAGTATGTAATTTTCATAATTGTCCTGACTAACATTATAGGAATTCAAGTCGACTTTGAGTTCAAAAATATTAAAAGTTACTTCAAAAAATCAAGAATTTTATATTTTGAAGTGCTAAATACAATTTTGTCCCTCAGAGTATGATTCATTTTACACTTATAACCCTAATGTTTAAATTTTTACATTAACATACTTCAAGTATACTTAAGTAAACAAAAGTGACCCCAAAAAAAAATTCGGCAAAAAAATGTATTTCACTATATTTTATAATTTAGATTGTATTTCACTGTATGTTGTTATTAAAATAATAAATCCACGTATATACAGTTAAACCAAATACCACTTCACACTCAATCTCCAAAATTCCCTTCCCATCACCGAGATAAAACCAGTCAACCCTACTAAGGTCTCTCAATTTGTTCCCCACTTCAACAAAAACCTCTCTCTGATTCTTGCTCCGCCGCTCGTCCGCTGTGAGTAAGGGAGTATCTAATCGAATATGTATAACCTTGCTCAGATTCTACACATTTTTATTCAAACTATTTTTTATGTTCTTATTTAGATCATATTATTAACGAATCTGAGTTTCGCTCGTATTTTTTCGAGTCAAGCCTAATCAAGCCCGAACTGTTCGGATCATTTACAGCCTTACTATTCTCGTTATTCCTATTCAGTTTTGATTCGGAGATTTGTTTTTGTATCTTCTATCGACTGATTGGGTGCCTCCCTAACTATTTTTAATATGAGTTGTGTGGGTTGGAACCATATAATTATTGTTTAAATATAGGTCGATGTGACGTCCCCAAAATAGGTCCAATCCACCCAACCCATTCTGAGTCACCAAATACATGGTACAGAAATCAAATACAAATATCATTAATCTAACTGTCGCGCAAGATACGACAACACATATGTTGTAAGTTTTAATATAAATATTATCTTCTAGACAATATCCAAACTCAAATAAAGTCCTCATTATAATTATTGATACACTATTTCACAAAATAGTGAGGACTGATATAACAACTGTCTTGAACCATCACTCCACACCCCGACTAGTACCATTTATATTCTCGCTTCCTGATGAGAAAAATAGAACAAAAAGGAAAACAATGAGCTCAACTAGCCCAATAAAGAATATTATAACTAAGATAATGCAGAATAAATTATCCTTAATCCTCAACAGGGAAAAATATGGTAGAATACAATAAACAATAAGTTTTAGATCAACAACTACAGCGAAAACAACAATCCATTAGAAGAATCGAGTAGAACATGAAATCTACTATCTTCTATGATTTAAAAGTCCATCATCAATATTTTATCCCTGTAACATCATTCAATAAATATTTCAATTCAATGAATTATCCATGCACTATAGGCCAAGGATATTCGTTCGTATCACCAGTGGTCATGATCAAGCCAAACATCTGTCTATCTTTGCATTACGGGCCAAATATATCAATCAACAATTCATCTTTGTACTACGAGCCAAATATATTCATCAATCAACAGTTCATATTTGCACTATGGGCAAAAGATAACTTCCGGTACAATATAAGTATGAGGAGGATGACAATGATATAAAGATTCAATCAAGTAAAATAAATGATAAATATTAGAGAATTATAATTTAATTTATCCAGAGTTCAAAAATGTTCAAATTGTCAACATGATAACTGCTTTGTGGAGTAAAATTCAAGAATAATATTCATGTATCAAAATTAATCTGGACAGAAAAGATATTAATTTTTGTCATGAATAGTATCCCGGGTAAATAGTATCCGAGTGAATAGTAACTCGTGAATAGTATTTCGTGAATAGTAACCCGACATGAAAATATGGAAATTTATCAAGAAAGTTCAGACCAATATCCCCGTGAAATGAAATTAGATGAAGCGCAAAACTTAAAGAATTTCTAATCATTTCAGGAATTATAGAAGCAATACTTACCATAGTAAGTTTAAATATAGGAATACGAAATAAAATAATATATCTTTCATAATATGGAGTATGAAATAAAATAATACTTTTTACGAGTATTGTAAAAAGAATAATATATTTTACCTCAAAAGAATAGCACTTCTGACTGAAATATCAGATATAATACTGAAGGAAACTTGCACTGTATAACAACACTCAAAATATCTAAATACTCACAAAAATACGCTCGATATTATAGAGAGAGAAACTTCTGATTCTGGTGTGATTTTAAATTATAACCTAAGCACCCTATTTATAGGAAAATATTTAGAACGCCAAAACAGAAAATTTAATAAAATATTATATTTATAAAAAAAAAATTCGCACACCTCCTTGACCATTTCATCAGGCCACACAAGTGGGGACTACTTCACAAAAAATGTTTTTTAATAAAAAAATATTTATAACCCCAAAATCAATTATTTCGAAACTTCAATAATTCATAATAAATAGACCTCTTATCAGAAAAATACTAATTTTATGTCTATTCCATATGAAATTTAATTCTCTACAACTTTGTAGAATTTTTTTTTCCCAAATTCCAAACGAAAAATGATCGAAATCTATATACGGACGAACTTGCTGGCTATAATCAAATTTTAGTAAAAAAAATGGGGTCCACCAACATATTTAACATGTTTTTGTAACAAAAATACTCCGAATCCAATTTGCTATCTTCCTCCTCATTCATTCATATATCATGCATTCATTGTAAAAATATCACCGTTATTATATTATTATATTATACATTTATAATGTAATATAATAATATATTTGAATAAATTATTTTATCAGAAAATATAAAATATCAATTTTCAACAATTGTTACTTTTCTAAAAATTCATTCATTTATATCCACATTAAATAAATATTTCTTTATCATATAAATCAACAATTAATTATTCACAAATAATATTACAGAACTACAATATTGACAACCAGGTCGTTTTCAGGAAAGAGGAGGCTTTCCGATAAGAATTTTTTCCAACTGGCGTGCAATTAAATGACCAAACCCCTTTTTCTAAACAGAACTTCTTTAGACATTGCTAATAATGCTATCTGTGAATTAATGATCCGATAATGAAAAATATTGTGCATTGACAATTATTGAATTAACAATAATATAAAAATATTATGCAATATTGTGTGCTACTGTACAACAACGCGTATTACTTTACTTTATTCACCAGGTATTCCAACAGTTTAACGGTAACCGTTACACCGTTATTATTAAAAAAATTCATTCGTGTCGTTTTCTTCATCCGACAACAAGAATATTTCACGTCCAAAAGAATAGTCCCTGACAACAATTAATATTTTATAACCACTTGCATATTTAAAATATTTGCGCATTTTACCCATAATTAACCACATTAATCAAATCAACACCTTATTATTCAAAATAATAATAAAATAAAAAATTTATTCATAAAAAGTTGGGGTCTTACAGCCGACCCATATTTTAAATTTCTAACTTACCTTTTTTATGATTCAATAAAATAAATTATTATTAGATATATCATGTGTATACATAATCACCAAATATTTTATTTTTTTTAGTTTGGGGATGGGGGTAGAGAATGTATACATAATCACTAAATATTTTTTTTTGTAGGGGCAGGATTGTATACATAATTATTGATTATTATTTTTTGGAGAATGGGGGTGGGGATGTATACATAATCACTGAATATTAATTTTTTTAGGCGTGATGGTATAATAATCACTAAATATTATTTTTTTTAGATGTGGGGGTGGCGGTGGGGGTGTATACATAATCAGTAATATTTTTTTTAAGGAGTGGAGCGGGGTGGCGTGGGGCTGTATACATAATCAGTAAATATTTTTTTTAGGGTGGGGGTTAGAGTGGGTTGAGCGTAGGAGTGGGAGAGGTTGGCATTGGGCTGGGCTGGGCTGGGTGGGGTGGGATGTATATATAATCAATAAATATAATATATTTTTTGTGAGGGTGAGGGTGGGGATGGGGGTGCGGGGTAGGCGAGGTGGGGGTAAATATTATTTTTTTGAGTGGGTTGGGGGTGGGGATGGAGTGCATACATACTTACTGAATATTATTTTTTTGGATGGTGGGGGTGTATAAATAATCAGTGAATATTATTTTTTTTGAATAAAAAATTTCTGAATTTGGGGTAGAAATAACTTTTAATTTGAATTTCGAATAAAATATTGGTCGAAAAATGATTAATCGATTTGGACCTATATTTCTTTTTAAAAATATGGTTCGAAACCTTAAGTAACTTAAATAAATAAAATTAGTTAACCAATCAATTTGGTTATAGTTAATATGAGTCGACCTAATAATTAACCAACTATATTGTCAGGTCTAACTTCTAAATATGAGACTCGTTCAGTATTCATGTTTCATGCGAAAATATCAAATTTATTTTATGTAGAAATAAGAGTTGTGTTGAAAAAACTCTTAAGAGTATGGCCCAGATTAAGAAATACTAGTAGACAAATGAAAGCCATAGATTTAAAATAGTGGGGTCCGTCCGTCCGTCCGTATTAATTTAACTTCAGGATAATTGTGGGCTATCGCTTTTGGGATTTCAATTCCCAGGCCGGTCGCCATGTGCCGATTTGAAAGGGTGTGTGCGTGTCGGGTGAAGTGTCCCGTAAGTAAGTAGTAGTAGTAGTCATTTGGATTTGGTTTTGTATTTCGATGTCGTTGTTACTCGTTAGGGTTGATGGTCCACCAAGCAGATGGTGTTAAAAATACAGGTTTGTTGGGCCTATAGCATTTGCTGCTCCATTGGTATAAGTGACATTACCCAGTACGGACAATGACAATCTGTGTCTTACCAGTTGCGAACGAGATTCGTCTTTTCTGTCGGCTGGCTGCACATGGAGAAGAGAGAACTCAGAAGTCAGAACATGGCACGGGCCACCCACCAGTTGTCAACTATGACTAGTGGATTGGCTAGTTTTGCCCAATTGAATGAAATTCCCCATCCTCTCAATATAAATTAATTATTATTGATTTTTTTATTTTAAAATAAAAATAAAAAATATATTATCAATACAAGTATTTATCTTTTATCTCAATAATTTTAATGAGAACAGCCCAATAACTGCTGTGCTTCTGTTCCGTGTATACTTAATTTTATGTTGCGTCAGTATTTCTGTCTGTTAGTAGTTTCTAATGACTATAACTAGTGGGGTGGGGCGGGGTGGGGTGGGGTGCGGAGTAGAAGAAGACGAGGAAAGAGATGGAAAAAGGAAATAAAAAGCTTCCTTTCCCTCTAAATCTTTAAGAAAATTTTGATGAGAAAAAAATTCAAGACCAGTCATGTTTTCTTTTTCTCTTCCGTTGTCCTATTTATCAATATATTTTTGTTAATACACAAAAAAAAAACACTTTTACTAATCATATCTTGTTACTAAACTAATAATTTATTATTTTTAGAAGTATACATGCAATAAAAAGTTATCTTTAATATTAACAAACTTTTTTAAATGATAGGAGTATAAATTACAAATACTATTTTAGTATATTTTTTATTTCCTAGTTATGTATAGTAATATTAGCATGGAAAACTAGAAAGTAATATATTACTTATGAAAGATAAAATTAATAAAGTACAATAAAAAACATATAAGGTTTTAAGAAGAGGGTTGATATGTTATCAGAATATATTAAAATAATAAGTGTCGTTTAAAATATTAAATTTTATTTGAATAATTATAAAAATATTGTTAAAACATATATTAAATTTAACAATATCATTTTTATTTTTAAAATCTCAATCACCTTTAAAAAAACAAAAAAAAAAATCGGTCCCACAAAAATATATTGAGAGGGTTGGGGATTGAAAAAACAGGTACACCATAGGTGGAAATTTGGAGATAATTTTAAAATTAAAAATCTCACAAAATGACATTAAAGATTTAACCTTGATCTGTCCTACTATTTCATTCGGCCATTGAATTTTGCTACCAAAAAAAATAAAATAAAATATCATATTCCTTTTGTAATAATAATAGCAGTACAAGTTTAGGGTTTTATTTTTCACGTGTGATTTTAAATCGGGAAACCGTTCAAGTCTGGAACAATTACAAAAAATTGTTGAAACTTAATATGTAGAATATTTGTTATTTTCAAAATATAAAATAAATTTATATAAGTATCACATTTGTTATTTTCAAAACTTAAATAAAATTATAGTAATTTTAAAAATTTTCAAAAAATTAGAATACAGCTCTAATTTAGGAACCAACTTAATAAATATCAAAAAAATATAACACATTATTTAGAGTCTCAATTTTAAAACTCCTATAATTACTCTTGTGGGATCAAAATAAAATATCGAATAACGTGTCAAACTGTCAATGGTTAGTTAATACATATTAACCATTTAATTAAAAATATTAACATCTATTTAGGGGGTGTTTGATAAAAATTGAATGAATCTGAATCTGAATAAAAAAAACTATTTAATAATTGACATGTCTCAAACATCTGAATAACATATTTTTATTATTTTATCCATCTGAAAAAAATTTAAAATTATTGTAAATTTATTTAACATTATTTAATATAATAGTTAATATAATAAATAAATAAAAATTCCTTCAACCCATTCAGCCAAAAAATGGAGCTTAACCATTAAGCCAAAATCGCCTGAATAGCTGACCCATTCAGTCATTCAGACGATTTTTTTTTAAACAAACGTACTAAATAATTAAATCTGTTAGTCATTCAGTGCTAATCAAACATCCTCCTAGTGAGAGTCGCTAAGCAGCTGTTATTGAAAGATTCTCACTTTTTTTTTCCTGGTAAAACAAATTTTAGCGTATTCCTTTTTGAAAAAGTACTAAGAAATAATGTGATTACTCCGACTAAGTAGGACTGGGCATCTCTTCCGGGTTTTTTTTTCAGTTTTTCAGATCGAATCGAACTGGTCGGTTCGGTACAAAAAGAATCGGTCCATTTTGGTACAAAAAAATCGTTATATACCGGTATTTCGGTACGACATTTTTGTGGTTCGGTATATACCGATTTTCTATTTTTTTAATAATAATTATTATATTACTTTTCGGTAAAAATCAGTACCGAACCGATAAACCGGTTCGGTATACCGGTCCAACCGGTATCAGTATCAAAACTTGGCCAATTTTGATATCGGTTCAGTTCGGCCTGGTATTTACTGGTTGTCCACCCCTACAACTAAGGAAATCCGTTTGGTAACCATTTTTACTTTCAAATTTTTGTTTTTGTTTTTATTTTTTTTAAATTAAAAACAAAAATAGTTTTTTATAAATATTTTTATTTTAAAAAAGTTGAAGTAAAATCATATTTGACAGTAAAAAAGTGAAAATACAAAAAAGAGTTGTTTATTCAATTTTGATAACACAATAAGTTATTTCAACTCTAATGAGTTTCAAGCACAATAACAAAAGTTCAAACTCTAACTCACTTAAATATAATTATCAAAAAATAATGTTTGATTTTTATTTTCACCAGCAAAATATATATATATATATATATATATATATATATATATATATATATATATATATATATATACAGATAAAAAATAAAAACAATTACCAACCCCACCTTGAGTGAACATAGCAATCATTGTATCTAAAAATAAAATAGGTTATAATAAATCATAATATATATGATAATAAATGTATGTCACGTCCCGTTAAAGTTTATCAACTTAACAAATTGTTAGAAATGCCGACATTTAAAAAACGGAAGTGTTTAGCATGAAATTAATTTTGATCAATTGACCAATATAGTATCGACATACAAGTTGAGAAGTAAAAAACTTATAACCAACTAATAACAATAGTTTTGTTATTCTAGTATATAATTTTATTAGTAAATGATATATTTTAGATATTTTAATTTTATAATAGTAAAAATTTATTAACTATACTTAAATCAGTTTATTTTAGTTTATTAATATTAGAATAAAAGTGTTATTTCTTACTTTTTAGAAGTGAAATGATATATTTTCAAAATAATTTTCATATGAAATTGAAAACTAATTATTATACAAGGAATGTCACTTAAAAAAAATTATTTTGCTTATTATATAATAATTAATATATATAATTTATTTGAATATGAATTCTAGGTACGTATTTGAATTCGGGTATCCGCTATCTACCGGATATATTTACGATTGTATGTTAAACGAATATAAATACGCCTATATCCGTATTCGTATCCGTTTATTTGCGGATACATTTAATTTGGATACGGATATATCCATTTTTTTAATATGAATAATATCCGTTTTTTTCGAATACGAATTTTTCGATCACCATTTACAACCCTAGACTAACCGGATCCTTAAAAAACCAGGCTTGTCCCCTTAACGGCTCATGACTTTGCGCTTGTCCCACAAATGTAGTCGCGAATGACAATGAAAGGGGAAAAACAGAGTGCGTGTTTCCTTTTGAGTCAAATATTTTTTACCTCACTATATTTTATGACAACTTACAAATGTCGAACTATATTTTTTATTTTTAACAATTAACTAACTCAATTTGTGTTTTATTTCATAAATTTAAAATTTCGTCTTGACTGTTAAGTTTTTAACAACAAATTGACTTGACAATATCACATACATACAAAATCATAATAGTAAAAAAAAAAAAATTTAACTCCTCTATCCACATGAGCTTTAACCCACCCAATAACACCATCCCACCCACCCATCAAGCAACCAACCATTTATGAATCCATAACTCACAATTCACCAAAATCTATTCGCTAACAATATTATTTTTAATTAAATACGATTTTCAAAAACCAAATTAATATAACGATTTTGGGAAGTAAATGATTTGCCAAAATTAACAAACAAAGAGTGTAACGTCCTAGTTCCACATCAAAAAATAGGGAAAAAATTTGGCTGCTTATAAGGAAATAAGTTAATATCAATAGTGCCTTCAAGTCATGACCTTTTGGGTGAACCTGTGGTGGGCTACGATAACCCAAGAAGATATTATTGGGTCAGTGGGTTGAAGCCTTATTTTGATGGATTTGATTCGATTCGGACTTGGGATTTGACTTGAGATTTATTCCAGACTCAAAATTTAATCCGGGTTGTTTCATATGGTATCAAAGCTGACTCTCGAAATCTCGGGTCGGGTCATCCGATCGAGTTGCCAGAGGTGGGGACACGAAGCCAACCGGTATTATCCCACAATGGCTAGAGAGGCAAAGATCTTTGGGCCGTGTATGTGATCGGTTCTGACGGAGACGTCAGAAATTTAAGTGGGGAGTTTGTAACGCCCTAGTCCCACATCGAAAGATATGGAAAAAATTTGTCTGCATATAAGGAAATAAGTTACTACCAATAGTACCTTCAAGTCATGACCTTTTAGGTGAGCCTGTGGTGGGCTACGATGACCCAAGAAGATACTATTGGACTAGTGGTTTGAGGCCTTATTTTGATGAATTTGATTCGATTCGGACTTGATATTTGACCTGAGATTTGTTCTGGACTCGGGATTTGACTCGGGTTGTTTCAAAGAGTGTTTCTATTTATTCCCCAAATCTAACCCTAATTTTCCACGAGCATACCAGGAAATTGTATGGAAATCAACTAAAAATCCATCAATTTCGAGCTACCAAATCATTGGGCATTGATCATTGTGAAATTTTGAGCTAATAGAGTTTAAATTCACGATTAAATAGTATCCAAAACATTATCAAATCTCAACCAAAATTTGCTAACTTTATTTAGATCTAACTCTAAACCAAACCAAATAATAAAAAGAATAAGAAAATGAAGAAAAAAAAAAAGGAAGAGTACCTTAGATCTTGCAAAGATTACTTCGATATCTAAATGACGGCCACTTGTTTTGTTGAATATTGTAAGAAAATGATTTTTAATGAATATAATTTAAATCTTTTTATAATTATTATTCTAAACAGTAAAGTGTTAAATTGATAAAATAATAAGATAACAGTGATATGTACAAATTATAATATAAAACGTATATCGGGGAATATTTGTTATATTGGGGAATAAGTAAAGTACGACGGCGCCGAATCAACCAATTATTGGTGGGTCTCACAATAATATAATTGTCGGATACCAAAAATGATCGAAATAAATTTTTTCTAAATTTTTTTTATCAATGGTGCTATCACTTTTACTTGTTTAAATTCTCGGTGATAAAAGTACAGAAGCACGCACACAGTACTTTACAGTGGTACGCGATGTTACACAATATATCATAATTATTGATTCAATAATGGTTAGAGTAGCAATTGCATATTATTTTAACTCAATAATTTTTACAATAGCAACTGCACAATATTTTATATTATTAAATCAATAATTGTCACGCCACAATAACTCATATTATTTGATATAATATTATTAGGCCAATTAACATTATTGACAATGTCTACAGATTTATGTCGAAAAAATAAATTATTTGTTTGCTCGTCGTTTATATGGAAAAATCCATGTTTCATGAGAACGATCTAATTGTCAATATTATGAGTCTATAATATTTATATTCATAAAGATTTAGTGAGTACCCGTCTACTGTAACATGTACATGGATTTGGGGATGTCTCAGTAATTGTCACAGTATCTCATATTATTGAACCAATATTTGTCATCGTAGCAAGTATGGTAATGAAAAGTTGCATAAATGACAGTCATGAGTATTAAGTAGTTAGACATACTCATTATTTGAAGAAAAATAATACCCGCACTATTATTACATCAAGTTAATAATGTAAAAGATGAATAATATAATAAAAATTGATGAATGATATAAATTAAAAACATAGATAATAATAATTGATTAATATGTGTAAATCATTATGAATAAATAATGATAATTGATTAATATATGTAAATCATTATGAATAAATAAATTAAAGATAATGATAATAGATGAATAATATAATGATAAAATGTGATAGATGTTTGGCTATAAATAGGGGGCTTAGCATAAGAAGTTTCATATCTTCTTGCTTATTACTCGTTCCACCCTTTGGAAACTTCTTAGTGTAAGTATCTCTTGGAGTGTACTGAGGCGCTACCTCAGGTTTAGTTAAAGTGTAAGAATTGTTCAGGTTGATCAACTTCATAAAAATCTATATATAGTCACGTGCTAGGGTAAATGATATCATTTTCTTTCATAATGGTTAGGGATATCATTTTCTTTCATACTTGAAAGGGTTATCATTTTTTTTCATACTCCTAAATTTAAGGTAAAATATTATTATTCGTTTCTACAATATTATCATTAAATGGTGAAATTTTTTAAAATAATTAAAATTTCCTTAACAGTTGGTACTTTATGTAAGACCCCAAATTATTAATAAATAAAATTTAAATTCTCTCTATTTATTATTTTGAAATAGTAAGTGTTAAATTGATTAATGAGGTTAGTTATGGGTAAAATGCGCAAATATTTCAAATAAGCAGGTGGTTATAAAATATTCATTGTTGTCGGGGAATATTTGTTTGGTCGTGGAATATTCTTCATGTCGGGGAATATTCGTACGACGACGCAGTCTTTTGTGGGCCCCATAACGGAAAGCGATTGGATAAAGAAAACGACAAGTATATGTTGTTTATTAATAACGGCGTAGTTGTTACCGTTAATACTGTTGGAATACCCGGTGGTTAAAACACAGTAATACGCGTTGTTACACAGTAGCACACTGTATTGCACCAATTATTGATTCTTACGTAAGAAGGCACTACTCAATAATGGTTACAGTAATTACTGTTCAGTGTTTTATTTTATTGATTCAATAATTGCTGCGTTGATATTTTATATTACTGTTGTTTCAATAATTGTCAGTACACAGTATTTTCCATTATCAGATCAATAATTTATATTATTTGAATAATATTATTAGATAACATTATTGGCAATGTCTAGAAAGTTCTGTATAAGGAGAGGTTTGGTCATCTAATTGCGCACCAGTAAGGAAAAATCCTTATTGGAAAGCCCCCTCTTTCCTGGGAACGGCCTGGTTGTCATAAATGTGATTCTGTAATATTATTTGTGAATAATTAATTATTGATTCATATGATAAAGAAATATTTATTTTTGTGGATATAAATGAGGGATATATTTTTGTGGTTAAAAATGAAGGAGTTAATGTTGAGGTTTTTATCAGTATTTTTGTCGGAATAGAGGTATTAAAAATCAGGGTTTTTGAGATATTTTGCGGGGGTTATAATTTTTAATCCGACCATTGGATCGTGGTAATTTTTGGATATGTTATACATATATAAGTTGAGTATATGTCCACAAATTTTGAACCGTTAAAAATGAACGTATGATTTATTATGAATTTTACGAGATGACTGGTTCAAAAATTGTTGAATTTTCAGAGTTAATCATTTTGGTAGAAATTTCTAGAATTGGTGGGCCCCACTCTTGGTTGGTGAAGAAATGTGCTGAGATTTTTATTCAAATGTGGTGGGTGGGAATAGTAGCAGGTAAAGCCATCAGGTTGCAGGTTAAGTCTGCTTCGGCGTGCTAACATTTTTCTATAAATAGAGGGCTAAGTTAGAATTGAAAATCACACCAGAAACAAGTTTTTTCTCTTTCTTTCTCTAGATTATTGAGCAAGTGTCTTTCAGCCTTATACCGGTATTCCGACCAGAAGTACTGTCTTTACGAGGTAAGGGATGTTATTTTATTCAAAAATGATATTATTTCTTCAATATCATTATGCCGAAATATTGGTTGGAAATTTTTATCAAATTTAGAACTTTTCACGTCGGGGTTACTATTCACGAGTTACTATTCACCGAAAAATAAAATTTTCTTCTTTTCGTCCAAAATATCTATTCTGGGTACTAACTTTGATTGTATCCATGTTTTGATCATTCTTGAATTCTACTTCACTATGAATAATTATAAGGTATTTTTGGACATGGATAAATCGAAATACGAATCCTTAACATTTGTTATTTTGTTTCACTGGATTCGTTTTCTTTAAGATATTTTTCATCATCCTCAGTCCTAAATGATGATATTACAGAATATCTTTGGCCCGTAGTGCAAAGATGAATGATTAACTGATGAATATCTTTGGCCCGTAGTGCAAAGATGAACAGGTGTTGAGATGAACATGACCGACTGGTGATACAAATAAATATCTTTGGCCTGTAGTGCAAAGATGAATATTTGATTAAAGATGGTTATTGATTGTTGTTACAGGGATAAAATATTGATGATGGACTTTTAAATCTTAGAAGATAGTAGAACTCATTCTCTACTTGACTCTTCTAATGGTTTGTTGTTTCCGCTGCAGTTATTGATTTAAAACTTGTTGTCTATTGTATTCTATTAGATTTTTCCCTGTTGAAGACTAACGATAATTTGTTCTGTATTATCTTAGTCATAATATTCTTTACTGGGCTAGTTGAGCTCACCCTTTTCCTTTTTGTTCTATTTTTCTCAGGAGGCGAGAATGTAGCGAGTACTAGTCGGGGTATGGAATGATGGTTCTAGAAGTTACTTTAGTAGTCCTCACCATTTTTGTGAAATAATGTATCAATAATTGTAATGAGGACTTATTTGAGTGTGGATATTGTCTAAATGACAATATTTGTATTTAAACTCACAGTTCTTGTGTTGTAATAATAAAGATGTAGTTGTTTCTGTACCATGTATTTTGGCGACTCAGAATGGGTGTTGTATACCTATTTTGGGGGCGTCACACTTTATCGAATATCATTTCACCTGAATATTCCTATTGAATCTTAAATCGTTATATTTTAACGGTGAACCTTATATATTGTTCTTGAACTTTAGTCGATTTTCTGGATATCGTGTTAACGATTTGGAGCTTATTAAACTCTGGATAAATTAAATTATAAATATCTAATATTTATTATTCATTTTATTATTCTGACTATTTTTGTCCATTCATCATATCAATGATTTGTACTAATCATCAAAGACAATATGATTGTTGAGTAACCTTAGCCTATGTGGCAAAGACACGTGGTAAAAAATTTATTTGGCCTGGGTGCAAAAATGAATTGCTAATTAACATGATCATGACTATTAATGTTACAATTGAATATGTTTGGCCTGAATGCAAAGATTAATTGATCGGAATGATTATGATCAGAAACTGTTAATTGACATGAGTATAAACAGGAATTGTGAATTGATATAATTACGATCTTTAGTGTTACAAGTAAACCAGACGATGAAAGTTCTATTTGCCCTGGGTGCAAAAAGGAACTGTTGAGTAGTGTTACATGGATAAAATATCGATGATAAATTTTTCAATTGGAAATGATAGTAGACATTATGATCTATTTGACTTTTTTAATAGTTTGTTTATTCCGCTGTAGTTGTTTGTTGAAAACTTGTATCATATAACATATGTTCTAAATATACGATTTATTACTGTTGAAGGCTATTGATAATTTATTTATCTTAGTTATGATATTATTTTCTTGGGCTATTTGTGTTAGAGTTTATGCCCTAGAGGCCAATTATTTGATGTAATTGCTTAACATTTGATATTATTGTTGATTGAATAAATAAATGATTTTATTATGGTTTTAATTACTGCGTAATATAATTGTTAACATAATAAAATTCCTTAGAATAGTGATACAAATTATATAGTTTCAAGTATGTGACTTGAACATGAGATTATATAATTACAATTAGTATCATTGTTCTTAAATGTCCCTAGTCGAGTATCATTGTTGATGGGACAACAATGATGCATTGAGACTAGTATGTGGATTGACTGATGACCAAATCTCATTGGTCATAAATATATGAGATATTAAGTCAATGCATAGGTACATGTTAGAGAACAATGTACTGGACAGACCCACCATGAGAATTCTATATGGAGCATTATGCGAAGTGTCATTAGCAATTCTCATAGTGACAATGATGTAATGGTCCTCCGACCTGAAACCGCTATATTACTACACGAGAATTTATGTACTTTGATATCATCAAATGTCACCTTTAATAGGGTGGACTATAAAGGTGATTATTGGGTTCATTATGAATCGTGTGAGTAATATGAGTGATCTAGATGGAATTTAACCATCCTATATTTTATAGGTGATATCCATAGGCCTCTTGATTGAGTAGGACTATGAAATGCATGGCCATGCTCAAATAGTGATTTGTTTCATATAGTCTACTCATTGATCAAGAAAACTCAGATTAAATTATGAAGAGTATGACACATTCCATGACTCGAGTTTAATCTAGGATATTAAGGTTAAAAGGATTAATTTACATTGAAACATTGGTCACGAAAAGGTTGCATCGAATCATCGATCTTATTATTACTTGGGTAGCAGTGATGCATTACTAGATGCCGCTCACTGTTTATAACTTTATAATATGATTTTAAGGTTATTGCCAACGTAATAATAACCTATAGGGTCACACACAAAGAACGTAATTAAAAAGAAATTAATTTAAATTGTAAAGATTTAAATATGTCAATATGATTGATATAATTTTAAATTATGAATTTAAATTAATAGGATAATTTATATATAGGTATATTAATTAAGTAAGACTTAATTAAGATATATATAAATTCGGATTTTAATAATATTATGTTTTGATTAATTCCTCCTGACTGCTATATATATGATGTATATCAGACTTTAGGTTTTTACGTCAAAACAAAACCCTAGCCGCTCTTAGAGAGAGACTAGAGAAAATAGTTCCGAAAATCCTCATCCTTGGTGGCTAGTACCGCGATTCCTTCTTCTGCAGATCGTAAGACGATTCGCGGAGCGTTCGTGTGGATACCGTAGAGACGCAGTCGGTTTGTATTGCGTTGGAGATTCGAGGCGCAGTCGATTTCAGACTCTCGTTTTCATAATCGGTATAATCTCTAAACCTCTTAATTAATTGATTTTTCGCATGGATCCTGTTTTAGGGTTTCGGAAATTGCTTTAAAATTTTAATTTCCGCTGTGCGTTTCTGTGCCGAAACCCTACAATTTGTGCTTACACTTTTGGTTCACAATTTCTTTTAAGAAATATTAGTATAACAGGGGCCAGCTGTGAGAACTGAGTATGTAGTGATGTTTCGAATAAAGTGGTACATAACTAAATTTGTGGCCGTCACACATTTGACGACGATTAGAGTATGTCGATGATTATATATATTGTGGGAGATGTGATAGAATATAAGGATGAATTAGAAAGTGAGTTCGGTTAATAAGAATATGAATGATCAACGAACACAAGTGTTAAGTAATATTATATTTACTTTGAATTTCAGATTCTATAGTTCGACATCATCGGTAGACGGAGCTTTTTGAATCAGGGCATAACTCCTATCTACGAAATCTCTACCATCGTGATTGGGTTAAATTTTGTTTTTAATTTTAAAAAAAACCTAAATGATGATAGATGAAAAATATTATGAAAATTAGGTAATGTTATTTTATAATAAAACTATATTATAATAAAATATTGAAGCTTCAAACAATTTAAGGTAGTATTCTTTTAAAATAAAAATTACATTATAATAAAATTAAAAAAATATTACCTTGCTAATTTTTTAATTACATTTTATCTTATAATTTTTTTTTATTTTTACTCAAGCGTTGTCCTTATTATGTATGTACCAGAGTTTCATGTCAACTTTCTTTCTTTCTTTTTTTATATGGAATCATACAGAGTCGGTCATGAGTTTTCTAAGGCCCGGGGCAAATTTTCTCAAGTGTGCCCCTTTATACAAATTAAACAAAAAAATAAATAAATTATCAACTAATTAATTTTATTAGAATTATAAGAATTTATAAAAGATAAGGAAGAACACTTTGGAACCTCATTAAAACCATGTTTGGGAAAAACTCAATGGGACAAAACCCCAAACGAAGAAAAAAGAGTACCTCGGATTGTAAACATTGCATTAAAAAATGAACTACATGCTTCCTCTGGAATCTCCATAAGCATTTCTTGATTTGATCAATCTTCTTTTCATCTTCCACAATTAAATCGAAGCAAAGAATCATCACATGTACCTACAAAAAAAAATAACAATGAATTCTGAACCACAAAACATCATTTAAAATGTCTTCTTGTTGCACTTTTAGATGCAAAATCATCAATTATACTATCATATTTAATGTTTTATAACATATCATTTTCAATGCATAATATCGTTAATCCATTTAGTCTATCTTGAGTCATGGTGGTCCGCAAATAAGATTTCAATAATTTTAATTTAGAAAAACTTCTTTCAACAGATATCACAATCACAGGTATACTCAATAATACCCTATAAGCAACCATTACATTAGGAAACATATCCACACTCTTTACAAACTCAAGAATTTTAATGGATGTCCATGGTTTATCTGTTTCATATGCTTCTTTTGGTAACATCACTTGCAACACCTGTAATTTTGAAAATAAGTCACTTGCATCAACATCAGAAACATCACCATGTTTTAAAGCATTTTCAAGATTCACATAAGAACTTTTCAATTCACACAAGAACTTTTGTGGAACAACTGTTGCGACGCCCCAAAAATAGGTATACATCACCCATTCTGAGTCGCCAAAACTATGGTACAGAAACAAATACAACTTCATTAATACAATTGTCGTGCAAAATACGACAACACATATACTGTGAGTTTAAATATAAATATTGTCTAATAGATAGTATTCAAACTCAAAAGAATTAAAATAGTGAGGATTGTTAACACAACTGACTGAAAATATCACTCCACACCCCGACAAGTTCCCGCTATATTCTCGCCTCTTGAGAAAAAAAATAAAACAAAAAGGAAAAGGGTAAGCACAACTAGCCCAGTAAAGAATATTATGACTAAGATAATATACAACAAATTATTATTAATCTTCAATAGAAAAAAATATGATAGAATATAATAGATAACAAGTTTTAGATTAACAACTGCAGCGGAAAACAACAATCCATTAGAAGAGTCAAGTAGATAATGAATTCTACTATCTTCTAAGATTTAAAAGTCCATCATCAATAGTTTATCCCTATAACATCAATCAATATACATCCTAAATCAAATATTCATTTTTGAACTACAGGCTAAAGATATTCATTTGTATCACCAGTTGGCCATGTTTATCTCAACACCTGTTCATATTTGTATTACGGGCCAAAGATATTCATCAGTTAATCATTCATCTTTGTACTACATGCCAAAGATATTCAGTAATATCATCATTTAGGACTGAGGATGATAAAAAATATCTTAAAAAAAATGAATCCCGCATATGATCTTCTACTCAATGCGTCAGCTACCACGTTCGCTTTTTCAGGATGGTATTGAATGGTATGATCATAATCTTTCAACAGTTCAAGCCAACGTCGTTGTCGCATGTTGAGTTCCTTTTGAGTGAAGAAATATTTGAGACTTTTATGATCCGTAAAGATCTCCACTTTCTCCCCATACAAGTAATGCCTCCAAATTTTAAGTGCAAAGACAACAGCTGCCAACTCTAGATCATGAGTAGGATAATTCCTCTCATATTCCTTGAGTTGTCTTGATGCATAGGCTATGACTTTTCCATATTGCATGAGAACGCATCCCAACCCTTTGCTCGAAGCATCACTGTAGATGACAAATCCCTCCGAGCCAGATGGTATTGTTAGAACAGGTGCTGAAATGAGTCTCCTCTTGAGTTCTTGAAAACTCTGCTCACATTCTTCGCTCCAACCAAACTTTGTATCTTTCCGAGTCAGCTGAGTTAATGGAGTAGCGATTCGAGAAAATCCTTCCACGAATCTCCGATAATAACCAGCTAAACCAAGAAAGCTACGTACCTCGGTCACTGATTTAGGTTGCTCCCAGCTTTGAATAGCTTCAATCTTTGCCGGGTCAACCGATATTCCACGACTTGATACTACGTGCCCAAGGAATGCTACCTCCTCCAGCCAGAACTCGCATTTCTTCAACTTGGCATAAAGCTTGTATTCACGAAGCTTTTGGAGTACCAGCCTCAAGTGTTGCTCATGATCTTCACGGCTTTTGGAATAAATAAGGATGTCATCAATAAAGACGACCACAAAATGATCCAAATATTCCTTGAATACCCGGTTCATCATATCCATGAAGGCAGCAGGAGCATTAGTCAATCCAAAGGACATGACTAGGAATTCATAATGCCCGTACCGAGTTCTAAAAGCCGTCTTTGGAATATCCTCAGTTCTAACCTTCAGCTGATGATATCCAGAACGAAGATCGATCTTTGAAAAGAATTGTGCTCCTTGCAACTGGTCAAACAGGTCATCAATACGTGGCAATGGGTACCTATTTTTGATGGTGACATGATTCAACTCCCGATAATCAATACAAAGTCGCATACTCCCATCTTTCTTTTTCACGAACAGAACAGGAGCACCCCAAGGAGAAGTACTAGGACGAATAAAACCAATGTCTAACAATTCCTGCAGTTGGATCTTTAACTCCTGAAGTTCAATAGGAGCCATTCGATATGGGGCTTTGGAAATGGGTTTTGTACCGGGTTCAAGATCGATACAAAATTCAATTTCACGCTCTGGGGGTAGGCCAGGAAGTTCTTCAGGGAATACGTCAGGGAATTTATTAACAATAGAAATATCATTCAAAACTGACGTATTTTTGTTTAGATCTGTGACATGAGCTAAGAAAGCTTGACATCCGTTTTTCAATAAACGAATAGCTTTATGACTTGAGATGACATCGATTGATTTTAATGGTTTGGTTGCTTGAATTCGCATAATAGGTCGATTAGGAATATGAAAACTAACAACCTTACGAAAACAATCAATTTTTGCATAATGAGTAGTTAACCAATCAATCCCTAGAATCACGTCAAATGCAAGTATTTTTAATGAAATCAGATCGATAGGTAATGTGTGGGTACCAACTTGAATCAAACAAGACTTATAAACAGTGGAGGTAATGAAGGTTTCTCCCAACGGAGTTTCCACAGATAAGTCAAAGTCTAATTTCTCCGGAATCAAATTTAATCGATGAGCGCAAGTAGGAGAAATAAAAGAATGGGTTGAACCGGTATCAAATAAAGTATAAACTTCTTTAGAGTTTATGATAAGCTTACCCGTGATGACCTCATTCGGGTTCCTTGCTCTCTGGGAGTTCACAACAAACGCTCTCCCTTGCACAACCGGTTTTGACTTTTCTGGGACGGCTTTTGGTGCCTCCATCCTAACTGAATTTGTCTTCGGTAAACGACAAAATCGGGCTAAATGACCTTCTCTTCCACAATTATAACATGCTTTGGACGGCATCGCGCAGTTTGGACTGATGTGCCCCTCCCCTCCGCATTTGAAACATATGATAGGTGGTCGTTCTCCTTCCTTAACGACAGGTGCTGGTGCTGACGTCTTTCCATCATTGTTGATTCTCCTCTTCTTGAAATGTCCATTCTTATTGTTTTGGCCCTGATTACCACCGAAGTGGTTACCATTTCTGGCCTGTTGATTCCCTCCACGCTTGTTGTCACCGCTTCGATGACTGCTCTCACTGGTATTATCATTTTGCCGGCTGCTCTCTTTTGGTTGCGTTATCTCGTTATCGCGCTCCACCAACTGAGCCCTATTTACAACATCTGAATACAAACACAGTTTATGAGAAACAAGATGTTGACGTATCTCCGGCTTCAAACCTCTTAAAAACATCCGCGTCATTCTTTCTTCATTATCCACCAGGTGGGACGCAAACCGGGATAACTCCGCAAATTTTGCCTCGTACTGCGACACGGTCATATTATTCTGCTCCAATTTGATGAACTCCACCTCCTTCATGTGACGAATACTCTCGGGAAAGTATTTGTCGTTAAACAGATCTTGGAACTTCTCCCAAGACATCTTCAGTGCGGCAGGTTGAGTACGCTTTATCGATTCCCACCAGTAATCTGCCTCTCCTCGCAACATAAAGGCGGCAAAGGGAACTTGTTGCTCCTCGGAGCAACCCAAGACATCAAATATCTTGGTGATCTGCTTTATCCATGTTTCAGCTACAAGTGGTTTGGGTTCTCCCTTAAACTCCGGTGGTCCCAGCTCCTTAAACTGTTTAGCGGTGACCGCCTGAGAGTTTCCAGTATTTCCACCTACGTTGTGGACAGGAGCCGCTTTCACCTGTTGTTGCATGAATTGCATAAAGCCTCTGAACATTTGATCATTCATCATTTGGTCAGTGTTGTTGTTTGCATGAGGATTGACACCTTCCTGATGCACATTATCATGATTATTGATGTGTGGTGAATCAACAGTCGTCTGTGCTCCATTGCTATTCTCAACATTCTCGGATGCCATTTTCAGATACTGCCACAAAATAAAAATTAATTGATATGTCATATATTATCCTTATATTATGACCGACCAATTAAATACCATGCAAATAAACTTAGGTATGCCATACTAGCGAAGGAATTCCCCGTCTCTCCCCTCCTAGTTCTATTCTCACATCTTAGCCAGGGATCATATCCCTAAGCTCTGATACCAAATGTGACGCCCCCAAAATTAGGTATACATCACCCATCTTGGGTCGTCAGATACATAGTACAGAATACAAATACAACTGATTAATACAACTGTCGTGTACAATACGACAAAACATAAACTGTGAGTTTGAATACAAATATTATCTTCTAGAGAGTATTCATACTCAAAAGGAGTCCTCATTACATTTATTAACACACCATTACATAGAATAGTGAGGACTACTAACTAATACTATCATTCGGACCATCACTCCGTACCCCGACTTGTCCCAGCTACGTTCTCATTTCCTGAAGAGAACAGTGAAAGAAAGGGTGAGCTCAACTAGCCCAGTAAGAAAATATTATGACTAAGATAATGCAGAATAAATTATCATTAGCCTTCAACAATGTTAAACTGATAAAATATAATAGACATCAAGTTTAACTGCAGCGGAACAAGCAATCCATTAAAAGAGTCAAGTAGAAAATAAACTCTACTATCTTTTATGATTTAAAAGGTTTTTCAACACTGCGATCGCTGAGACTCAGCTTAATAAAATAATCCACATCATCGAATCACCCCTGCACTACGGCCAAGGATATTCGTGTATTCATTAATGGTCATGATCATGCCAACAACTGTCCATCAATGCACTACGGGCCAATGATGACTTTTACCACATCATTTGTAACATTACGGTCATGATTACACCGAATAATCCCTGGTCATAATCATACCAAGTCCATCTATGCACTACAGGCCACAGATGACTTTCAACAGAATATAAACATGAGGATGATGACAATGATATAAGAATTCAATAAAACAAGTTCAAGAATTAATTTATCCAAGAATTAACAACGTCCAAATTGTCAACATGATACTGCATTGTGGAGTAAAATTCAAGAACGCTTAGAAGAATATTTTCTTGAAAAGATACTGGATGAAACGCAACTATCAAGGATATTCCACAAATTTCATGGAGTATAGAAGTCAAAACTTAACCAACTGAGTACAATAAAGAATGGAATAACAAAAGAAATCACCATGCATGCGATAGACCGCACAGACAGGTTATTCTAATAGAATAATAAATAATGGAACCAGGTCCGGCGTAAACGCACAGACAGGATATTCCGACAGAATAATAAATAATGGAACCAGGTCCGGTGTAAAACACACAGACAGGATATTCCAACAGAATAATAATAAAACGGAACCAGGTCCGGTGTAAAACACACAGACAGGATGTTCCAACAGAATAATAAACGGAACCAGGTCCGGTGTAAAACACACAGACAGGATGTTCCAACAGAATAATAGAAGAATGTCACCAAGTATAGGGTAGACCGCGTATACTGGTTATTCCAACAGAATAATAACAAATGGAATAACAGAAGTTCTCTTCATGAATATAAAAGAAATAATATTCCCTACCTTAAAAGAACTGGATATTGGAAAAGTGATGTAGCAGAATACTTTTAGTCTCTCTCTCTCTCTTATTCTCTCTATACTTTCTCTCTCTATAGCTTGAATGAATTCGTGAAAAATAATGAAGCCCTAGGCCTCTATTTATAGAAAAACTGAGGGTGGCTCTTGGTCTTAACGAAGGGTCAAATGACTCTTGGTCTTAACGAAGGGTCAAATGACTCTTGGTAATATTGAAGGGACAACTACTATTGACGAAAGTAATTACTATTGACCAAGGTAAATACTATTGACGAAGGTAATTACTATTGACCAAGGTAAATACTATTGACGAAGGTAATTACTATTGACCAAGGTAAATACTATTGACGAAGGTAATTACTATTGACCAAGGTAAATACTATTGACGAAGGTAATTACTATTGACCAAGGTAAATACTATTGACGAAGGTAATTACTATTGACGACGGTAATTACTATTGACGACGGTAATTACTATTGACGAAGAGACTCTTAGATGATGACATATGACCCCCCATAAAATAACCAAACTTACCACAACGTCTCAATTATTGATTTAATAATATAACATATTATACAGACGATACTATGACAATAATTTAAGAGATATGATGCAGCAATTACTATAGCAATAATTGAGTATAGCTGAGCGACTTCTCACGTAAGCATCAATAATCAATACCGTGTGCTACTATGCAACCACGCGTATTATTGTACTTTTACTACCAAGTAGTTCAACAGTTTTAACGATTTTAACGGTAACACCTCAGCTGTTATTTTTATAGAAAGATAATTCTGTCGTTTTCTCAATCCGACAATAATTCCGTTGTGGGGTCCACCAATGATTGTGTCGTCGTACGAATATTCCCCGACAAAAAGAATATTCTCCGACCAAACGAATATTTTATAACAACTTGCTTACTTTGCAAAATTTATAAATATTACCCACAACTATAACATTATATCAAATTAACTCTATAATATTCAAAAATGATATTTATAGAAAATTCATCTTTATTTATAAAAGTTGGGGTCTTACAATTACAGAATCACAATTATGACAACCAGGTCGTTCCTAGGAAATAGGGGGCTTTTCGATAAGGATTTCTCCTTACTGGCGCGTAATTAGGTGACCAAACCTCTCCTTAGACAGAACTTCTCTTGACATTGCCAATAATGCTATCTAATAATATTATTCAAATAATATGAATTATTGATCTGATAATGGAGATACTCTGCAGTGACAATTATTGAAACAACAATAATATAAAATATCAACGTAGTAATTATTGAATCAATAAAATAAAATATTGAACAATAATTACTGTAACAATTATTGAGTAGTGCATTCTTACGTAAGAATCAATAATTTAACAATACTGTGCAATACCGTGTGCTGCTGTGCAACCACGCGTATTACTGTACTTTAACCACGAGGTATTCTAACAGTGTTAACGGTAACAACTACGCCATTATTTGTAAAAATTCAAACTTGTCATTTTATTCATCCGACCATTTTTCATTATGGGGCCCACAAATGGCTGCGCCATCGTATGAATATTTTTCGACAACAAGAATATTCCACGACCAAACGAATAGTCCCCGACAACAATGAATATTTTATAACCACTTGCTTATTTTGTAAAATTTGTACATTTCACCCATAACCAAAGCATTATATCAAATTAATACCTTATTATTCAAAATAATAATTAGAGAAAATTTAATTTTATGTATAAAAAATTGGGGTCTTACAACTGTGGGTTGACTTCTCAACTTTATTCTTGTAAGACCCCAATTTTTATAAATAAAGATGAATTTTCTATAAATATCATTTTTGAATATTATGGAGTTAATTTGATATAATGTTATAGTTGTGGGTAATATTTATAAATTTTACAAAGTAAGCAAGTTGTTATAAAATATTCGTTTGGTCGGAGAATATTCTTTTTGTCGAGGAATATTCGTACGACGGCACAATCATTGGTGGACCCCACAACGGAATTATTGTCGGATTGAGAAAACGACAGAATTATCTTTCTATAAAAATAACGGCTGAGGTGTTACCGTTAAAACCGTTAAAACTGTTGAACTACTCGGTAGTAAAAGTACAGTAATACGCGTGGTTGCATAGTAGCACACGATATTGATTATTGATGCTTACGTGAGAAGTCACTCAGCTATACTCAATTATTGCTACAGTAATTGCTGCATCATATCTCTTAAATTATTGTCATAGTATCATCTGTATAATATGTTATATTATTAAATCAATAATTGAGACGTTGTGGTAAGTTTGGTTATTTTATGGGGGGCCATATGTCATCATCTAAGAGTCTCTTCGTCAATAGTAATTACCGTCGTCAATTGTAATTACCGTCGTCAATAGTATTTACCTTGGTCAATAGTAATTACCTTCGTCAATAGTATTTACCTTGGTCAATAGTAATTACCTTCGTCAATAGTATTTACTTTGGTCAATAGTAATTACCTTCGTCAATAGTATTTACCTTGGTCAATAGTAATTACCTTCGTCAATAGTATTTACATTGGTCAATAGTAATTACTTTCGTCAATAGTAGTTGTCCCTTCAATATTACCAAGAGTCATTTGACCCTTCGTTAAGACCAAGAGTCATTTGACCCTTCGTTAAGACCAAGAGCCACCCTCGGTTTTTCTATAAATAGAGGCCTAGGGCTTCATTATTTTTCACGAATTCATTCAAGCTATAGAGAGAGAAAGTATAGAGAGAATAAGAGAGAGAGAATAAAAGTATTCTGCTACATCACTTTTCCAATATCCAGTTCTTTTAAGGTAGGAAATATTATTTCTTTTATATTCATGAAGAGAACTTCTGTTATTCCATTTGTTATTATTCTGTTGGAATAACCAGTATACGCGGTCTACCCTATACTTGGTGACATTCTTCTATTATTCTGTTGGAACATCCTGTCTGTGTGTTTTACACCGGACCTGGTTCCGTTTATTATTCTGTTGGAACATCATGTCTGTGTGTTTTACACCGGACCTGGTTCCGTTTTATTATTATTCTGTTGGAATATCCTGTCTGTGTGTTTTACACCGGACCTGGTTCCATTATTTATTATTCTGTCGGAATATCCTGTCTGTGCGTTTACGCCGGACCTGGTTCCATTATTTATTATTCTATTGGAATAACTTGTCTGTGCGGTCTATCGCATGCATGGTGATTTCTTTTGTTATTCCATTCTTTATTGTACTCAGTTGGTTAAGTTTTGACTTCTATACTCCATGAAAGTTGTGGAATATCCTTGATAGTTGCGTTTCATCCAGTATCTTTTCAAGAAAATATTCTTCTAAGCATTCTTGAATTTTACTCCACAATGCAGTATCATGTTGACAATTTAGACGTTGTTAATTCCTGGATAAATTAATTCTTGAACTTGTTTTATTGAATTCTTATATCATTATCATCATCCTCATGTTTATAAAATGTTGAAAGTCATCTGTGGCATGTAGTGCATAGATGGACTTGGTATGATTATGACCAGGGATTATTCGGTATAATCATGACCGTAATGTTACAAATGATGTGGTAAAAGTCCTCATTGGCCCGTAGTGCATTGATGGACAGTTGTTGACATGATCATGACCATTAATGAATATACGAATATCATTGGCCGTAGTGCAGGGGTGATTCGATGATGTGGATTATTTTATTAAGCTGAGTCCCAGCGATCACAGTGTTGAAAAACTTTTTAAATCATAAAAGATAGTAGAATTTATTTTCTACTTGACTCTTTTAATGGATTGCTTGTTCCGCTACAGTTAAACTTGATGTCTATTATATTTTATCAGTTTAACATTGTTGAAGGCTAATGATAATTTATTCTGCATTATCTTAGTCATAATATTTTCTTACTGGGCTAGTTGAGCTCACCCTTTCTTTCACTGTTCTCTTCAGGAAATGAGAACGTAGCTGGGGCAAGTCGGGGAACGGAGTGATGGTCCGAAGAATAGTATTAGTTAGTAGTCCTCACTATTATATGTAATGGTGTGTTAATAAATGTAATGAGGACTCCTTTTGAGTATGAATACTCTCTAGAAGATAATATTTGTATTCAAACTCACAGTTTATGTTTTGTCGTATTGTACACGACAGTTGTATTATTAAATTGTATTTGTATTCTGTACTATGTATCTGACGACCCAAGATGGGTGATGTATACCTAATTTTGGGGGCGTCACAATTCTCCTCCGTCCCTTCTTCTTCTTCTATACGGTTTAGGATTTTGTTTATGTTTAGTGCATTTTAAAGTAAAAAAAAATCTAAAAATTATAAATACATTTAAAAGTTTATTTGTTTATTTAAAACGCGATTTATTTATTTACCTCGTTCGTACACGCATTTTACAGTGTGTTTGTTCACAAACTCTAACAATTCCTTAAAATTACTACCAAAATTAATAATGTACATTAATTTTTTAAAATATAATTATAAAATTTTAAAATTCAAAATAAGTAGAAAATTATTTATTATTAATACAAATACATATAATAATTGTAAACTAACTATAAAATATCAATAATAATTATATTTGTTATTTTCAAAACTTAAACGAAAGTATATTACTTTTTTTTCCAAAAAATTCAAATTAATTTCAATAAGTATAAATGTAACTTTAATTTTGGAACGAAAATTAATTCATAACAAATAAGGAAAAAGGGGTTCCATCATTCTTAATAAGAAACTAAATAATAGTCTTAAATATAAAAGAATGTAATTATATATATACAAACAAAATAGAAGCTATGATAAAATTGATCATTTTTATTTATTTATTAAAGACTAATGATTTCCTTCATATTTTTATTTAGAATTTATTTGTTTATTTTAATTACATCTGTTGCATCGACATCAGAAATATCACTATGTTTTAAATTTTTTTGGGCCCCTTTTAGCTTTGGGCTCAGGGCTATAGCCTTGTATCCCTGGGCCAAGGCCGGCTCTGGAATCACGTGTGATAAATTGTTTAATATTAAAATAATTTAATAAAATTTATAACATTTTGTAAAAAAATAAAAGTCGATTTAATTGACTTTTAAGAAAAAATAAAGAAAGTATACTTGCGTGTTTGTAAAAAAATATACTAAGACATTTGTAAGTTGACCAATAAAATATTTAGAGTAATGTTACATATATAAACTATTTTATAAATATTTTATAAATTATTGATGTGACATACTCTACCTCAGTGTATTGATTAATAAATTATTTTAATATAGTATTCGGCTTCATATAATATAATAAGGTACATTAATAATTTATAAAATGTTTATAAAATAATTTGTGTTAATGATTATTCAAATATTTAACCCCCGTTTCCTTTTATACTCCAGAAAATAAGAAGAACAAAAAAGAGAGGAGAAAGCTTGTTGCCTTCGTACTAATATATGCAATAGTTGGGAAGAACTAGTTTGAAGCACTATTGATTTCAGCTTTGTTTGATTGATTGAACGAATCAAATGGATTCTATGCTTATTGGGTCATTTCCCAAGCCTTCATACTTTATTTCTTTTCCAGTTTCTACTGGTATGATTTCTTTGTCCGAGTTGTTTACTCCTTGCATTTTCATTTCCATTTCTGTTGGTTTGAATTATTTTGTGCTTCTTAATCTTATCTTCTGGGTTTTGAGTTCTGTAACTATTCACAGTTTAATTTTTTGTAAAAAAAATTGTGCATAGAATAATTTAATCAGTTGTTGTTATTAACCGATGTCCTGTCTGCTTATTGCGATTTTCAGTTTACTGTTTAGATGGATTAGTGATTTAGTGTATTTCTGCTTTTTGTCTTTCTCCAGCATATACTATTTGAGTTTGCTTCATGTTTTCTTTTATTTAGATACTTCTTTGAACTTTCTTTTTATTTGGCATTCTGTTCTGGGCATTGGATATTTTTGCATGATAATGTTTTACTTCAATTTTTAATATTCCTTCTGTTCCACTTTTTGAGGTCAATTTGATATATTTTTAAATTTTAAATTGATATGAATTAATTTAGTTATATACAATACAATTATGAAATTTATAACTATCTAACTAGTACTATTAATTAATTACAAGATCTATTGTTTTTAAAAGTTTTCAATTTTGAATTTAAAAATCTATTATTTGACTTTGAAAATCAAACTTGATATATATTTTGTAACGGATGAAGTATATAATCTATTCAGTGATTATTTGTTGTTGGATGATCGGATATTATTTAAAGCTTTAAACTTAAAAGGGTGTTTTCAAGACTGTCCTTTCTAAATATATTTGGTCCTTTACACAGTAAAGTATTGGTTTTCTTTGCGGTTAGGTTATGCCATGGATAAGTTTTTATTAGTTGGATGTAGAGGCGGAATTAGGGGGCGGGGGGGCGGGGGGGCGGGGGGGGGGGGGGGGACGGGGGGGGGGCATTTGACCCTGGTAGGCTGTCTGAGAGGCAGAACTAGGGAGGGCGGCCGGGCGGGGGGAGGGGCATATGAGTATTTGACCGGCTGCCGGCGCCCGTGGCGAAGGAGAAGTTTCCTGTGTGGAGGGGTGCGCTTTCATGCAGGGTGAGGGTAGTGCGTTTTCATGTACCCTCCGCCACTGCTCTTCACTCAACCATTTCATCGAGCAGGTGGTGTGCATCTTCATCTGGAGCAGGGAAGCAACGATCTCAACCTTAGCTTGAAATTCTGGGGAGGGCGGGAGCAGTTGCTAAGGGTTGCTCTCAAGTAGCTCCGCCATTCACAATATTCATATGGTGCTAAGCTCTTTGATTGATTGCAATGAAATTCATGGGTACTGTTGCTGCTCCATTTTTGTTCCTTTTTCTATCACAATGTTTTCTTTTGGCATCATCATCATCATCATCATCAACAATACCAGATAGTTTGAGAACAGGCTCATCTCTGTCAATCGAAAATCCGGCGGCCGCTGCTGCTTCCTTGCTTCGCCGTCAATATATATATATTTTTATTGATATATTTTGACCTCCCTATAAATTCGTTCTGGTTCCGCCACTGGTTGGATGGTTAGTAGTGAGTTCAGTAAGCATAGATGTAATGTAGTGTTTTCCACCTTAAATGCATTGAAGCTCTTGCTGCAAGTTATTTAATCCTGTTATAAAACTAGTCCACTTGTAGTGTTTGCTTCTCCATGGCTGCATGTTCTTATCATTTGTAATATATAATTGATAGGCTGTCAAACAGATCTACGAAATCCAAGGTGCCAAGCATGGAGCACCCGAGAAAAAAACACTGTCAGGAAATTTCAGCGACATATTATTATGGATCATGCTGGAAGAAGCTTTGATGGAAAATCGGTACTTTATTGGAGGTGCAACACAAAGTATCTGGTAAATGCGGCCTCTGAAAGCCCCCTTGAATCTGAGACTGCAGCTTATCGTCCCAAGAGCCTTTGGGAATCTCTGCAAGATGCATTAAATGCTTTCTACAAATTTTCCAGACCTCACACAGTGATAGGAACAGTTAGGTTCCATTTAATACATTATAAATATATTAATGAACTCAAATTATTTGGATTGTTTTCTTTCTCCCTCTAATGTGTTGAAGATGAAGAGAGACTTACATTGTTTTTCTCTGAACAGGCATTGAGCATAATTTCAGTTTCTCTCCTTGCAGTTGAGAAGCTTTCAGATTTTACTCCATTATTTTTTACTGGGGTGTTGGAGGTGCTTCAAGTTTGATTATTTGAATTATTTTGTTATTCACTTGATAAATAGATTTCCTTATTATTTAAAACTTTATTTCAGGCTATTGTTGCTGCCCTTTTGATGAATATTTATATTGTTGGTTTGAATCAGTTGTCCGACATAGAAATAGACAAGGTAGCTCATGCATTAATTTTAATTTTTGGCATTATAGTAATTATGTGTGCCTTGTTATATACTGTATGGGCTCTCTCCTTCGCCTACTATGAGGGGTACAATTGTCCAGGAGAGGAGTATCAATAATTATAGCAGACTCGTGGTTTCATTCTAGGCCTGAACTCTTTCAGAGTAAAGGGCTTAGGTTCCCTGAATTCATTATCCTTTCACTTGTGAAGGCACTATTATGATTGCGGAGTCCGGGAGTCGTTATTGAAATTCCTCTGATCTTTCCCCATTGGCTAGGGCTATTAGGTGTTATTGATCTCAAACATATTTGGGTCACTTTTCTACCATGTTTTGTTTTGATTGAGAAAGCCAACAGTTTTTTTTTTTTGACTTTTCCTTATTTATCTAATGTTCTTCAACTTGCCAAGTCCTGTTGAACATTTCCCCACTCTCTCTCTCCCTCTCTCTCTCTATATATATATATGTATACACACACATATATTATATAAGCTGTTTTCACTTATGTGTGGCACGTCTAATTGTAAGCATATGGCGGTGTTATATTTCAGGTTAATAAGCCATACCTTCCATTGGCATCTGGGGAATATTCTGTCACAACCGGGGTCACAATTGTTTCATCTTTTGCTATTATGGTATCAAATTTAAAAATTTTCAGCAATGCAGTTTATATAATTGAATTAAGTATTCTCCTTGGTTATCATGATATGTGGTATAACTCTCATGCGTCATGTTACAAAGAAGGGAAAGTACTTTTAGTTATTAGTTTAACTCCTTAATTTTCTAGAATTTGATGATATAGAAATGATAACTTTAGACATACCTAATTATTTTGGTGAAACGTAAAAACCATGATGAGGTCTAATGAGGATGAAGTGCTGAATATATATGGCAGCTCTTCTAGTTTTCCTCATAGCTCTGTGTATGAAGGATACAATGTCTGAGTCAAGTTTTCACTCTGTGTAGGAAGGATACAGTGTCTGAGTCAAGTTTTCATTTTTGATATGTATACAAAGAATGCTTATTCTTTAGCACAAGATCTTTGAGACATCCATATACTTTGACCCTCTTCATTTTTTATCTGTCTAGTTATCTAAATTTTCTCATTCACAAATTTTGCATTTATTATACTAACTGAAGTGCACCTCTATTTCATACAGCTTGATTGATGAATAACATGTACTTCATCGTTAAAAGCTAGTTTTCATAATTATAAATATCTATCTATAAATCTAGGATGTTCTTCTTCATTCAACTACTACTGAGGATTGCAGTTGTATTGTTGACTAACCTGGAAATTATCTTTATGATCTACAGAGTTTTTTGGTTGGATGGACTGTTGGTTCATGGCCGTTATTTTGGGCTCTTTTCATCAGTTTTGTACTTGGAACTGCATATTCAATCAATGTGAGTTGTTTACATAATTACAGGAATGGACTTAGTATTGCTGAAAGGAATTTATTCTGTAAAAGAGAACATATATACATGGCTCTCTGGTCATCAGCCCTAAAGCTGACAAGTTGCCTCCATATATATCTTGAAAGAAATGTTTGGATTGAATTATATTTTTGTCAAAACTTTATATCTTAAAAGTGGCCGATAATGGTTATGGTGGTGAGGAAGTTGTTGATATGAAGACACTTGGTGCAAGATTTGCAATTATAAGTGATAGGGAGAACAATAGTGATTGCTGGATGTGATTTTTGGCGAGGGTATATTATATTAAGCGATTTTGTAGTTTTTGTTGTCTGAAGTTCCAGTAAACATATGTCTCCATTATGTTTCATGTCGGTCCAAAATTGCAAGATATTCTTGATTGAATACAAAAGGGTTGATATTCCATATCAAATGATTTTGTCTGCTTTCAGTTTGCTGTTTTTTTTGGATGGATGCTGTTAGAAGATTATTCTAGAATCATAATTCCAGTAGAGTTTATTATTATTAGAACTTGGTGACAAAGTATGCTTGGTGTCCATACATACTTGGCCACTACTCAACTAGTAGCCTATATATTAGGCTTTAGTACTCTTTGTAATAACTCAACAACAATATTCAATACATCTATTTTATGTCTAACAGATGCTAACTGTCTTTCTTCTGGTAATATCATCTAGAATGGCTGTAGGACACCGTCATTTCAGTTTTCCAGCTCATCTTTTTTGAGAGAGAGGACTTCTGGGCACTTTTATGAGTTGTATTATTAAAGGGCATATGCACACTTGCTTCCTTTCATCCTTTCAGTAGAAGAGAGGAATCCCAGTTGACAAGAAGCAAATGATATGTTAGAAGAAATATGTGGCATGAGCATCTTGTTACATTCTTAGGATAACAAACATGAGGTTAGCTCTTGAGTCTAGAGTGTTGCGGTCTTTAGATTTTAAGTACATTCGCCAAAACTTTATGTTCTTTTGACACAGAAGAAAAAATTCTATTGATTCTTCAAAAACAGCCATGCCATTTTCTTCCATCAATATAAAATAGATAATAATCTAGTTTGTCTCCCTTTTATGCATGTTTGATGGCAGACAATTCTTGCTACAGATGAAAGGAGTTAATATAGTATGCATACACATCTTCCAAGTTATACTGTGGTGTTCTGTTCATACTATGGTTGAGATTAAACATGATATTGAGTTAATAGTTGTTTGTGGTGGAAAATATCCATTTTGGCTATGGGATAATGAATTTATATGAATATCAGAGAGTTGGTTTTCATTACATGATGCATTTAATATATTCTATCAACTCAGATACCGCTTTTGAGATGGAAGAGATATGCTTTCGTTGCAGCAATGTGCATCCTGGCTGTACGAGCTGTGATCGTTCAAATTGCATTTTATCTGCATGTGCAGGTTTTCCCTTTTCCTATTAAACTTGTATATCTGGAGTGTTTTGTTTCTTGGTGATATATGCTTCACATATATCTATAATCTAAAATATATTTTTATTTTCATTAGGCATGGTAACTATGCTTGTCTAACTAGGAGACAGGTCTGATGACTACAGCAAAATAATTAATTCCTTATTCAGTGTTTAAGTACTTATATTTAGCTGTCACTATCTTTGGGTCATGGATTATTTGATTGTAGTTTTGAACTGCGACATATAGAAGGAGAAAAATTACAAGGAGAAAAGGAAACCAACAACTTTTTATGTTATATCGCTTTAAAGTATTGTTCCTTTAAAATGCAGCATCAACCTTTGATTACTAATGTACTTGTCAATTTCCAGACCTATGTGTACGGAAGACAGGCTATCTTTACAAAGCCTGTGATCTTCGCAACTGGATTCATGAGCTTCTTCTCTGTTGTCATAGCATTGTTCAAGGTAAAAGCTATTCTTGTGAAACTCTAAAGAATGCGTCAAATAGAATTTACTTCACAAAGAGAAGTTAAAAAAAAATTTGTTTTCAACACCCAGAAATATGTTGAAATGGAGTAAATTTTTTGCATAATTACAGTTCCTTAGTAACTTACCTCAAAAAGGTATATTCCAACAAAAATGATCAGTATCCTCTTTTTGTTCTGATAATAGGCATTAAATATTTTGCTGATTTTCTTTTGTTTGGAGCTCTTCTATTAACTTTTCTTTGATGAATTACAAAGGTATATGATACATAGATGCAAGCTTTGAAGAATCTCAGACTATAAATATCATCGTTTGTTTATTGTTGGTTGACTAGATGGACCATAATGTTATTATCAGATAAGAAATGCTGAAAACCTAATGTTAATTTTGTTTTGATATAGATTTTGAAATTTGATACAGGGATATGAAAATAGATGAAACCAATTTTACTTGTGGCTAGTGTTCATATTGCTTGGTTTGAGTTACATGTAATACTTTTAAAGTACATGAATTCTTTTCATTTACAGATTTTAATTGTATTTCTTGTAGGACATACCTGACATCGTAGGGGACCAGATATATGGCATTCGATCCTTTACCGTCCGGTTGGGTCAAAAGCGGGTAAGCTATCAATTCTGTATTCAACGCCGATCCCCAACAAGCAGTAGGTGCGAAGTGTATATTAATTCAATATGCCCAATCTAACTTTTGCAGGTGTTTTGGATTTGTATTTCACTACTTCAAATGGCTTATGCTGCTGCTATATTTGTCGGGGCATCATCCTCCTGCCTTTGGAGCAAATTAATTACGGTAATGCAAAATTATTTGTTCTTAACTATTGTAGCGGGTATTTCTTTGGGTTTGGTTTTGTTTAATTTAGCAGATTTTCTTTAAGTTTTATGCAATGTGCAAGCCTTTATCCCATATTAGTTGTCTACTTTTCCTTAGCTGGGGACTGGGGAGGCTTCAAATTAGGGCCATTTTAAAACTTTTGGAATAATTTTTTGTTTTTAAATGTTATGAAGAATACATTTGCCATACTTTCTATTACATCTATTATATGCCTAAATGAAGAATAGAATGGTGTTCTTTACCTGTAAGTAGATACATATCTCCGCTTCAGCCCAGTTTCTAAAAGCTACTGAAGTTTAAAATAGCAAATTCTCTCTCTCTTTGCATTGGTATAGGTTTTGGGTCATGCCATGTTGGCATCTATACTTTGGAGCCGTGCCAAATCAGTTGATCTGGAAAGCAAAGCTGCAATAACAACATTTTACATGTTTATATGGAAGGTAACCTGTTATTTATGCTTATTAAATGCAAATGCTTCAGCAAGATTTGTTTAAATCCAATTCTATTACGGAGCTGTTAAATAAACATGTTAGAAAACTTGATGAACATGTTAGGAAGCCCATTCCAGGAAGTCGTCCTCATTAGCTAACATACAGCCATTATTCCACTTGCATGAGGTTGGAATGCCTGCTGTACTGTGTGATGGGGGCTCACCAAGCTACCATATCCCAATGATAAATCCTTAAAGAACCAATTTAGTTGCATATTTTGCTCAACCTTCTTCTAATGCCCATCAACAAACATGGCTATTGCTTGAAGAAACGATTAATTTGTATCCTAACATACTGAGAGCCCATTTGAATTTCTCATCCTATAAGGACATGCTGTTAATTGATATCACTTCGTCTTCAATTTGCTTTATATTTTTGACATTGTTAGAAAGTCAAGCTCTACTTGATTAACCTTTCAAGTTAGAGATGGGAGTCCCTTGCAAGGCCTTTACCAAAAGTTTACTTGGAGCCTCCATGATCATAATCGCGTGGAGGCCTGCCTTCTTATCCAAAAGCCAAAGATCATTTCATATTCAGCCTTCTTGGATTGGATACAGCACCACTATAAGCAATATATATCATAAATTAGAAGGAATCCATTTTTGCTCCAAAGTCCAAATGCATTGACCTTGGACTTGATTGATGTCTCGAAAGGATGATTGATTTTGATTATAGACCAACAGTTTCCATTTAATCCCCGTTTAATATATTTTAGTAATCTTTTGAATTTTAAATATCTTAGATGCATTTGGAATTATATTATTGACCAGCCATTTATGCCTAATCAAAGTCTTCGTTAAATCGAAAAGCCTAGTGCTTTGTTTATACCTGGAACCTTAATCTATATCAAAAAACCTCCTCATTCATTCATATCTTACGAGTTAACAAATCGCCTTCTTCTCTTGCAGCTCTTCTATGCAGAGTACTTGCTGATACCACTTGTGAGATGAATGTAAAGAACTCTCTCTAATTGGGGGCATTTGAACATTTTGTTAGCTATTGCATGAAACTGTTTCTGTATTAAGAGCTCCATTATTGGATTGTAAAGCTTGTTTTGTTTTGAAATTTGATAGATTGATGGCAAATTGGCAGATAATTTGATTTCGCCACCACTCGTGTCTCGAAAAGCAGTTAAATTTTTTACCGGACTTATGCTACGTCTTTGGATTGAATGAATGAATGAAATAAGGAAGAGAATAGAATGGAGAGTGGAATTATTCAATCCATTCGAGTTGAAATTAATCATTTCATACTCTCCTTAATGAATAAAATTAACAAATTTGACAGGAATTAAAATGGTGGAATAACTAAACACAATTTTTTTCATTCCATTCCAACCTTTCCGCTTACAATTCAAACGTAGCATTAAAGGTCATTTATCATCGATTGTTTTTTTCCCATAATGAAGCTTGAAGTTTGGTCCCTCAAGGAATGGCCTTGGGACTTGAATTGTAAAGGCTCCATACAGCAGTACCGCCATGGCATGGCTTATGGTTGAGTTGAACAGGCGGGTCTCCCTATTTTGTAATAACATCAATTGTATATGAGTAATGCTAATGTGCTGATGCGAATAGACAGTAAGGAATAGTCTCATATTGGTTATAAATGCAATTTGATGTATGTTGATATAGGCTTTAATCTCCCTTCTTGGATGTCTAACTTTTTAAGATAGATTGAAGGTGCTAAGGTTTGTATCATTAACGCTTTCATTGAGAGACCTACTTGTAAGTCGGGAAAAGACTATTTTTGACATTAACTCAGTATTGTTTTTCATGTATCGACTCGTCTGATTTTTTGTCTGGAGTTTGTTGTAGTGAAAAAGAAGAAGAATTATTATTTAATATTTATGCCGAAAGAGAGCGAGAGAAAAGATATTTACTTTCTTTATTTGTGTTTTTGAGTTTTTTTTTAAGAAACAACTTACAAGAGTATATTATTATTTTACATTACATTTTGAGAAGAAACTCTCTTTCTTTTCTCATTTATCTCACAAACAGAGATTTTTTTATCTCTTTCTTAAAATTTTCATTATTCTATTTGTCTCTCATTTTTAAAACTCACAAATAGTGTTTAGAGAAAATGTTAATTACCCCCTAAACTAAATAAAAGAGGGAAAGGGAAAATGAAGTTGGTCAGTAGAAATTTCGTTTAGTTTTTAAAACTAAATCCTTATTAGTATAATATTATAATATATATATATATATATATATATATATATATATATTATAATAATGTTTCCTATCAAAAAGACAAAAAACAAAGAATTCAAAAGAATAAAGCACTAATGTAATGTACAACATAAAATATCTAGTAATTATAAAGAGGTCTCACTTGCATTTGTCATTCTTGGACTAAAGCCCAATCATCAGGCCCAAAGAAATATGCGTATCTCCCACGCATTACGCGTATCTCCCACCCATTACATTGCCCTTCTTTTTATTTTATTATCATTTTGAAAAACCCTCAACCCCCATTGGTCCACGCACTGCCTCACACCTCAACACCCGTACCCCTTATTCATCTTCTCCAGTCAGCCGCACCCGGCATCACCATAGCAATCAGTAAAGAGATAGAGAGATTACGAACGTCGACGCAAAGGGGTACTTTCCCTCCCCTTCCCTTCACACTCGCACTTTTTCATCCAGTATTCTACTTACTGTATGTATATCTGCTCCTCTCTCCTGATTGTGTATACATTTATGTTTTTATTGGATGACCCGTTCACATCTTTTGTTGAGTTTAGAATCTTTTTTAATTCTAATTATTATTTTCTGCATTTCATTGAAACATTTGTTCAAACAGAATTTCTTAGTATGATTTTTTCAACTGTTCTCGTGCAATGGTTGAGGCTATGATTTTTGTTAATTAAGTTAGTTTTTGGATCCTTTTTGTTTAATTGCTCTCCCGAAGCCACTTAGAAGAAGAATAATGATAAAACATGCTAGCACTCAGGCTTACTGCAGCCCAGAGGGTACTAGGAAGGGTAGATTGTATTAAAATTTTTGCATATTTGCAGAAGATGAATGCGGTCTTGAATCTGTATTCTCATGCTTGACAGCACTACCACTTTACCATTATTCCAGTAAACCAAGTAGTGGGCCTTTATCTTTATTAAGCAATGAAACCTAATTTATTAAATCTTTAATGATAGTTATTGCTTTAATTGTTAACCTGGTGGGCATATCACTGTGTTGTGATGGCTAAGCTGTCACATAATATAAGTGGGTTTGTTTTTATTGATACCTTCTATTATGGAATATGAAAGTCACATAATATAAGTTGCTAACTTGTTTAATTATAATTTTAAACCTTTGATCTTAATGGATGTGACCAAATTGAACAACTTTAATTTGGTTGATGATTTGTTTGTTATTCTGATCATCCATCTAAGATTATTGTTATAGCTTTCAAGTATTATGCAATTTTGTTGAAAAGAAATTAATGTGGCAACCATGTATAGAAATTCCCAACGCTTTTCTTATGAAATGGTTTTGTCGATAATATAAGAAATAAAACAATAAACTGTTTCTGAGTTTCTGTATTTGTTATTTTCATAACAAGAAACTGGAACTTAGGAATCTGCAAATTTTGTTCTAGCAAAGTTTTAAGACTGCTTCTACCTTCTACCATTGCTCTTTACAGCTTTCTCCACTGCGTGTCTGTGTCTCATTTGTATCATTTACAGAATGGAGGGAACAATTGAAGAAACATCTAAAGCAGTTGCTGATCTATCTGTTAACAACAGTACTCTTACTCAATCAGAACCAGAAGTTCTCAGCAAGAAGTAAGTTTGCATACTCACGCAATAACTTAATGCTCTCTCTCTCTATATATTTATACACATATACACATACACATACACATACACACACACACACACACACATATATATATATATATATATATATGGATTTTAATCCGTGGCAAAAGTTTGCTATGTGCACTGTTCAGCAACCAAGTTGATTACCGTTGATCTGGACAATGTAAGGTCACGATTCAAAGTAATTACCTCCTGCCGTTACAGGCTGTAGTGGCAGTCACCTGACTCCAAAATTTGGATGCCAAATTACTTTATTGCCCCTCTATATTAATTGTAAATATATTTATTCCTTGCCGCAACAGGCTCTAGCGGCAAGGCACTACTTCGTTTAGTTGCATTTCTTTTAGTTTAATAATTTTATAGTAATTTTAGTTTACTAATTTTATTAATAAAAATAATTTACGTATCAATTTAAATAATATTTTTAGTTTAATAAATTTATTAGTAAAAATAATTTACGTACCAGTTTAAAATTTTATTTTTAATTTAATAAAAATAATTTACGTATCAATTTAATAATAATTTTTGTTTAATAATTTTATTAAACTAATTTTAGTTTACCATCAAAACTTAGTTTAATAAAATTATTTTTATTAATAAAATTAGTAAACTAAAATTACTATAAAAGTATTACTAATAGTAATTTTAGTTTAATAATTTTATAATTATATATAATGTTATTACTATAAAAATGTACATTCATCAGTATTGTTATGTTGCAAAATGTAATTATATACTAAAATAAAGGTAAAACTAAAATTATTATTAAAACTGATACGTAAATTATTTTTACTAATAAATTTATTAAACTAAAATTATTATTTAAACTTATACGTAAATTATTTTTATTAATAAAATTAGTAAACTAAAATTACTATAAAATTATTAAACTAAAAGAAATGCAACTAAAAGAAGTGGGAGTGCCTTGCCGCTAGAGCCTGTTGCGGCAAGGAGTAAATATATTTACAATTAATATAGAGGGGCAATAAAGTAATTTGGCATTCGGATTTTGGAGTAAGGTGACTACCGTTACAGCCTGTAGCGGCAGGAAGTAATTACTTTGAATCGTGGCCTTACATTGTCCAGATCAACGGTAATCAACTTGGTTGCTAAACAGTGCACATAGCAAACGTTTGCCACGGATTAAAACTCTCTCTCTCTCTATATATATATGTATACATATATATGTGTGTGTACATATATTTATGTGTATATATATACTCACAAACATGCATCTATCATATAGTTTCTGTGATGTTAAAATCTTATTTCTTTTTCTTCAATTTAACAAATCGGCTACAGTGCTCGCAAGAAAGAATTGAAGAATAAGCAGAAAGAGGAGGAACGACAACGTAAGGAGGCAGAGAAGGAGAAAAAGGTACACTTGCAGCTCTTGTATTTCTGTCACCTGGGAGAGGTAGTAATCGCTCTAGTATCTCTGTCAGCTGCTGCCTTAGGGCTATTTTGGATTGGCTATTTCTTATATTTAGTGATTTTCAGGTCAATCATTGAGGGCTTTGCTCCTTTTTCCGAATTGAATAACTTTCGGCCCTTTCAATATCTCTGCCTTTTCTACTAAAATTTTTAAACAAAAATCATGGACATGTCACAGAACAAATACATTCATTTATGAGTAGAATATTGATGTATTTATTTATGGATACTTGATTATTCATGCTGCGGTTGTGTGTGTGATTGGTTTGGACAAGTTTAGACCAAGTTTCAGCTTCTACATTGACGAGTTCATTACTTCTTATGCATCCTTTTTTCTTTCCTTTTTGTTCTCTTCATCTTTTAGTTTTACATTTTCAAAGATGAGTCTTTGAAACTATTTGAGATAAAGTAGCAACTCATCTTTTAAAGTAAATTCTACATTTCGCTTTGCGATTAGATGCTAGGGCTTGCATAATATCTTCTTGGGTTTTCTTATTTCATTAAGGACTCTTACTTTTGCAGGGTGCTGCAGTGCCAAGTTCACAGGTTCAGAAGCCCTTAGCAACAGATGATGATGACATTGATCCAACGGTATGAATCTCCGTTGCAATATTTCTTAAATCTCTGTTGCAGTATTGCTTATATATTCCTACATCCAGAGAAGATAGTTGCTTGTTTTTTGGGTGTTTTGGTATAGATTTAAGATGTGCCATAAACACATTTATACATTACTTTTAATATTATTAATGTATTTATTTTTATATTTTCAACTAAATTAAGTTATTTAATAAAAATACTTATAAAAAAAGTTGATTAAAATATAATATATAGTTATTTTTTGCACATCTAAAAACACCTATAAGTGATTATCTCTTTCAATGGGAGGCAGTAATTCTATTCATAGTGGTTTTGAATGGACGTCTCTGCTCCTAGGATATGATGGATGACTTCTACTTTATAACTTTTTATTTTTAATTTATACTTTTATTTTCCCTTGCAGCAATACTTTGAAAATAGGCAGAAAGCACTTGCAGCTCATAAAGCAGCTGGAAATAATCCGTATCCTCACAAATTCCTTGTGTCCATGTCTGTTCCAGAATACATAGGGAAGTTTGAAGGCCTAGATAGTGGGGAACATCTTGAGAACTTCGAAGTATCTTTGGCTGGTATAAAAAATTGAAACTTTATTTTATATTAAATATTAACTTATAATACCTTTAATTAATATTTATACTGTTTCGCCAAATGCTAGGACGAATTATGAACAAACGATCGTCATCTTCAAAGCTGTTCTTTTATGATTTGCATGGTGGCGGTGCCAAAGTCCAAGTAATGACTGATGCAAGGTACTTAACTAATATTTACTTCTCCACACATTATCTAATTAAATGTGCATGGTGTCTAGGCCGATTAACTTTCGTTTTTGCCCCAGGTACCTTGCTTCATCTTATTCTTCTCATACTATAAATGAACAACTAAAAAATTTTCTATTAAGAAAATTATTTTTAGCTCTTGTACATGTCGATAATTCACTTAATACTGCTGTTGTCATTATGTGAGGTGAGTGAGTGTACAAGTGAACCCTAAAAACTTGAGTGAGAATTGACCTTGTACGAACTTTCATATTGCTTAAGCATACTATACAATGGAAGTAATTGAGAAATGCTTAATATTACCAGCTAAGAATATGATTGATCTTGGTGAACCTATAAGAGTGGCCTTGAATTAGGTGACCTCGAGCAAGCTCGATTAACTTGGTTGAATTAGCCAGCTCTATTAGGGATAACTTATGACAAGAAATATTATAATTTATGCCTTACCTTTTCTCCTTCCTGTAAAACATAAGCTTAAATATATTTTCGTTTTGGAACAATAACTGTTAACTGTATGCATAATTCTTTTGGTAAGAGCATCAGTTGGAATTTGCTGAATAATACTACTGAAGAATATCGAAATTCGTCTTGAATGTAAAGTTAGAAGCATTAGCTTCACATATTTTTATAGGTATTTTTCTAATCCATGTTGGTCCTAGGAAGCTTCAAATTCTTCAATGCTTTTGATGCTTTCAAACTTGGTAAAAATAGGTTTTATTGATTTGCACTTCCCAAAGAGAAAAGTAAAATAAAATAAGATGACACACAGTCATTCACTTGTGCCTTTGTCAAAAATATTAAGTGATTACTTACATGTTCCTTTCGAAAATAAAGGAGTCTTGATTTTTAAATTGATCTAAAGCCTTATATTTCAAAATTAAATAAAGTGATTGTTTCCTAATCCCTTGGTTAAAGTGGCTGAAAGAAGCAGTCCTATTGCAATCTTGCAGGTCTTATCATCTTTAACTTTATCATTTTACAATTGTTTTTGTGGTTATTACTTTATAGGCATCAGAACGTAGCACATTACTAAAGTTTCTTTTTTGGGTGTCATCGCAGGAGATCTGATTTGGATGAAGCTGAATTTTCAAAGTTACATGCTGGTGTGAAGCGTGGAGATATTGTTGGTATTATTGGAATTCCAGGTCCGGGATGTTTTGATGTTATTATTAACAAAGTTATACATTCTTGTTACTGAATTCAAATTATTTAATGCATGGTGTTTGTGAGTAAATTGGAGGATGGTAGTGGTTGAGTTCACCCAAGTCTTTTTTGCATATATTCACAATCAGCATTAGGACTGATCATTCGTTATAACCGAACCGAATAGGTTATTCGGTTATAATCGAATACCGAAATATTCCTATTTTTAATATCCGAACTAATAACCAAATTTTGGTAATAACCGAATACTGAATTACCAAATTGTAAATTCGGTATTTCGGGTAATAACCGAACATTGCTATCAAAAATAACACCCAAAAATGATTCCACAAAAGCAAAAGCAAGTAATAAAATCTGGGCTGGGAATCTGGGATACAAACAATTAATTAAATACATAAGGATATTTCTACACCAAAACTTTAACAAAAAAATAACAACTGCTTCTTAGAAGCCATTTAATTCATGCTCTTTAGTAACAAATGTGAACTACTTTGAACAGAAAACACCACAACATTACAAGCAAATCCAATTCCAACACCGTCTCTACGGAGAGAGCCTGTTTAAAACAGAAAATAAGAAGAGGAACCAAGAACATATCTATGATTTTTACCCACGTTGAGTCCTCGAAAACACTCCAAATTCATCGTTTGTCTGTACTGTGAGAGATGAGAGTAGATTTATCGAAGCGGTAGATATTATAAGCCTTCATCATCGATATTTTGGGGCTGAAATCAGGGGATACTAGTGGTGAAATCTGAGATATGAGGGTTCAATGCTTGTGATTAGTGGAGAGAGAAAGCGGGAGGAACCGAGGAAAAGAAGGAAGGGGCGAAGGTGTCACCGTGCCGGAGGAGAGATGAGAGACCGAGGGGGGTTTATTGTGAAAGGGAGAATAATCATTTGGGGGCGCGAAGAAGCCGCAAACACACTGGAGTAGAGTCGAAGAAAGGAACTGAGATGGAATTAGGGAATTTAGGGTCATGAGATCTGTTTTGTTTTCCCAAAAATAGTGGATCTATGGCCATGGAGCTGAGATGAAATCGTGGATCTATTTTTCCCCAAGATGGGCCATGGAATTAGGAATTGGCTCGTCCAAATTTAAAAGCTTATTTGACTTATCAGGCCCACCATATAAATATTAAATTCCTTTTTTTAATGAATATATTCGGTTATTCGGGTAACCGAATAGAATGATATTAATAACCGGACCCGAATACCGAATAAGAATTCGGATATAACCGAATTACAAAAAAGAACGAATTATCAAGAAATTTCGGTTAAAAAAATTCGGTTCGCTTCGGTTATTCGGTTATATCCGTTTTTTGCTCAGTCCTAATCAGCATGATACCTCGCCCATCATTAAAATGATCATAATTTCAGGAAAGAGCAAAAGGGGGGAGCTGAGTATTTTTCCAAAATCATTCATAGTGTTATCCCATTGCCTCCATATGATGCCAAGGCAGAAAGTTTCGTCTGGTTCTGATAACGCCAATGTGAAGGTGAGCTCTACCTTGATTGCTAAAATGCTTTCGGGATTTTAATTGACTGGATAACTTATATTCTGTACAGAAAACTGATGTATGGGTCCCAGGAAGTGGCAGGAACCCTGAAACTTATATATTAAAGGATCAGGTATCAATTATTGTCTCTCTTTTCTCCCGCCTCTTTCTTTTTCCCTTGACTTGATGAAGCTATTTTCTATCATGGTAGGAAACTCGATACCGTCAACGATATCTAGATTTGATGCTTAACATAGAGGTTCGACATATATTCAAGACCCGCGCAAAGATCATTTCTTATATTAGACGTTTTCTTGACAATCTAGATTTTCTGGAGGTATGTTTTATGTGCACTTTATATTGTTTTCCTTTCTCTGATGGTCAGTTCTTTGATAGGTCTGCCATTTTCTATCTGTGTTTGATCATGTGATTTTGTTGCTCTAAGGTTGAAACACCCATGATGAACATGATTGCTGGAGGAGCAGCAGCCCGTCCATTTGTGACCCATCACAATGACCTGAACATGAAGTTGTTTATGCGCATTGCACCAGAACTTTATCTCAAGGAGCTTGTTGTTGGTGGACTCGACCGTGTCTATGAAATAGGGAAACAATTCAGGAATGAGGGAATTGACTTGACTCATAATCCTGAATTCACTACATGTGAGTTTTATATGGCTTTTGCAGACTACAATGACCTGATGGAGCTAACTGAAAGAATGTTGAGTGGTAAGTATTGAAGTTAAACACAAAAATATGTTGCTTATGTCTGGTAGTTTAAAATTTTGAAAATTTAATTTGTACTCCTGGAATTCTTCTTGACAAAATTAAATTGGAGCAGGGATGGTCAAGGAACTTACAGGCGGTTATAAAGTTAAATATCATGCGAATGGGTTAGACAATGACCCAATTGAAATTGACTTCACTCCCCCTTTCAGGTCTCCGGACTTTGTTATTATTCATGTCACGTTAGATTACTATATTTATGTAAAAATTATTGAAAAAACTTACTACTTTAACTTATGCAGAAGGATTGATATGATAGAAGATTTGGAGAAGATGGCTGATCTTAACATACCCAAGGACCTTTCTAGCAATGAAGCAAACAAATACTTGGCTGATGCATGCACGAACTTTGAGATCAAATGCCCCCCACCTCAAACAACTGCTCGATTGTTGGATAAAGTAAATACTTCATATCTGAACTGTAGTAGAATAAGAACCATTGCACTGCTAACAGGTAGATACTTTTTTTTCATTGGTTGGGTGAGTTGGAACATGCAACTCTTCCCTGGACGCTGGTAGTAGACTGAAGCAAACAGCTGAATGGCTGATAGCTGAAGTACTATTAATATTAGCTCTTGATTATGGATTAGCAGTTGTGCATTTTAATGAGCTGTAGCACAACAAGTAGTGGTTTGTTAATTGTCTCACCATAATATGCTAGAGTTTCACCACTTCTCTTCTCGGAGAGGGTTAGTTTCGTTGTTCAAAGAAGAGAATCATTGGTTGATGAGGTGGGAGAGAAGTGGGATGGATATTAGGTTATTTGATTCTAAGTTTAAGTTTAATCAACCTTCACTGGTATACTATTGTGACCTAAGGTCTATTATATTGTATGTTTAGTAGTAACTCTTTCTTTTTTAAAGTATAACCTGCTTGATAGTAAACTGCCCTCAAACTCAATTTTATGTCCTTTTTGCAGCTTGTGGGGCACTTTCTGGAGGAGACATGTGTAAACCCTACTTTCATCATTAACCACCCAGAGATAATGAGTCCACTGGCGAAGTGGCACAGGTCCAAGCCAAGCCTGACTGAACGATATGAATTGTTTATCAACAAACACGAAGTATGTGATACTTTTATTTGATCTCTAGATTTATGTACCTATGTTTCCTCCCCCCCCTGGGCCCCCACCCCCCACCCCCACCCCCACCCCCACCCCCATTCTTTTCCTCAGACATAAAAGAAGATAAATAAATAGAAGTTTTCTAATCCATCCTCTTTAAACTTTTGTTCAATAACTGCTCAGCTTTGCAATGCATACACTGAACTGAATGATCCGGTGGTACAACGCCAACGGTTTGCGGATCAACTTAAGGTATAAAACTTCATACAGGTGTGTCATTTAATATACTTGTAATTTTGATTGCACATTCTGTGTATTTTAGGATCGGCAATCAGGCGATGATGAAGCGATGGCTTTGGATGAAACATTCTGTACAGCTCTTGAATATGGGCTACCTCCAACTGGTGGGTGGGGATTGGGAATTGATAGACTTGCGATGATTTTGACAGATTCACAGAACATCAAGGTATGTGAATTACAGTTTCTATTTGTGTCCAAGATTTTCCTTTCTTAATCACCCTTCCTTTATATATATATTGTTGGGGGCAAACAGGAAGTTCTACTCTTTCCGGCCATGAAACCACAGGATGAACCTCCAACTAAAGGTACACATTATTATATATAGAGCCAACTCTCTCTCTCTCTCTTGCTTCTAATATTCTTATGGCTAGTGGTACTTTTATTATAACCTGAACCTGTCTTGAATAAAATTGTGAAATCTAATCGTATTCTCCACAATTTTTTGTCTGCTGCAGCAGCTGCTGCATAGATAATTAAGAAGGGTGAAACTATACCAGATTTGTTTTTTGTGAAGTTCAGCGGTAGGACTCTCCTCAACTAGTGGTTGTATGTTCAAATTTTGGTCAGGCATCTTGTCACTAAGAGACGGTCAAAATCTTTTTTATCTTCTTTTTTCCGGACTCACATATTTGGTTATATAAATACACAACTCACATTGTAATGAAATGTTGCTCACTGTTGTTACTCCTTTCAAATGACGAGTGCAAAACCACTGAAGTGAATGCTATCATCAGAGATTGATGTATTTATTATTATGAAAGGCATGTTTTGATCTATTATTATTATGAAGGCTTGGCTTGGCTTGGCTTGGCTTGGCTTGGCTAGGCTAAATAATTGTAGTACAGTCACTCATACGTGAAGATCAAGTACATATCTGAAGAATAAAATCCTTGGCGCTCAATCAATGGAAAGCAAACATCCAGATTCCCATTGACCAGCAGGCAGAGAGGAGAAAGAAAGATAAACTAACTTCCTAAGGGGTTTATAAACAAGAGTCTAATTTGTCCTTTGGTGAGAGATAGATGAACAGAATCACGCAACAATGGCATCAATGGATGCTCCCAATAAAGAAATGCTCGCAGTTGATAATAGTAGTGTCTGTTAATTTGTCTCGTCTTCTCCAAAAAGGGTCCTTCCCCTTGGTTTCAATTCAAGAATCGCCGTTATTATTATTAGTGTAGGATAGAGGTGACGAGCAGTAGAATAAAGAATAATAGCCACCTGGCCTAAAATAGGTAGTAATTACTTTTCTCATTCCATCTTTTATAATGGCCAATATATTATTTGGAGGAGTAGTATTTCTTTAATTTCATTCGTGACAATAATTCATCATTATAATAGATTGAGTGATCAGAAAGTACCTATGAAATTAAGAGTCTCTGTTTTTCCTTTTCTTTTAGTTGGGGTGCTTACGAAAATATATATAATAATATTTTACACTGAAAATGTCCGTTCTTATTTTTTCAAGTCTTTATTTTATTTACTTCGAAATCTTTGTGCTTAAAACAAGTAGCTAGGTGCCCGGGTGGGGGTGGGGGTGGGCGTGGGGGGACCAAGGAAATGTTGGATGAGCATGAATTATATTAATGGAGTAAAGTTGTCAAAGTGGAGGTATGAATTAATGGGTAAGTAGGTTCCCCACACGTACACCACAAGAAAGAAGATGCGGTACTACACACACACATATATATTATCTGACTCTCTCCAGCGAACTGGAAGGAGCGAACTGATTATAGCTACGATTTTTTTCGTCGTTATAGCATAAAAAACCGGCTTTCTATACTATAACGACAGAAAAAACCGTCGTTATAGCCGGTTCGTTCTTAATTCATTTTTACCCGTTCGCTGGAGAAGCGGATTATATATATATATATATATATATATATATATATATATATATTCATAGACCAAATGCATGCATGCATGCCTATATGTAGGTCTGGCAAAATATAATTATGAGTTGGTTTTGATTTTCAAAATATGGTTATGGTTTCATTTAAGAACTAAAACCATATTAATTATTTTTAATATGGGTTGTGTGGATTGGAACTATATGGTTATGGTTCAAAATCATATTAACCATATTAACCATTTTAATATATTTTGACTGATATTTTGACTTTTAAACAGAACTTTTAAAAAATAAAATTGTGGGTTGTGAGGTAGTCCAGCGAGCTAGTAGTTCAGGTATGAAAAAAAAGTAAAAATAGAGTGAGTAATTGAATTATCGTGCGCCGATGAAGTTATCTTATATGGAGAGAGAGTATACCAACAGTTTGAGTGGAAGACAAAAAATATTAGATTTTTTTTTAAATGATTAAAATTTCATAAAATATAGATTCAAAAAATATAAAGTTAATTTTTTTAAAAATTTATATTTTTTTGAATTTATATTTTATGAAACTTTAATCATTTTTGAAAAAAATAAAATTTCTAATATATTTTTCTTAAAATAATAATTATTTTTATAACTTTTAAAAAATAATATATTATTTTTAATATAACAAATAATTATTATTTTAAAAATAATATTTTATTTTAAAATATTAAAAATAATAATTATTTTCAAATTATTTAAAAAAATATTTTATAAGAAGAATTTTAAACATAACTTTTGAAAAATGAAATTGATTCAAAATCATAAGAAGAAGCTCGGATACAAAATCAATATACTTTGCTATGGGTCGACATCGAATAACAAGATAAGGAAGGGTCGACACTGTAAGACCCCGAATTTTATGAAATAAAAGTATTCAATTTTTCTTATAATTACTATTCAGTAAATGGTTAAATTGATAAAAGTTTAAAGTTATGAGTGAAATATGATTTTTTTTCAAAATAAGCAAGTGGTTATAAAATAATCATTGTTGTCGGAGAATATTCGTTTGGTCGTGGAATATTCTTTCTGTCGGGGAATATTCGTACGACGGCGCAGCCATTTGTGGGCCCCATAACAGAATAACTGTCGGATGAAGAAAACGACAAATTTGAGTTTTTACAAATAACGGTGTAGTTGTTACCGTTAACACTGTTGGAATACCCGGTGGTTAAAATACAGTAATACGCGTTATTGCACAGGCACACGGTATTGCATAGTATTTTTGAAATTATTGATTCTTACGTAAGAAGGCACTACTCAATAATTGTTACAGTCATTACTGTTCAATATTTTATTTTATTGATTCAATAATTGCTACGTTGAAATTTTATATTATTGTTGTTCAATAATTGTCACTGCACAGTATTTCCCATTATCAGATCAATAATTCATATTATTTGTGACGCCCCCAAAATAGGTATACAACACCCATTCTGAGTCGCCAAATACATAGTTCAGAAAGCAAACTACAACTTCAATAATACAATTATCGTGCAAAATACGACAACACATACTGTGAGTTTAAATACAAATATTGTCTTCTGGACAATATCCACACTCAAATAAATCCTCATTACAATTATTCAAACACTATTTTACAGAAATAGTGAGGACTGCTAATACATCTTTCTAGAACCATCACTCCATACCCCGACTAGATCCTGCTATGTTCTCACCTCCTGAGAAGAAAAATGGAACAAAAAGGAAAAGGGTGAGCTCAACTAGCCCAGTAAAGAATATTATGACTAAGACAATATACAACAAATTATCGTTAGTCTTCAACAGGGAAAAATCTGATAAAATATAATCGACAACAAGTTTTAGATCAACAACTGCAGCGGAAACAGCAAACCATTAGAAGAGTCAAGTAGAGAAAGAATTCTACTATCTTCTAAGATTTAAAAGTCCATCATCAACATTTTATCCCTGTAACATCAATTAATAATCATCTTTAACCAAATATTCATCTTTGCACTACAGGCCAAAGATATTCATTTGTATCATCAGTCGGTCATGTTCATCTCAACACCTGTTCATCTTTGCACTACAGGCCAAAGATATTCATCAAGTAATTATACATCTTTGCACTACAGGCCAAAGATATTCAGTAATATCATCATTTAGGACTGAGGATGATGAAAAATATCTTAAAGAGAACGAATCCAGTGAGACAGAAGGACAAATATTAGGGATTCGTATAACAGTTTATCCAAGATCAATAATACTTCATAATAATCAATTGTGAAGCAGAATTCAAAAATAAAGATCAAAACATGGATACAATCAAAGATAGTAACCATAATAGACATCTTGGACAAAAAGGGAAAATTTTATTTTTCGGTGAATAGTGCCGTATTCGTGAATAGTGCCGTATACGTGAATAGTGCCGTATACGTGAATAGTAACCCCGACACAAAAAGTTCCAAATTTGATAAAAACTCATATCAATATTTCAGCATAATGATATTGAAGAAAATAATATCATTTAAGAAGAAAATAATATCCCTTACCTCAAAATATCAGTACTTCTGGTCGGAATACCGGTATAAGGCTGAAAGAAACTTGCTCTGATGAATAGAAACTCTCAAAGTATCTAAATACTCACAAAATACACTCAATAATCTAGAGAGAGAAAGAGAGAAAACTTGTTTCTGGTGTGATTTTCAATTCTAACTTAGCCCTCTATTTATAGGAAAATTTTGGTAGGTTTGACCTGCAACCTGATGGCTTTACCTGCTACTATTCCCACCCACCACATTTGAAATATAATTCAGCACATTTCTTCACCAACCACAAGTGGGGCCCACCAATTCTAGAATTTTCCATCAAAATGATAAACTCCGAAAATTCAACAATTTCTGAACCAGTCATCTTGTAAAATTCGTAATAAATCATACGTTCATTTTTAACGGTTCAAAATTTGTGGACATATACTCAACTTATATATGTATAACATATCCAAAAATTACCACGATCCAACGGTCGGATTAAAAATTATAACCCCCGCAAACTATCTCAAAAAACCTGATTTTTAATACCTCCATTCCGACAAAAATACTGACAAAAATCTCAACATTAACTCCTTCATTTTTAACCACAAAAATATATCCCCCATTTATATCCACATAAAATAAATATTTCCTTATCATATGAATCAATAATTAATTATTCACAAATAATATTACAGAATCACATTTATGACAACCAGGCCGTTCCCAGGAAAGAGGGGGCTTTCCAATAAGGATTTCTCCTTACTGGCGCGCAATTAGATGACCAAACCTCTCCTTAGACAGAAATTTCTAGACATTGCCAATAATGTTATCTAATAATATTATTCAAATAATATGAATTATTGATCTGATAAATGAAAATACTGTGCAGCAACAATTATTGAAACAACAATAATATAAAATATCAACGCAACAATTATTGAATCAATAAAATAAAATATTGAATAATAACTACTGTAACAATTATTGAGTAGTGCCTTCTTACGTAAGAATCAATAATTGGTGCAATACCGTGTGCTACTGTATTTTAACCACCGGGTATTCCAACAGTATTAACGGTAACAACTACGCCGTTATTTATAAACAACTTATACTTGTCGTTTTCTTCATCCAATCGCTTTCCGTTATGGGGCCCACACAAGGCTGCGTCGTCGTACGAATATTCCCCGACAGCAAGAATATTCCACGACCAACCGAATATTCACCGACCAAAAATAAATATTTTATAACCACTTGCTTATTTTGCAAAATTTGCACATTTCACCCATAACCAAAGTATTATATCAAATTAACCCCTTATTATTCACAATAATATTTAGAGAAAATTTGATTTTATTCATTAATAAGTTGGGGTCTTACAACCTCCCCTCCTTATGAAATTTCGTCCTCGAAATTGACGTACGTACCTGATGTTTCAAAAAGGTGAGGATACCTCGCTTTCATTTCTGATTCCAACTCCCAGGTCATTTCTTCAATAGCATGGTTTCTCCACAAAACCTTAACTTGTGGTATAACCTTCGTGCGTAGGACATGCTCTTTCCTATCCAAGATCTTAACAGGTACCTCCTCGTACGTTAAATCTTCAGCTATCTCGTCTGGTTCTAACTCAATAATGTGGTTCGGGTCTTTAACATATTTACGAAGCATAGATATGTGAAAAACATTATGAACACGAGACATGCTTGGAGGTAATGCGAGTCTATATGCCACATTTCCTATTCGCTCAAGAATCTCAAATGGACCAACAAATCTTGGATTGAGCTTTCCTCTCTTCCCAAATCTTGTAACTCCCTTCCATGGTGCAACACGTAACAATACATGATCCCCAATATTAAATTCCACGTCCTTCCGATGAAGATCCGCATAACTCTTTTGTCGATCCTGTGCCGTTTGTATACGTTGTCGAATCGTTTGAATCTTCTCTGTAGTAATGCGTACCAATTCTGGTCCCAACAATGTTGCTTCACCCACCTCGTCCCAGCATACTGGAGAACGACATTTTCTTCCATACAACGCCTCAAATGGAGCCACACCTATGCTCGCCTGATAACTGTTGTTGTAGGAGAATTCCACCAATGGTAGGTACTTATCCCAACTCCCTTTGAGATCTAGGACACAAAGTCTTAATAGATCTTCAAGAGTTTGAATAGTCCTCTCTGATTGTCCGTCCGTTTGAGGATGGTATGCTGAACTGAATCGTAAATCCGTGCCCATAGCTTTCTGCAAGCTAACCCAAAATCGTGAAGTGAATCTTGGGTCACGATCCGAAACTATGGATACTGGCATGCCATGCAATCTCACAATCTCGTTCACGTACATACTAGCAAGACGTTCAAGGGAATAAGTCTCACGTATCGGCAAGAAATGAGCGGACTTGGTTAATCTATCAACAATAACCCAAATCGCATCTATGCCTTGAGAAACCTTGGGAAGACCTGTAACAAAATCCATAGTAATGTGTTCCCACTTCCATTTCGAAATCTCAAGTGGTTGCAATGGACCCTTTGGTACTTGATGCTCCGCTTTTACACGTTGACAAGTTAAACATCTCGAGATAAACTCCGCGATCTCTCTTTTCATATTGCTCCACCAAAATGTATGTCGAAGATCGTGATACATTTTGGTACTCCCAGGATGGATTGCAAACGGTGTGTTGTGTGCCTCCATCATTATTCTATGCTTCAAGTCAAAATCGTTAGGAACACAAAGTCTGGAGTTGACTCGAAGTATTCCTTCTTCATCGATTCTTGCTTCTGGAATAGCACCTTCTTGCACTTTCTTCTTCATACGCATCAGCTCTATATCCGTAGCTTGAGCAGCTTTAACTTTATCGATTAAAGTCGGTTCTACTCGTATATTTGATATCATCATGTGGGTACTTGGAGCCTTCATCTCTATCTCCATCCTTTGCAAGTCATACAAAATGGGCCTTTGTGTTAAAAACATTGCACTCGTACCCGCATATGATCTTCTACTCAATGCGTCAGCTACTACGTTTGCTTTTCCAGGATGATATTGGATGGTATGATCGTAATCTTTCAACAGCTCGAGCCAACGTCGCTGCCGCATGTTGAGTTCCTTTTGGGTGAAGAAATATTTGAGGCTTTTATGATCTGTATAGATCTCCACTTTCTCCCCATAAAGGTAGTGTCTCCAGATCTTCAACGCAAAAACGACTGCTGCCAACTCCAAATCATGAGTAGGATAATTCCTCTCATATTCTTTGAGTTGTCGTGAGGCATAGGCTATGACTTTCCCATGTTGCATGAGAACACATCCTAACCCTTTGCCTGAAGCATCGCTGTAGATAACAAATCCATCCGAACCAGATGGTATTGTCAGAACAGGTGCCGAAATGAGTCTCCTCTTGAGTTCTTGGAAACTCTTCTCGCATTCCTCACTCCATACGAATTTTGTATCTTTCCGAGTCAGCTGAGTTAACGGAGTAGCGATTCGAGAAAATCCTTCCACAAATCTCCGATAATAACCAGCTAAGCCCAGAAAGCTACGTACTTCGGTTACCGACTTCGGTTGCTCCCAACTTTGTATGGCTTCAATCTTCGCCGGGTCGACAGATACTCCATGTTTTGACACCACGTGCCCAAGGAATGCTACTTCCTCAAGCCAGAACTCGCATTTCTTCAGTTTGGCATATAGCTTGTTTTCACGAAGCCTTTGCAGTACCAGCTTCAAATGGCGCTCATGATCTTCACGGCTTTTGGAATAGATGAGGATGTCATCAATAAAGACAACAACGAACTGATCCAAATATTCTTTGAATACACGGTTCATCATATCCATGAAGGCAGCAGGAGCATTAGTCAATCCAAAAGACATTACTAAGAATTCATAATGCCCGTACCGAGTTCTGAAGGCAGTCTTTGGAATATCCTCAGTTTTAATCTTCAGCTGATGATATCCAGAACGAAGATCGATCTTTGAAAAGAATTGTGCTCCTTGCAACTGGTCAAACAGGTCATCAATGCGAGGTAGCGGATACCTATTCTTGATGGTGACATGGTTCAATTCTCGATAGTCAATACAAAGTCGCATACTCCCGTCTTTCTTCTTTACGAATAAAACAGGAGCACCCCAAGGAGACGTACTAGGACGAATAAAACCGATGTCCAACAACTCCTGTAGTTGGACTTTTAACTCCTGAAGTTCAATAGGAGCCATTCGATATGGGGTTTTAGAAATGGGCTTTGTACCGGGTTCAAGGTCAATAAAGAATTCAATTTCTCGTTCCGGGGGTAGACCGGAAAGTTCTTCAGGAAATACATCGGGAAATTCTCTAACAATAGAAATATTATTCAAATCTGACTTGTCTTTGTTCAAATCCATAACATGGGCTAAGAAAGCTTGACATCCGTTTTTCAATAAACGAATAGCTTTGTGGCTTGATATGACAGTGACTGATTTTAGTGGTTTAGTAGTTTGAATTCGTATGACAGGTTGGTTAGGAATATGAAAACTAACAACCTTACGAAAACAATCAATTTTAGCATGATGAGTGGTTAACCAATCAATTCCTAAAATCACATCAAAAGCAAGTATCTTTAAAGAGATAAGATCAACAGGTAATGTGATAGTGCCAACTTGGATCATGCAAGATTTATAAACTGTAGATGTAACGAAGGTTTCACCCAACGGAGTTTCAACAGATAAGTTAAAGTCCAATTTCTCCGGAGTCAAGTTTAAACGTTGAGCACAAGCAGGAGAGATAAAAGAATGGGTAGAACCGGTATCTAGTAAAGTATAAACTTCGCAAGAATTCAAGATTAGCTTACCCGTGATCACCTCGTTCGGGTTTCTCGCGTTTTGGCCAGTCACGACAAACGCCCTTCCAGGAACCGCTGATTTCGACTTATCCGGGATAACTTTTGGAGTCACCATCCCCGCTGAACTTGGTTTTGCTACAGAACACTCTCGAGCTATATGACCTTCCTTTCCACAGTTATAACATACCTTGGATTGTTGTGGGCAGTTTGGGCTGATATGTCCCTCTTTCCCACATTTGTAACATACGACCGGTGGTCGTTCTCCTCCCCTAGAAACAGTTGATGTTTGTGCTGACGTCTTCACGTTATCATTGTTGTACCTTCTCTTCTTGAAATCTCCTCCCGACTCGCTCCTTCTATTATCACGACCACGATTACCACCAGAGTGGTTACCGCTTTTGTCCGAATATTTTCTCCCTGCTGGTTTTCATTGTTTCGATGACTGCCGCCACCGGTATGACCCTGGTTGTGGTCCCTCGGTTGCACATACTCATTATCTCGCTCTAATAATTGAGCCCTGTTTACAACATCTGAATATAAAGAAAATTTATGAGAGATAAGATATTGCCGAATCTCGGGTTTTAGACCTCTCAGAAACATCCTTGTCATTCGTTCCTCATTTTCGACCAAATGAGGTGCAAACCTGGATAACTCTGCAAACTTCGCCTCGTACTGGGACACCGTCATGTTGTTTTGTTCCAGTCTAATAAACTCAACCTCCTTCATATGACGAATACTTTCAGGAAAGTACTTGTCATTGAACAGTTTTTGAAATGTTTCCCAGGACATGTTGAGTGCGTCAGGCTGGGTACGCTTCACAGACTCCCACCAGTAGTCTGCCTCACCGCGGAACATAAATGTGGCGAATGGAACCTTCTGTTCCTCCGTGCATCCCAAGACATCAAATATCTTGGTAATTTGCTTGACCCACGTTTCCGCCATGATCGGATCCGGCTTTCCCTTAAATTCTGGTGGTCCCAATTCTTTGAACTGCTTAGCTGTGACAAACCGCGCGTTGTTATCATTTCCACCCGTATTCTGCACACGAGTCTCCCTCGTCTGATTTTGCATGAACTGCAAAAAGCTCCTAAACATTCCATCATTCATCGTTTGCTCGGTAACGTTGTTTACAGGAGGAATATTGCCTTCCTGTTGCACGTTCCCCTGGGTAGTGATCAAAGGTGTCTCCACGGTCTGATTTACTCCATTATTAACGTTCTCAGCTGCCATTCTTAAATACTGCCATAAAACAAGGGTTAATAGTCATGTCATATATTATCCCTATACTCTGACCGACCAAATAAACACCAAATAAACTTAGTCAGGTCATACTAGCGAAGGAATTCCCCGTCTCTCCCCTCCTAGTTCTTGTCTCACATCTCAGCCAGGGATCATATCCCTAAGCTCTGATACCAACTGTGACGCCCCCAAAATAGGTATACAACACCCATTCTGAGTCGCCAAATACATGGTACAGAAAGCAAACTACAACTTCAATAATACAATTGTCGTGCAAAATACGACAACACATACTGTGAGTTTAAATACAAATATTGTCTTCTAGACAATATCCACACTCAAATAAATCCTCATTACAATTATTCAAACACTATTTTACAGAAATAGTGAGGACTGCTAATACATCTTTCTAGAACCATCACTCCATACCCCGACTAGATCCTGCTATGTTCTCACCTCCTGAGAAGAAAAATGGAACAAAAAGGAAAAGGGTGAGCTCAACTAGCCCAGTAAAGAATATTATGACTAAGATAATATACAACAAATTATCGTTAGTCTTCAACAGGGAAAAATCTGATAAAATATAATCGACAACAAGTTTTAGATCAACAACTGCAGCGGAAACAGCAAACCATTAGAAGAGTCAAGTAGAGAAAGAATTCTACTATCTTCTAAGATTTAAAAGTCCATCATCAATATTTTATCCCTGTAACATCAATTAATAATCATCTTTAACCAAATATTCATCTTTGCACTACAGGCCAAAGATATTCATTTGTATCATCAGTCGGTCATGTTCATCTCAACACCTGTTCATCTTTGCACTACAGGCCAAAGATATTCATCAAGTAATTATACATCTTTGCACTACAGGCCAAAGATATTCAGTAATATCATCATTTAGGACTGAGGATGATGAAAAATATCTTAAAGAGAACGAATCCAGTGAGACAGAAGGACAAATATTAGGGATTCGTATAACAGTTTATCCAAGATCAATAATACTTCATAATAATCAATTGTGAAGCAGAATTCAAAAATAAAGATCAAAACATGGATACAATCAAAGATAGTAACCATAATAGACATCTTGGACAAAAAGGGAAAATTTTATTTTTCGGTGAATAGTGCCGTATTCGTGAATAGTGCCGTATACGTGAATAGTGCCGTATACGTGAATAGTAACCCCCGACACAAAAAGTTCCAAATTTGATAAAAACTCATATCAATATTTCAGCATAATGATATTGAAGAAAATAATATCATTTAAGAAGAAAATAATATCCCTTACCTCAAAATATCAGTACTTCTGGTCGGAATACCGGTATAAGGCTGAAAGAAACTTGCTCTGATGAATAGAAACTCTCAAAGTATCTAAATACTCACAAAATACACTCAATAATCTAGAGAGAGAAAGAGAGAAAACTTGTTTCTGGTGTGATTTTCAATTCTAACTTAGCCCTCTATTTATAGGAAAATTTTGGTAGGTTTGACCTGCAACCTGATGGCTTTACCTGCTACTATTCCCACCCACCACATTTGAAATATAATTCAGCACATTTCTTCACCAACCACAAGTGGGGCCCACCAATTCTAGAATTTTCCATCAAAATGATAAACTCCGAAAATTCAACAATTTCTGAACCAGTCATCTTGTAAAATTCGTAATAAATCATACGTTCATTTTTAACGGTTCAAAATTTGTGGACATATACTCAACTTATATATGTATAACATATCCAAAAATTACCACGATCCAACGGTCGGATTAAAAATTATAACCCCCGCAAACTATCTCAAAAACCCTGATTTTTAATACCTCCATTCCGACAAAAATACTGACAAAAACCTCAACATTAACTCCTTCATTTTTAACCACAAAAATATATCCCCCATTTATATCCACATAAAATAAATATTTCCTTATCATATGAATCAATAATTAATTATTCACAAATAATATTACAGAATCACATTTATGACAACCAGGCCGTTCCCAGGAAAGAGGGGGCTTTCCAATAAGGATTTCTCCTTACTGGCGCGCAATTAGATGACCAAACCTCTCCTTAGACAGAACTTTCTAGACATTGCCAATAATGTTATCTAATAATATTATTCAAATAATATGAATTATTGATCTGATAAATGAAAATACTGTGCAGCAACAATTATTGAAACAACAATAATATAAAATATCAACGCAGCAATTATTGAATCAATAAAATAAAATATTGAATAATAACTACTGTAACAATTATTGAGTAGTGCCTTCTTACGTAAAAATCAATAATTGGTGCAATACCGTGTGCTACTGTATTTTAACCACCGGGTATTCCAACAGTATTAACGGTAACAACTACGCCGTTATTTATAAACAACTTATACTTGTCGTTTTCTTCATCCAATCGCTTTCCGTTATGGGGCCCACACAAGGCTGCGTCGTCGTACGAATATTTCCCGACAGCAAGAATATTCCACGACCAACCGAATATTCATCGACCAAAAATAAATATTTTATAACCACTTGCTTATTTTGCAAAATTTGCACATTTCACCCATAACCAAAGTATTATATCAAATTAACCCCTTATTATTCACAATAATATTTAGAGAAAATTTGATTTTATTCATTAATAAGTTGGGGTCTTACATTATTTGAATAATATTATTAGATAACATTATTAGCAATGACTAGAAAGTTCTGTCTAAGGAGAGGTTTGGTCACCTAATTGCGCGCCAGTAAGGAGAAATTCTTATTGGAAAGACCCCTCTTTCCTGGGAACGGCCTGGTTGTCATAAATGTGATTCTGTAATATTATTTGTGAATAATTAATTATTGATTCGTATGATAAGGAAATATTTATTTTATGTGGATATAAATGAGGAATATATTTTTGTGGTTAAAAATAAAGGAGTTAATGTTGAGGTTTTTATCAGTATTTTTATCGGAATGGAGGTATTAAAAATCAGGGTTTTTGAGATATTTTGCGGGGGTTATAATTTTTAATCCGACCGTTGGATCGTGGTAATTTTTGGATATGTTATACATATATAAGTTGAGTATATGCCCACAAATTTTGAACCGTTAAAAATGAACGTATGATTTGTTATGAATTTTAAGAGGTGGCTGATTCAGAAATCAGGTTATAAATTATTTTTGGTGGAAAATTCTAGAATTGGTGGGCCCCACTTGTGGTTGGTGAAGAAATGTGCTGAATTATATTTCAAATGTGGTGGGTGGGAATAGTAGCAGGTAAAGCCATCAGGTTGCAGGTCAAACCTACCAAAATTTTCCTATAAATAGAGGGCTAAGTTAGAATTGAAAATCACACCAGAAACATAAGCTTTCTCTCTTTCTCTCTCTATATTATGAAGCATATTTTGTGAGTTTTTAGATACTTGGTGAGTTGCTATTCATCAGTGCAAGTTTCCTTCAGCATCATATCCGATATCCAGTCAGAAGTACTGCTCTTTTGAGGTAAGGGATAGTAAGGGATAGTAAGGGATTTTAAGGGTTGTTATGATTTTCAGTTTCGTAATTTTTCTGAACTTCAAAAATTCTGGAAAAATTTGAAATGATATTTTGATGAGTTTTATTGATTGTGTCCAAAAATGGTGATTTTTGGATGTATAGATTAAGAGTTATGAATTTTATGGGAAAAAACTATTTTAAAAGTAACCGCTTATAATTCCTTGTGGTTAACTCCAAAATTGATGAAATTTTTATTGGGAGTACATGTGTATGATAGAAGTATACTCTGTAAATTTTAGAATTTTTGGACAAAAGTACAATTTTTGATAAATGTCTAAATATTCGGTGGTTTTGGCCATATGAAAAATAGTAAATGAGTTTTAAAAATTCTGAGAAAAATATATGTTCAATATGGGACTATATTATGCTAAATCCCAGAAAAAAAATATTTTTGGAACTGATTTGGTATTTTTCATGAAAATGGACTAGTTATGAGTAAATGAATTAAATATGTTATGTGAAGTAAGAAAATTGGAAAATAGGATTTTATGGCTTGAGAATCCTATATGAGGTATATGCAGATTTTTGATGAGGGTTTTGATTATTGGTGATAAAATCTTATGAGTTTGGTATTTTAGAATGATTAAATGCATTATTTAGTAAAGTGTAAACAATTTAAATAAATTGTTTATAAGCTTAAGAAATATTATTCTTTCAATATCATTATACCGAAATACTGGTATGGATTTTATTGTAGAATTTCTACCTTTTTGTGTCGAGTTTACTATTTATGAGTTACTATTCACGAGTTACTATTCATGAGTTACTATTCACGAGTTACTATTCACGATAAAAATTGGTTTCTTTTTCTAACCAAATTATAGTTGAGTTATGAATATTACTCTTGAGATTAAAACTATGTATTGATTATATTGATTTTATTATCATATATAACATTTTTATAACCCTGATGTTGAAATTCTCTTTCACTAGAGTGTAAAGATGGGTAGATTATTGGTATGATCATGACTAGGGTTCTCTTTGGCCTGTAGTGCAAAGTTGAATTGTGACTGATATGATCATGACCATTGAATTTATAAGTGAATATCTTTAGCTTAAGTACAAAGGTGAATTGATCAACATGGTTATAATTATTGTTAATATAAATTCTAAAATGATTATAATTCTTTGAGATATTAATATATTTGGCATGTAGTGCAAATATGAACTGTTGATGAATATATTTGGCCTGTAGTGCAAATATGAACTGTTGATGAATATGTTTGGCCTGCAGTGTAAAGATGATATGTTGTTGAATATCTTTGGCCTGTAGTACAAAGATGAACTGTTGTTGAATATCTTTGGCCCGTAGTGCAAAGATGGTTTGTTGATGAATATCTTTGGCCCGTAGTGCAAAGATGGATTTGTTAGTATGATTATAAACAGGAACTGTGATTTGGTATAACCATGATCTTTGATGTTTCAGGTAAAGACAGGTGATGAAAATATTCTTCGTCCTGGGTGCGAAGAAAAATTTATAGTCACAATTATGATTATGAGTTATTCATATGATTGTGGAAAGGAACTGTTGAGTGATGTTACATGGATAAAATATTGTTGGTGAATTTTTAATATGGAGAAGATAATAGACTTTATAGTTTATTTGACTCTTCTAATGGATTGCTCGTTGTGACAACCCCAAAATAGGTCCATTCCATCCAACCCATTCTGAGTCGTCAAATACATGGTACAGAAAACAACTACAACTTTATTACAACAATTGTCGTGCAAAATACAACAACACATATGCTGTGAGTTTGGATACAAATATATACCAAATGTGACTCATGTTCCAACCGTGGACATCACCTCACAATAACACCTTACATAAAGGTATAGTCAAAAACTGTTTTAGAAATTAGAATCTTTGGGAAGTGCTCAAGGAAACCTTCGTACATGGGAGGCCACGCGTCTAGGTTATGATAGATATCATATGGCCACAGAATTATCCTTGGTTGACCCAATAGACCCCAAAGAAAAACGAGAAGATTACTATCATATTCTTCCCAATGGTGAGTCTTCTCTTGACTTATCATTATCTCCACTGTATCTAACTGAGAATTATACTTTAAACAAACACCAAGATTATATAGGTAGTGCTCGTATATATACTCAGCAAGTGGATGAGCACATCCCTGTCTTATGATGACACGAGGTTGTATGTCGTTAGACATCTTGTATGATAGTGGCAAACCACCCTTCCAACGTTGGGTACACCTTACCCTATTGGATTCACCAAATATAACTACTAAATGAACTTTTCTATACTGCTTCGGGAGAACATCCACAGCTAGAGACCACCGTTCTATTTCCCCGTTACCCTCGCTCGACCCAGCTACACTCTTATTACCTGAAAGGAATTGTGAAGCAAAAGGGTGAGCACAACTAGCTCAGTAAAGAATGTCATGACTAAAGATAATTCAATTATCAATAGCCTTCATCAACAATAAATCAGAGATTTAGAACATATGGTAAATGATAAAAATTTCAACCATAGTTGCAGCAGAACGAGCAATCCATTAGAAGAGTCAAATAGACTATAAAGTCTATTATCTTCTCCATGTTAAAAATCCATCAACAATGTTTTATCCCTGTAACATCAATCAACAATTCTGGTCCACAATCATATGAATAACTCATAATCATAACTGTAGTTCTAAATTCCTCTTCTCATCCAGGACGAAGATAATTTTCATCACCTATCTTTACCTGAAACATCAAAGATCATGGTTACACCAAATCACATTTCCTGTTCATAATCATACTAATAACTTCATCTTTGCACTATGTCCAAAGATATTCATTTGTATCACCAGTTGGTCATGTTTATCTCAACATCTGTTCATCTTTGCACTACTGGCCAAAGATATTCAACAACATGTCATCTTTGCACTACAGGCCAAAGATATTCATCAACAATTCATCTTTGCACTACAGGCCAAAGATATTCATCAATATTTCATCTTTGCACTACAGGCCAAAGATATTCATCAACAGTTCATCTTTGCACTACAGGCCAAAGATATTCATCAACAGGCCATCTTTGCACTACATGCCAAAGATATTCATCAACAATTCATATTTGCACTACAGGCCAAATATATTCATATCTCAAAGAAATATATAATCATTTCAGAATTTATATAAACAATAATTATAACCATGTTGATCAATTCACCTTTGCACTTAAGCTTAAGATATTCAATTATAAATTCAGTGGTCATGATCATACCAGTCACAATTCAACTTTGCACTACAGGCCAAAGAGAACCCTAGTCATGATCATACCAATAATCTACCCATCTTTACACTCCAGTGAAAGAGAATTTCAACATCAGGGTTATAAAAATGTTATATATGATGATAAAAATAATATGATCAACATATAGTTTTAATCTCAAGAGTAATATTCGTAACTCATGAATAGTAACCCCGACACAAAAGATAGAAATTCTACAATAAAATTCATACCAATATTTCGGTATAATGATATTGAAAGAATAACATTACTTAAATTTATAAATAATTTATTTTAATTGTTTACACTTTACTAATTAATGCATTTAATCATCATAAAATGCCAACTCTTACAATTTTATCATCAATAACCAAAACCCTCATCAAAAATCTGCATATACCTCATATAGGATTCTCAAGCCATAAAATCCTATTTTCCAATTTTCTTTCTTCACAAAACATATTTAATTCATTTACTCATAACTAGACCATTTTCATGAAAAATACCAAATCAGTTCCAAAAATATTTCTTTTCTGGAATTTAGCATAATATAGTCCCATAGTGAACATATATTTTTCTCAGAATTTTTAAAAGTCATTTACTATTTTTCATATGGCCAAAATAGCCGAATATTTAGACATTTATCAAAAATTGTACTTTTGTCTAAAAATTCTGAAATTTACAGAGTATACTTCTATCATATACATGTACTCCCAATAAAAATTTCATCAATTTTGGAGTTAACCACAAGGAATTATAAGCGGTTACTTTTAAAATAGTCTTTTCCCGTAAAATTCATAACTCTTAATCTATACATCCAAAAATCACCATTTTTGGACACAATCAATAAAACTCATCAAAATATCATTTCAAATTTTTCCAGAATTTTTGAAGATCAGAAAAATTACGAAACTGAAAATCATAACAACCCTTAAAATCCCTTAATATCCCTTACTATCCCTTACTATCCCTTACTATCCCTTACCTCAAAAGAGCAGTACTTCTGATCGGTATCGGATATGACGCTGAAGGAAACTCGCACTGATGAATAGCAACTCACCAAGTATCTAAATACTCACAAAATACACTCAATAATCTAGAGAGAGAAAGAGAGAAAGCTTATGTTTCTGGTGTGATTTTTAATTCTAACTTAGCCCTCTATTTATAGGAAAATTTTGGTAGGTTTGACCTGCAACCTGATGGCTTTACCTGCAACTATTTCCACCCACCACATTTGAAATATAATTCAGCACATTTCTTCACCAACCACAAGTGGGGCCCACCAATTCTATAATTTTCCACCAAAATGATAAACTCCGAAAATTCAACAATTTCTGAACCAGTCATCTCGTAAAATTCATAATAAATCATACGTTCATTTTTAACGGTTCAAAATTTGTGGGCATATACTCAACTTATATATGTATAACATATCTAAAAATTATCACGATCCAACGGTCGGATTAAAAATTATAACCCCCGCAAAATATCTCAAAAACCCTGATTTTTAATACCTCCATTCCGACAAAAATATGGATAAAAATCTCAACATTAACTCCTTCATTTTTTAACCACAAAAATATATCCCTCATTTATATCCACATAAAATAAATATTTTCTTATCATATGAATCAATAATTAATTATTCACAAATAATATTACAGAATCACATTTATGACAACCAGGCCGTTCCCAGGAAAGAGGGGGCTTTCCAATAAGAATTTTTTCTTACTGGCGCGCAATTAAATGACCAAACCTCTCCTTAGACAGAACTTTCTAGACATTGTCAATAATGTTATCTAATAATACTATTCAAATAATATGAATTATTGATCTGATAATAGAAAATACTGTGCAGCAACAATTATTGAGCAACAATAATACAAAATTTCAACGTAGCAATTATTGAATCAATAAAATAAAATATTGAACAGTAATTACTGTAACAATTATTGAGTAGTGCCTTCTTACGTAAGAATCAATAATTTCAAAAATACTATGCAATACCGTGTGCTACTGTGCAATAACGCGTATTACTGTATTTTAACCACCGGGTATTCCAACAGTGTTAACGGTAACAACTACGCCGTTATTTGTAAAAACTTAAATTTTTGTCGTTATCGTCATCCGACAGTTATTCGTTATGGGGCCCACAAATAGCTACGCCGTCGTACGAATATTCCCCGACAGAAAGAATATTCTACGACCAAACGAATATTCCCCGACAACAATGATTATTTTATAACCACTTGCTTATTTTGAAAAAAATATTCACATTTCACCCATAACTTTAAACTTTTATCAATTTAACCATTTACTGAATAGTAATTATAAGAAAAATTGAATACTTTTATTTCATAAAATTCGGGGTCTTACAATCTCCCCTCCTTATGAAATTTCGTCCCCGAAATTTACGTACCTGGTATTTCAAAGAGTTGAGAATACCTTCCTTTCATTTCAAATTTCATCTTCTCTGTCATCATAATTTCTCCATTGCTCATCTCCTGTATTTCAAATAACATTCTAGAATACAGCTTCAAAACAAGTGTTAATTTAACAAATTAACATATCACATAATATCCCGATATTATGACTGACCAACAAATAAGCTTAGGTGGAAACACTAGCGAAGGATTTACTCATCTCTCCCCTCCTAGTTGTATTCCCCGATCTCTGCCAGAGATCATATCCCCAAGCTCTGATACCACCTGTGACAACCCCAAAATAGGTCCATTCCATCCAACCCATTCTGAGTCGTCAAATACATGGTACAGAAAACAACTACAACTTTATTACAACAATTGTCGTGCAAAATACAACAACACATATGCTGTGAGTTTGGATACAAATATATACCAAATGTGACTCATGTTCCAACCGTGGACATCACCTCACAATAACACCTTACATAAAGGTATAGTCAAAAACTATTTTAGAAATTAGAATCTTTGGGAAGTGCTCAAGGAAACCTTCGTACATGGGAGGCCACGCGTCTAGGTTATGATAGATATCATATGGCCACAGAATTATCCTTGGTTGACCCAATAGACCCCAAAGAAAAACGAGAAGATTACTATCATATTCTTCCCAATGGTGAGTCTTCTCTTGACTTATCATTATCTCCACTGTATCTAACTGAGAATTATACTTTAAACAAACACCAAGATTATATAGGTAGTGCTCGTATATATACTCAGCAAGTGGATGAGCACATCTCTGTCTTATGATGACACGAGGTTGTATGTCGTTAGACATCTTGTATGATAGTGGCAAACCACCCTTCCAACGTTGGGTACACCTTACCCTATTGGATTCACCAAATATAACTACTAAATGAACTTTTCTATACTGCTTCGGGAGAACATCCACAGCTAGAGACCACCGTTCTATTTCCCCGTTACCCTCGCTCGACCCAGCTACACTCTTATTACCTGAAAGGAATTGTGAAGCAAAAGGGTGAGCACAACTAGCTCAGTAAAGAATGTCATGACTAAAGATAATTCAATTATCAATAGCCTTCATCAACAATAAATCAGAGATTTAGAACATATGGTAAATGATAAAAATTTCAACCATAGTTGCAGCAGAACGAGCAATCCATTAGAAGAGTCAAATAGACTATAAAGTCTATTATCTTCTCCATGTTAAAAATCCATCAACAATGTTTTATCCCTGTAACATCAATCAACAATTCTGGTCCACAATCATATGAATAACTCATAATCATAACTGTAGTTCTAAATTCCTCTTCTCATCCAGGACGAAGATAATTTTCATCACCTATCTTTACCTGAAACATCAAAGATCATGGTTACACCAAATCACATTTCCTGTTCATAATCATACTAATAACTTCATCTTTGCACTACGTCCAAAGATATTCATTTGTATCACCAGTTGGTCATGTTTATCTCAACATCTGTTCATCTTTGCACTACTGGCCAAAGATATTCAACAACATGTCATCTTTGCACTACAGGCCAAAGATATTCATCAACAATTCATCTTTGCACTACAGGCCAAAGATATTCATCAATATTTCATCTTTGCACTACAGGCCAAAGATATTCATCAACAGTTCATCTTTGCACTACAGGCCAAAGATATTCATCAACAGGCCATCTTTGCACTACATGCCAAAGATATTCATCAACAATTCATATTTGCACTACAGGCCAAATATATTCATATCTCAAAGAAATATATAATCATTTCAGAATTTATATAAACAATAATTATAACCATGTTGATCAATTCACCTTTGCACTTAAGCTTAAGATATTCAATTATAAATTCAATGGTCATGATCATACCAGTCACAATTCAACTTTGCACTACAGGCCAAAGAGAACCCTAGTCATGATCATACCAATAATCTACCCATCTTTACACTCCAGTGAAAGAGAATTTCAACATCAGGGTTATAAAAATGTTATATATGATGATAAAAATAATATGATCAACATATAGTTTTAATCTCAAGAGTAATATTCGTAACTCATGAATAGTAACCCCGACACAAAAGATAGAAATTCTACAATAAAATTCATACCAATATTTCGGTATAATGATATTGAAAGAATAACATTACTTAAATTTATAAATAATTTATTTTAATTGTTTACACTTTACTAATTAATGCATTTAATCATCATAAAATGCCAACTCTTACAATTTTATCATCAATAACCAAAACCCTCATCAAAAATCTGCATATACCTCATATAGGATTCTCAAGCCATAAAATCCTATTTTCCAATTTTCTTTCTTCACAAAACATATTTAATTCATTTACTCATAACTAGACTATTTTCATGAAAAATACCAAATCAGTTCCAAAAATATTTCTTTTCTGGAATTTAGCATAATATAGTCCCATAGTGAACATATATTTTTCTCAGAATTTTTAAAAGTCATTTACTATTTTTCATATGGCCAAAATAGCCGAATATTTAGACATTTATCAAAAATTGTACTTTTGTCTAAAAATTCTGAAATTTACAGAGTATACTTCTATCATATACATGTACTCCCAATAAAAATTTCATCAATTTTGGAGTTAACCACAAGGAATTATAAGCGGTTACTTTTAAAATAGTCTTTTCCCATAAAATTCATAACTCTTAATCTATACATCCAAAAATCACCATTTTTGGACACAATCAATAAAACTCATCAAAATATCATTTCAAATTTTTCCAGAATTTTTGAAGATCAGAAAAATTACGAAACTGAAAATCATAACAACCCTTAAAATCCCTTAATATCCCTTACTATCCCTTACTATCCCTTACTATCCCTTACCTCAAAAGAGCAGTACTTCTGATCGGTATCGGATATGATGCTGAAGGAAACTTGCACTGATGAATAGCAACTCACCAAGTATCTAAATACTCACAAAATACACTCAATAATCTAGAGAGAGAAAGAGAGAAAGCTTATGTTTCTGGTGTGATTTTTAATTCTAACTTAGCCCTCTATTTATAGGAAAATTTTGGTAGGTTTGACCTGCAACCTGATGGCTTTACCTGCAACTATTTCCACCCACCACATTTGAAATATAATTCAGCACATTTCTTCACCAACCACAAGTGGGGCCCACCAATTCTAGAATTTTCCACCAAAATGATAAACTCCGAAAATTCAACAATTTCTGAACCAGTCATCTCGTAAAATTCATAATAAATCATACGTTCATTTTTAACGGTTCAAAATTTGTGGGCATATACTCAACTTATATATGTATAACATATCCAAAAATTACCACGATCCAACGGTCGGATTAAAAATTATAACCCCCGCAAAATATCTCAAAAACCCTGATTTTTAATACCTCCATTCCGACAAAAATATGGATAAAAATCTCAACATTAACTCCTTCATTTTTAACCACAAAAATATATCCCTCATTTATATCCACATAAAATAAATATTTCCTTATCATATGAATCAATAATTAATTATTCACAAATAATATTACAGAATCACATTTATGACAACCAGGCCGTTCCCAGGAAAGAGGGGGCTTTCCAATAAGAATTTTTTCTTACTGGCGCGCAATTAAATGACCAAACCTCTCCTTAGACAGAACTTTCTAGACATTGTCAATAATGTTATCTAATAATACTATTCAAATAATATGAATTATTGATCTGATAATAGAAAATACTGTGCAGCAACAATTATTGAACAACAATAATACAAAATTTCAACGTAGCAATTATTGAATCAATAAAATAAAATATTGAACAGTAATTACTGTAACAATTATTGAGTAGTGCCTTCTTACGTAAGAATCAATAATTTCAAAAATACTATGCAATACCGTGTGCTACTGTGCAATAACGCGTATTACTGTATTTTAACAACCGGGTATTCCAACAGTGTTAACGGTAACAACTACGCCGTTATTTGTAAAAACTTAAATTTTTGTCGTTATCGTCACCCGACAGTTATTCGTTATGGGGCCCACAAATAGCTGCGCCGTCGTACGAATATTCCCCGACAGAAAGAATATTCTACGACCAAACGAATATTCCCCGACAACAATGATTATTTTATAACCACTTGCTTATTTTGAAAAAAATATTCACATTTCACCCATAACTTTAAACTTTTATCAATTTAACCATTTACTGAATAGTAATTATAAGAAAAATTGAATACTTTTATTTCATAAAATTCGGGGTCTTACAATCTCCCCTCCTTATGAAATTTCGTCCCCGAAATTTACGTACCTGGTATTTCAAAGAGTTGAGAATACCTTCCTTTCATTTCAAATTTCATCTTCTCTGTCATCATAATTTCTCCATTGCTCATCTCCTGTATTTCAAATAACATTCTAGAATACAGCTTCAAAACAAGTGTTAATTTAACAAATTAACATATCACATAATATCCCGATATTATGACTGACCAACAAATAAGCTTAGGTGGAAACACTAGCGAAGGATTTACTCATCTCTCCCCTCCTAGTTGTATTCCCCGATCTCTGCCAGAGATCATATCCCCAAGCTCTGATACCACCTGTGACAACCCCAAAATAGGTCCATTCCATCCAACCCATTCTGAGTCGTCAAATACATGGTACAGAAAACAACTACAACTTTATTACAACAATTGTCGTGCAAAATACAACAACACATATGCTGTGAGTTTGGATACAAATATATACCAAATGTGACTCATGTTCCAACCGTGGACATCACCTCACAATAACACCTTACATAAAGGTATAGTCAAAAACTATTTTAGAAATTAGAATCTTTGGGAAGTGCTCAAGGAAACCTTCGTACATGGGAGGCCACGCGTCTAGGTTATGATAGATATCATATGGCCACAGAATTATCCTTGGTTGACCCAATAGACCCCAAAGAAAAACGAGAAGATTACTATCATATTCTTCCCAATGGTGAGTCTTCTCTTGACTTATCATTATCTCCACTGTATCTAACTGAGAATTATACTTTAAACAAACACCAAGATTATATAGGTAGTGCTCGTATATATACTCAGCAAGTGGATGAGCACATCTCTGTCTTATGATGACACGAGGTTGTATGTCGTTAGACATCTTGTATGATAGTGGCAAACCACCCTTCCAACGTTGGGTACACCTTACCCTATTGGATTCACCAAATATAACTACTAAATGAACTTTTCTATACTGCTTCGGGAGAACATCCACAGCTAGAGACCACCGTTCTATTTCCCCGTTACCCTCGCTCGACCCAGCTACACTCTTATTACCTGAAAGGAATTGTGAAGCAAAAGGGTGAGCACAACTAGCTCAGTAAAGAATGTCATGACTAAAGATAATTCAATTATCAATAGCCTTCATCAACAATAAATCAGAGATTTAGAACATATGGTAAATGATAAAAATTTCAACCATAGTTGCAGCAGAACGAGCAATCCATTAGAAGAGTCAAATAGACTATAAAGTCTATTATCTTCTCCATGTTAAAAATCCATCAACAATGTTTTATCCCTGTAACATCAATCAACAATTCTGGTCCACAATCATATGAATAACTCATAATCATAACTGTAGTTCTAAATTCCTCTTCTCATCCAGGACGAAGATAATTTTCATCACCTATCTTTACCTGAAACATCAAAGATCATGGTTACACCAAATCACATTTCCTGTTCATAATCATACTAATAACTTCATCTTTGCACTACGTCCAAAGATATTCATTTGTATCACCAGTTGGTCATGTTTATCTCAACATCTGTTCATCTTTGCACTACTGGCCAAAGATATTCAACAACATGTCATCTTTGCACTACAGGCCAAAGATATTCATCAACAATTCATCTTTGCACTACAGGCCAAAGATATTCATCAATATTTCATCTTTGCACTACAGGCCAAAGATATTCATCAACAGTTCATCTTTGCACTACAGGCCAAAGATATTCATCAACAGGCCATCTTTGCACTACATGCCAAAGATATTCATCAACAATTCATATTTGCACTACAGGCCAAATATATTCATATCTCAAAGAAATATATAATCATTTCAGAATTTATATAAACAATAATTATAACCATGTTGATCAATTCACCTTTGCACTTAAGCTTAAGATATTCAATTATAAATTCAGTGGTCATGATCATACCAGTCACAATTCAACTTTGCACTACAGGCCAAAGAGAACCCTAGTCATGATCATACCAATAATCTACCCATCTTTACACTCCAGTGAAAGAGAATTTCAACATCAGGGTTATAAAAATGTTATATATGATGATAAAAATAATATGATCAACATATAGTTTTAATCTCAAGAGTAATATTCGTAACTCATGAATAGTAACCCCGACACAAAAGATAGAAATTCTACAATAAAATTCATACCAATATTTCGGTATAATGATATTGAAAGAATAACATTACTTAAATTTATAAATAATTTATTTTAATTGTTTACACTTTACTAATTAATGCATTTAATCATCATAAAATGCCAACTCTTACAATTTTATCATCAATAACCAAAACCCTCATCAAAAATCTGCATATACCTCATATAGGATTCTCAAGCCATAAAATCCTATTTTCCAATTTTCTTTCTTCACAAAACATATTTAATTCATTTACTCATAACTAGACTATTTTCATGAAAAATACCAAATCAGTTCCAAAAATATTTCTTTTCTGGAATTTAGCATAATATAGTCCCATAGTGAACATATATTTTTCTCAGAATTTTTAAAAGTCATTTACTATTTTTCATATGGCCAAAATAGCCGAATATTTAGACATTTATCAAAAATTGTACTTTTGTCTAAAAATTCTGAAATTTACAGAGTATACTTCTATCATATACATGTACTCCCAATAAAAATTTCATCAATTTTGGAGTTAACCACAAGGAATTATAAGCGGTTACTTTTAAAATAGTCTTTTCCGTAAAATTCATAACTCTTAATCTATACATCCAAAAATCACCATTTTTGGACACAATCAATAAAACTCATCAAAATATCATTTCAAATTTTTCCAGAATTTTTGAAGATCAGAAAAATTACGAAACTGAAAATCATAACAACCCTTAAAATCCCTTAATATCCCTTACTATCCCTTACTATCCCTTACTATCCCTTACCTCAAAAGAGCAGTACTTCTGATCGGTATCGGATATGACGCTGAAGGAAACTCGCACTGATGAATAGCAACTCACCAAGTATCTAAATACTCACAAAATACACTCAATAATCTAGAGAGAGAAAGAGAGAAAGCTTATGTTTCTGGTGTGATTTTTAATTCTAACTTAGCCCTCTATTTATAGGAAAATTTTGGTAGGTTTGACCTGCAACCTGATGGCTTTACCTGCAACTATTTCCACCCACCACATTTGAAATATAATTCAGCACATTTCTTCACCAACCACAAGTGGGGCCCACCAATTCTATAATTTTCCACCAAAATGATAAACTCCGAAAATTCAACAATTTCTGAACCAGTCATCTCGTAAAATTCATAATAAATCATACGTTCATTTTTAACGGTTCAAAATTTGTGGGCATATACTCAACTTATATATGTATAACATATCTAAAAATTATCACGATCCAACGGTCGGATTAAAAATTATAACCCCCGCAAAATATCTCAAAAACCCTGATTTTTAATACCTCCATTCCGACAAAAATATGGATAAAAATCTCAACATTAACTCCTTCATTTTTTAACCACAAAAATATATCCCTCATTTATATCCACATAAAATAAATATTTTCTTATCATATGAATCAATAATTAATTATTCACAAATAATATTACAGAATCACATTTATGACAACCAGGCCGTTCCCAGGAAAGAGGGGGCTTTCCAATAAGAATTTTTTCTTACTGGCGCGCAATTAAATGACCAAACCTCTCCTTAGACAGAACTTTCTAGACATTGTCAATAATGTTATCTAATAATACTATTCAAATAATATGAATTATTGATCTGATAATAGAAAATACTGTGCAGCAACAATTATTGAACAACAATAATACAAAATTTCAACGTAGCAATTATTGAATCAATAAAATAAAATATTGAACAGTAATTACTGTAACAATTATTGAGTAGTGCCTTCTTACGTAAGAATCAATAATTTCAAAAATACTATGCAATACCGTGTGCTACTGTGCAATAACGCGTATTACTGTATTTTAACCACCGAGTATTCCAACAGTGTTAACGGTAACAACTACGCCGTTATTTGTAAAAACTTAAATTTTTGTCGTTATCGTCATCCGACAGTTATTCGTTATGGGGCCCACAAATAGCTACGCCGTCGTACGAATATTCCCCGACAGAAAGAATATTCTACGACCAAACGAATATTCCCCGACAACAATGATTATTTTATAACCACTTGCTTATTTTGAAAAAAATATTCACATTTCACCCATAACTTTAAACTTTTATCAATTTAACCATTTACTGAATAGTAATTATAAGAAAAATTGAATACTTTTATTTCATAAAATTCGGGGTCTTACACTCGTTCCGCTGCAACTATGGTTGAAATTTTTATCATTTACCATATGTTCTAAATCTCTGATTTATTGTTGATGAAGGCTATTGATAATTAAATTATCTTTAGTCATGATATTCTTTACTGAGCTAGTTGTGCTCACCCTTCTGCTTCACAATTCATTTCAGGTAATAAGAGTGTAGCTGGGTCGAGCGGGAGTAACAAGGGAATAGAACGGTGGTCATCATTTAGTAGTTATATTTGGTGAAGAAAATAGGGTGAGGCGAACCCAACGTTGGAAGGGTGTTTTGTCACTATCATACAAGATGTCTAATGACATACAACCTCGTGTCATCATAAGACAGGGTTGTGCTCATCCACTTGCTGAGTATATCTATGGGCACTACCTATATAATCTTGGTGTTTGTTTGAAGTATAATTCTCAATTAGAGACAGTGGAGATAATGATAAGTCAAGAGAAGACTCACCATTGGGAAGAATATGATAGTAATCTTCTCGTTTTTCTTTGGGGTCTATTGGGTCAACCAAGGATAATTCTGTGGCCATATGATATCTATCATAACCTAGACGCGTGGCCTCCCATGTACGAAGGTTTCCTTGAGCACTTCCCAAAGATTCTAATTTCTAAAACAGTTTTTGACTATACCTTTATGTAAGGTGTTATTGTGAGGTGATGTCCACGGTTGGAACATGAGTCACATTTGGTATATATTTGTATCCAAACTCACAGTATATGTGTTGTTGTATTTTGCACGACAATTGTTGTAATAAAGTTGTAGTTGTTTTCTGTACCATGTATTTGACGACTCAGAATGGGTTGGGTGGAATGGACCTATTTTGGGGTTGTCACAGACACTCGACAGCGAAGAAAATATGAGAAAAGAACTTTTCGATTTGGATCGGAATAGAATATGAGTTGAAAAATAGTTAACCAGTTCAGAACTATATTTGTTTTAAAAAATATAGGTAACCAACCTGAATAAATAAAAATTGTTAACCAATCCATTTGGTTCCAAATAATATGATTTGACCCAACAGTTAACTAACTATATTATCAGGTCTACCTACATGTTTGCCTCTCAAATTCATGCACACACAATTTGTGTGTTACTACTATTTTAGGAGCGAAAGAAAGAATGAGATCTTGGAAAGGTGTATTTAATAAAGACTTTTAAATATTTTTTTTAAGTGACAGATTTTTGTAGAGTTTGTGAATTTTAATGACTTTTAAATACTCCATGAAATAAATGACATACTTTTATAGATTTTTTACCAAGATTTTGATAGAGTTTTGTAAACTTGTAATATATATTGCAGCTTATATTAATTGTTAAAAAGTGATCTTATATTTTAGATGAAATAACTAGGATATTAAATAATATTAAAATATATTGACAATGTCACAATCTAATTTGAAATAAAAGGCATCGTTGAAGTTGAATTATTAGATCATACCCAGTCTGTCAAACTCTTGAAAAAATCTATGACTTTTTGAATACCAATGCAAAATACTTTTATGGACTTTGTAAAAGTCTCAATTCAATACCACCTAAGTTTTAAAGATGGAGTATTACAAAAGTCATAATTGAATACTACTCTAATAAACTCTTTAAATATCTTGATTGAATACGACCAAAATTTTAAATTCTTTAAAAGTCTTATTTGAATACACCTTCCTTAATTAATTACATGGAACTAAGTGCTGTCTTATCATTACTCCATTATTTACTTTATTTTTCAAGTCAAGAAATAATTATTAATTTTTCATGGTCCGGATGCAAGAATAAAAAAATTAATCCGACTCACTTTCTTTGGAGACGTACCATTTCAAGTTTTTTGAGCTTGTAGAATAACGGGACGAAATTGACAATTTAGCTAAAATTAACGCGAGCACTAAACTTGTAATTTACACTGTTATTTCTTCATCTTTACCCTTCCATTTCTCAACCTTTTTATCCAGAGAATAGATTCAAAAAATTCTCGATCTTGTCAATATTTAGTACTCCATTAGGAATAAACTAAACTATATATATATATATATATATATATATATATATATATATATATATATATATACTCTACCTGTTTCTAAATAGTAGTATATGATAAGTTTAACTTTTTAAAGTTTGTTGGCTTAGTTTTACGTAATAGTATTATGAAAATAGTAATTGAACGTAACTATCTAAAATATATTACTAATTACAATAAAATTTATTATTTTTAAAAATTAAATGAATCACATTAATTTTAATTTTGATATTATTATTATTATTATTATTATAATAGGTTGTTTATCTTTATGTGGTTATTAATTCATGAATAGCTCTTTGCTTGCTTTCAGGTACTAGTCGTTGTCCGAATTAACCACCATCAAACGTGATTTACCAAGCACTAAATAAAGTGAAGATACGATGCAAAGAAGAAGGGATATAAGATATATATATATATATATATACTCTGAAGAAGAATGTAGAAAATCAGGACTTCCCTAGCTAGCTTGCTCATCCCTATATACTTTCTTTCTAGATTTATCAAAATCAAACTAACTTAATTTGTGGTGCGTACGTGTATATGATTTCTATCGAGAGAGAGATATATATATATATATATATATATATATATATATAGAGAGAGAGAGAGAGAGAGAGAGAGAGAGTGATCTTTAGTAATTTTGGGACAATTTAATTAAATTTTCCTGATTTTGTAGAATCTACTTAGAGTGCCTTTAATATGTAATATAACATTTTCTAAATTTTTTTTAAAAAAAAATTGCATGCAAAGAAAATGCGATTACTAAATTGTGACCAAAGGAGGAAAGAGTATACAACAATAGCAAAAAATAAAAATAAAAATAAAAAACTTTCAAAATAAAAGTTAAGTTATATGCCATATAATATATATGATCACAATTGGCAAAAGCAGAAATGATAGGAATGGCCACAACTAAGGCTTGCGACGAGAATAAAATGTTAAATTTAAATAATTTCAATAGATAAAATATTTGTATAAATGATTTCTTAAGTAATAAAATTTAAAATTGTCAAATATATATATTCAATGTATTTAATTATATGAATAATTTCTTAAGTAGTAAAATTTAACATTGTCAACTATATATATTAAATGTATTTATTTTTATAAAATATTTGTATAAATATTTTCTTATGTGATACTCCCTCCGTCCCAAATTAATTGCTCAGTTTTGACTTTTTAAAGTCAAATTGACCATTTTTAAAACTAATCTTTTTACTATTTTTGCTAAAATATAGGTAAAGAGATTATAACCAAAAGAAAATATATACAATTTATTACTAACCTCAATTTTTATAATTTTAGAAATATATTTATATATGCTTAATTATTTATTCTAAAAATAGTCAATTTGACTTAAAAAAGTCAAAACTGAGCAATTAATTTGGGACGGAGGGAGTATAATTTAACTTTGTCAATTATTGTGATAATTTGATAATTTAAAATTTAAAATTTAAACTCCATATTGTAATACAACTTGGAATTACCTTATAAATATTTTATACATTGAAATTATTTAAATCTAATTAAGGTGGGAATGTTCTAGACTTTTTTTGTAGCCGCAAGTCCTAGTAGTGCCCAGTAAAAAAACAATCTCTGGCCGCTATTAAGAGTTGCGGCCAATAAAAAAATATTTCTTCTTTGGGCCATTGAATTTCTGAATTATTCGAATAGTGTCTATAACAACCGTTTGTTATGAATCACTTCCCAAATATATAAACACAGTTAAAAGTTAAAACATGGTTATTAGTAAAAATTAATTAAAATTTTAAATAACTATTAAAGACACTATTAATAATCATGGTTATTAGTAAAAATTAAAGAAAATATACTTATTTTAAATGATAAATAGTTAATTAGAAAAACTGCTATATCACGTATGTACTCTTCCTCGTGCAAGGTTCTCAGAATTGGACCGTTCATTGAACCGAAAAAGGTATCGAGTGGAAGGGTAACTAGTCCAAAGAACCGTTATTAACCTAGTGACGTTATTAATATATATTATTAGTAATTAATAAATTTTTAAAAAATCTCACTCTTTATAAACTAAAAAATAATAAAGATGCGTTACAATATTAATAAAAGTGGTTATTTTTATATTAAAATTTTTTTAATAAAAAAAAAATTAAAAATCGGGTTAACTAAGTCAATTAACCGAGTTTTTCGGTTGGACCGGTGGTTAATGGGTCAACCCGAATTTTGATCAAAACCGGATCATTGGTCCAAATTGGACCAAAAGACGAATCAATTCCAATTTTTATCGGTCTAACCGTCGATTCGGTTCAGATTTTAAAACATTGTCCTCATGTTTCATTATTCATATTTTATGTTTTGGGACAGAAATATTCTAGATAGTCTATATTATGAATCACCAAAGTCTTTCTACTTCTAAAATAATACGAATTAATTTTAAAAAAATAATATGACTCCTAAATTTTAAAAAGAAACACCCGTTATCACATAATTTACATTAAGGTAACTACGGTCAGATTGGTTTGTATTGCAGTCGTAGTAGGAGTAGTGTTCAATTGCTTTAAAAAATAAGGCAGTGTGTTTTGTAAGAATTTTTGATATTTTTATATAATTTTTTTTACATAAATATATAATAAGTTTTATTTTTAATTTTTTATATAAAAATATCAAAAAAATATGTGAAAATAATATTCAATTGAATTCCCCGATCACTTTATTATGTACTACTAATTAGAAAACGGCCGGTAAACAGCTCGTCTTTTAACGACAGCCGTAAACTAGTACTACTATAAACATCAAATATTCAGAGTCTTTCTACATATACCGAAATATTGGACATTTTGAATTTATTTTTTTTACTTGTGACTCTCAAAAAATGTATAATATTTATTCTAACAAGAATTTTTATAAACTATAATGTTTTAGGTATAATTTGGATATATATATATATATATATATATATATATATATATATATATATATAAGGAGAGTCTCTAAAACGAACCTTAAAAAGCGAATTAAAGACGAACTGTCGTCTTTGATGTCTATGGCGACGGTTCGACCCGTCGCCAAAGACTACATGGCTATGGCGACGGATCGAATCGTCGCCATAGACACTAAAGACGACGGTTCGTCTTTGGTTCGCTCTTTAAGGTTCGCTTTAGAGACGGACCGATATATATATATATATATATATATATATATATATATATATATATATATATATATATAAACAGGGTTATACAGACCGTACAACTCTATTCTTGTATATGTATCTAAATTATATCTAAAATATTATATTTTATAAAAAAATTTATTAAAATAAATATTATATAATTTTTACGAGTCACAAGAAAAAATAAAAATAAAAATATCCAATATTTCGGTCTGCCGATACTTATTGAAACATTAAACTATCTGCTGCTGGTGGGCCCACAATAACATTTAATGATCTGTCAGTCATTTGTTACGTATTTTTAGATAGATATGTTTGGTTAATTGTTGGAAGGTCTATATATATATTTCTAGTATTATTTATGTTAACCCACTTGAGTGTGGCATAATTGATATTTAATTTTGGGGTATGATGTACTTTCTTAATTAAACAAATGTGAATTTGGATTCCTCCATTATATATTTCATTCAATATATCATTTTTTATAGTTATGAATGATATTATTGAAATCGATGCGATGCTGATCAATTAATTTATTATATTTAACAATATAATTATTTCAAAAATAAAAGTAATCCAACACTTTTTCATCATTTGATGAACATATGGATTTTTCATCAAAATTTCAATGAATGAATTTTTTTTAAAACTTTTAACGGTAAAAATATTTTTTATAATTCTAATTTTTTGTAAGATTGATCTTAATATCATCAACTATTTATTAATATATTTTGATCATCATTACTAATAAAATTATTAAAATTAAATAATTAGTGTATTAGATGAAATTTCTTACGAGGGAGATGGTTTATTTTATTTCAAAGAAAGATAGGACTGAATTTTCACACAATTAATTTCAAAGATTGAAAGGTATTCAAATCAATAAAGAGTTGGACTAAAGTGTAAAAATTGAAAAGTAGGGATGCTTTTGTTAAATGTTCACATACTAAAAGTCAAATGTGAGACCGGTCTATCAACTACTCCATGCACATTATTCCGCATCTTTGAAATTACCCTATTAGAAACCGAACTATATAATATATATACTTTCTACTTCTTCTTCGTCATCTTATTATTAAAAAATTAATATTTTTACAAGATTTTTTTAATAAAAAATATTGTTATAGATGTATAACGACAATTTTTATAAAAAATATCAAAATATTATATAAAAATATTAATTTTCTATTATTATTATTATTATTATTATTATTATTATTATTTTTTGACAAATATTTAGGAAAGACGCTAGTAGTAAAACTAACTAGGTAAAAATTAGTAGTATTTGGTATGACATGAGTTGTTAAAATCTAATTTTGTTGTTAAATGTACTTACTTTCTTGATCATGGCAATATATACTTATTTGAACACTATTATTACTACATTTAACTACCAAGACTTGACTACGAAAGCATGCATATGCATGCATGTATATGTTTTTCTTTCACATTATATATATATAGATAGATATATATGTCCTTTATTTGACTATCTATTTTCTTCCTTTCAATAATGTTCTTTTCTTCTAGTCAATATTATAATTTTAATCCCAAACGTAAAGGAAAGGGTGGGGGAGTGAAATTGTTGTACGTACGTCCACAATTATCATGTGGTTATTGCGTAAAAGTTGTTGCGTACACTTTACAAAAATTAGCACGTATATATGTATACGTATATGCATATATTCAACCCCTACCCCTACTTTCTTCACAAAAGTCATATTTACATTACTGAATACATGCATGCATGATATATGAATACATGCATACATGATAATATGAACACATGCATGATGCTTCTAGTTTCTTTATCCTTTATTGTCTTTTTTTTTTCTAGTGATTTTGCGTGTTGTTACTGTTGTTCCTTTTAACCATGAATATAAACTTGTCGTTTATTAATTTGTACAGTAAAAAAACTAAAATTACTCCCCTTAATGAGCTGTTTTGTATTTGCATTGAATATATATATATATATATCTAGGAATATTTGTATACATGCTTGTAAACATATATAGGAGAACCAAAAATATACTTTTTGTAGTTTTTGGTGTCTCCGAACTACGATACGAGAACGACTAACTAAGATTTGGTCTAGGTTAGCAGTATATATTAAGTATATCTCTATGTTTGGGTTTTGGCCAAGATTGATTGCGATGAACTGAAGAGACGTGGGTAAAAATGTCAAAGTAGTTGAATCACTCCCCTACAATTACTCCAACTCTCATACCCAGTAACGTCGGACAAACTCGTTAATAAACTAAATGGGTCTGACCTTCTATGTGCGTGCATCAGGTTTTGGCACATGGATTAAGAAAGTATCATTTACCAAGTAAAATTTGTTTGAAATTCTATCACTACCCCTTTATGGGAAATTGAAAACTATTAATACAAGTGAGAGAATTTCTTGGGACAATGAAAGAATGTAGGGGTAATATAGGAAAATAAATCATTTATTCTCCTCAAAAGTTATAAAGGATAAACTTTAAAAATTTTCTTCTAAAACGACGACGGATGGAGTAATTGCAAAAATAGGTTTAAGTTTCGCTATCAAAACAAAACTTCCGAATGTAGAAGAAGGTCAATATCGACCGCGCAAACATATTTAAGTTATTGTCAACGTCAACAAGTGTAGTTTTCAACTTCCAATTTTTTTCCAATTTCAATTCCGTACCGTAAACTCTATACGCGTACGGCTGTGAAAATAAAATTTAAAATTAATTTCAATCTCTTCATCATTAGGTGTAGGTGAAGACTGAAACTCCATAAGTTGTGGTGCGGCGCGGTAGTTGTAGAGTATTTCAAAATTTGAACACCAGTAAAGAAAATTAAAGGGGTAGCCAACTTCCAAATCCACATTGTTGGTTGGTGCATGGTGGACATTGGTGGTGCTCCACTCCAGCTCCAGCTCTACTTTTAAATTAAGAACTGATATTTTTTCTACTGAATTTCATTTTTATGTAAAAATATTTCTCACTTTTAAATTTTATTATGGATATGTAAACATAATGGGCTATTTTTATTTTTATTTTTATTTTTATTTTCAATGTGGAGCTGGACTGTTAATTAGAAACTGTATGCGTTGAAATTGTTACTTGTACTACTATTTTAATCAATAATAATTCGTTGACTTAGATTATATACATAAAAAAAAAAAATTAATGGAGTATTACTACTATTATTTTGTCATTTTTTCCATTTCTTATATTTTATGAATATAAGAAATGTAGAATGTTGTTTTGTAGTATTCCCAGGCTCCGCCGAGAGCCGTGACCCTTTGAGAACTTTTATGAGTTAACGTGATTTAAAAAATAAATAAATCTCACGCTTAATTACTTGTTTTTTTGTATATTATATATTTATAAGAAAATATATAATATATATTTAAAATATAAACACGTTGTATAAAATTTTCAAGATTCATATAAAAAGGAGAAGAAATGATATTCTTTTTTCTTTTTAAGCATTACATAAATAGAGAAATAAGGTCATACAAAAATGAAAATCGAATCCGATACTTATTAATATTCCTACGTACTCTATTCTATTCCATGACATATTAATTTTTCTCTTTTCTTCATACATTTTTTATATCGCCATTGTTATTTAAGTTATTCTGTCAGTTTGAAAAATACAAAAAAAAAACAATACTATTATTAACATAATATGTGCATTTAAAATTATCATATGTAATCAGATTAATTGGGTAATAAGTGATCAAGAGCACGTTTAGCTAAGGCGATATATGCAGATTGCAGACTATTATTAAAATTTCTTAAAGATTATTTTAAATAAAGTTATATTATAGATTATTTAATGTAGAGAAATATATATATATATATATATATATATATATATATATATATAGGATTGAATAAGTTTTAGGGGATCTAATCAATCAACGATGGGAAAGAATGGAGGTGGAGCAAGTGGGTTTCTCAATCAGTCTATCTACGTTTATGTGACAGAAGTGGAATTAATCTACATCAATGGGGATGGGGATGGGGATGGGGATGGGAATGGGGAATGGGGAATGGGGAATGGGGATGGAGTGGTGGTAAAAATGAAAACAATGATCGACTCAGAATGTTTGGTTATAGTGCAGAGGACGACCCACCCACCCACCCACCCACCCATTTCTTTTTCTTAGGGCACTACTTCTACTTAATTAAAAGGATAATCAAAAATTAATTAATTTTGAATGTCGTGTCGTCCTAGTAAATTACCCAAGAATGTATCCATAAATTCACAAATGTATATTGATTTTATTTTTCTTTTCAATTTTGGGAGTGTTCCCTTTCTCATGTCTACTTTTAATGGAGTACTCTATTTTTCATTCTTGATGTTTGGGAGTTGGGACATGATAAAACAAGAAAACAACTTATTTATAATTAAGTTAATAACTTTTTTAAAAAATATTAAGTTATTAATTTAATGGGGTAATATATGTGATAACTTGACTAACTTAAAAACATTAATAAATCATTTAATACTACTATAGCTAAGAAGTAGGAGTACACCTGATCAAAATGATGTATTCTTTCATTTTAATTTTGAGCGAGGACGTAAAAAAGGATCAACATATTATTATGGTTTATAATTTTATTTTAGTCACAATTTATATATTGGACATAAAATTAATTTACATATAAATTATTATTTTTTTAATTTTTAATTATAAGAATCTTAGAACACGTTTAATACTATATTTCATTCATATATTTTCATAAATAAAAATATTATGCATAAATATACTAAAAATATATCACAAATGTGTAAACTAATATGATTACATCAATTTGGAAGAAGTAGTTCATTAGAGGAGATAATTACGCCATTAATATAACAATCAATAAAATGCTTATTAACTAAAATAAACAAAACCGTGGATAAAAAGACTGCAAAATACTATGAAAGCAACCGTAAAATGGGATTTTATGAAATTAAGAGTAATAGTAAAAAATAAATAAATTACTGCATCTATTTTATAATAATTGACTTTTTAGAAGAAATAAATTATTTTAATTTATTTGTTACTTACAATTTTTAGGAATAATAAATTATTTATTTTTCCATATCACCCTAACTTTTATCATTATCCCAAGAAATTTTATTCATTACTAGGAAATAATTTTCAACTTTATTTATACAAATTTTAATTGGACGGCGTGTGTTGTGTTGAGAATGGAAGGTTGGCAGGCCAAGGCATCATGGAACCGACAGGTCACCGGTTAGAAGAGAGAGAAAATAAAAACGCTGATTTTTTATTTATTTATTAATTTTTAATGTTTTAGGGAGAGAGGTATATAAAGAGGTTCAGACGCCTAGACCTGGGTATCTCAAACCCGTTGTTTTGGTTTCATTTTCATAGTAGTAAGCCTTACGTTTCTCGGGTTTGAGAAAAATTTGTTTAATGAATCAATAGAGACTTGTCTCTTTCTCTCTCCTCGTCGATGCCGGCGGTGGCGGTGGTGATTTAACTACTAGTCCATTAATTTGTTTTCTTCTTCTCGATCGGAGCGGAGGTGTCTGTAAGTAGCTAACCAAGAATGGGTATCATCAGTCTTGAAGAGATCAAAAATGAGACCGTTGATCTGGTAAATTATCCTTCTGCTCAATTCTTTTTAGTATAAAATTTCTTTGTTTAATTTGTTCTGGTGAGAATTAATCATGAAAAAACTTGTTATTAGTAGGAGTATTAATTAATTACCTTTTTCACGTCTACGTCTAGGCTACGCATACTACTTTAGTTACTTTCCACTTGTACTCCATGTAAATTTATGTATGGTGGATTGGGATTGGGGTTGGGGGTTGTATTTGTTTTCTTCTCACACTAGTACGTCTCTTTTTTCACCATTAATTCTCCATATTTTTATATAAAAAATATCGTTATATATTTATTTATTTATTTATTGTTTTCGACTATTTCTTTTTTCACGTATCTTGATCCCTTTTTTCACGGGATTTGGTATCCGGAAATCTTGTTTTAATTTTGAAGTAAATGGTCGATTGACCAATAGAATAATAACACGTAGGCAAATTATATATCTCCATAGGATTTATAAAAAAATAAAAATCTAGTACTCCTCCCTCGGAGAGTTGGACTTGCAAAGTTTGTAATTTTAGTATGGTCATTTTTATTTTTAAATTCAAAAGTTAAATATAATAGGAGTGTCGCTTAATTAATAATATAATATTTCTGGGTGGCATTATAACGTAATTATGATGTCGTCTTTATTTCATATATAGTGTACCATACTGCTACTGTATTACTAGTATTAATTGAAAAGGATGAGGAATTATTTTACAAATAGGATTCTTGAAAGAGAAAGCAGCGCGGGAATACCCTATCTTTGCCGATATCTTATTATTTATATCCCTCTATATTTAGCTCTCTCTATCAAAATTAATGGAGTTTTCAATTTGCCTTCTTTCGCGTATAGATCTATACATAGATGGCCAATTAATCATCTTTATTCAATACTCGTTATTATTTTATTTATTTTGAAAATACAGTATTTTGTTCATTCCTAAATATTCCGTTTGATATTTTCGCATGGTCAATTGGGTCCCACTTTTATGTAAAAAGACCATGCGAAAATATCAAAAATATATTAAATACCTTGTGACCCTCGGGGGTTATATAATTAAAGTTCCAAAAACTACCCTTCTAATTTGTGGACCAAAAAGGTAAATTAAAATGAAAATTGCATTAAAAAGAAAAAGTCCTATATTAGTTAGGTAACATGTAGGGAGGGGTCAAATATATCTATTACCTTGGTTATTAATACTACTTATTATATTGCCATATTGGTCCTAATATCTGGTTAAATTCCATAAAATTATTTTAACATTAATTTATTAATACTTATTGTATTGGTTACTTAATACTCCATTTGTTCCCAATTATTGACTTTTGAAAGTCAATTTATTGAGACAAGTCATTAAAAATTATGAAATATCAACAAAACTTATAATGAATAATACTTTTTAGATAGTTAATAATATTTATCATTGTATTGATTAAAATTAAAAGAATTTACGTCAATTTTGAATTTAAAAATATCTCTTAAGTTGACTTTAAAAAGTTAATAATGTTAAAATAATTTGAAAATAATGATATATTATGATAAATTTATATAATATTTTTTTTTCATTTATTAATTAGTTAATACCCTATCCATTCCAAAATATAAGTCTAATATTAATTGTTTGAGGTATTCAAATTATATTTACTTTATGGTTCACGAGTGAACCAGATGTAGGAGTCTTTGCTTTACGCATTTTGTTGGGATATAGTGGTACTTTCCGTGGTACCCTAATTCTTATAGTATAACTTTTGTAAAGGGTCTGACTAGTGGGTTTATTATAGGATTATTAAATTCATCGGTGTAATTTTAAATTGTACTACATGTCTGAATTGCCCCTTGAGTTACCTAAAAATTTTAAAGATACCCCTGCTGTTGGGAATCTTTGCGACCACAAGGGACTAGACGACTTTTTTAAGGCGCGTTAAGTACAAGCTTGGGTAGGCCCACCCCTTTCTTATGGCGTCCATTAAGTTGAGGCGATGGTGATTGGCTGGCACTTTGTGGCCGTTCTGTCTAAGATTTCAACTTATTCTTTTATGGGACCCACTTTGTTAGTGGGAAGTCAACTTGGATGACCACTAATCCAGTATTAGTCCAACTTCTTGTTGAAATCAATGGAGATAAAAAATGTCCAACAATAACAAAAAAAATGACCAAATACGCAAAGAGATATCATTTCTCGGCCTGAGTGTCGACATTGTATTAATTAATTGATTAAAATTAATTTCGTGTTAACCACTCTCCAAAATGGTGTATTGTGAAATATTTTATAGTATAGTCAATTACAAGAGATACACTCAACAAATGTGATTGTGACATTCAAAATGTGAGTATCCTATCTTTTTTGTTAACACGATAATGAATATTTTAAACTACATAAAGAATATTACACTATAAGGATTGAATTTTTTGTCAAATTGACTGTTAACTGGTAAATACTGATTTTATATTTGGAACAAGGAGTGGGGAGTATAGATAATGTCACCAGTTTAGAATGAAAAATTAGAGAAGAGGGAAAAAATACAAATAAAATATCTAGTAAAGATTAACCGAAGTTACCCACATATATTTTCTTCTCAAGGAGCTTGAATAATGTAACTCCATTACATTATTGGGTTATTTTCTTCTTTTGGAGCTTGAATAATGCAACTCCATTACATTGTTGAGTGATGCTCAGACTCGTGTTTTCTTCTACTGGTCTTTGCCCAATTGACTACAACACATGATTTCTCCTTGTGTGTTGGTTACACTTAAAATCAAGTAGATCTATTTAGTTTAATTAAATGATGTGTGATATGGCTTAATAGATTTAAAAGAGTCTGTCCTGGAATATATTAAAAGCTACTAAATTTGTGTGAGGTTGATCTGTTGGTACCGTAAGATTTCACTTATATCTAGTATCTGCATCTTGTTCCAGTGCCAGTGGTAGTGATGATGGAGCTGCACTGAAGTAAATAAACTTTTAAACTAAAATAATTGTAATGAATAACAAAATGTTCAGTATATGATGTTACTGAAATAGCTTATGAAGTAATCATGGTTCAGCCAAACTGGTTTAGAGTTCGTCAACTATAGCTTTCAGCTAATCGATCAACTGCTTTTATTTCAAATCACAGGAAAAGATTCCAATTGAGGAAGTGTTTGAGCAGTTGAAATGCAGTCGAGAAGGGCTAACTTCAGACGAAGGAGCCAACAGGCTTCAGATCTTTGGACCCAACAAATTGGAAGAGAAAAAGGTATTCATGTTTGTGATAAATTGCTTTGTATCAAAATTTTATTCACAATTAGTTATACACTTATACTAAGATTGTAGTGGTTAAATTTATATTTTTTTTGGAAACATAGGAAAGCAAAGTACTCAAGTTTCTTGGGTTTATGTGGAATCCACTCTCATGGGTCATGGAAGCTGCAGCAATAATGGCAATTGCGCTGGCTAATGGTGATGGGAGGCCTCCGGATTGGCAAGATTTTGTTGGAATCATTTGCTTACTTGTAATCAACTCGACCATTAGTTTCATTGAAGAAAACAATGCCGGGAATGCTGCTGCAGCACTTATGGCTGGTCTGGCTCCCAAAACTAAGGTATATAAACTAAGCATCAAGTGCATGAACTTAATTTGAAAGAAGAAAAATGAAATATGAAAGGGCCCGTGGTAAAATGGTGTTTACTATTGAATAGGGAACATATATTATACTTTCCTCATGTTTCATGGTGGTGTCGATGTTGTAGGTTCTTAGAGATGGTCGATGGAGTGAGCAGGATGCTGCAATTTTGGTACCTGGAGACATAATCAGTATTAAACTGGGAGACATTGTTCCTGCTGATGCACGTCTTCTTGAGGGTGATCCTTTAAAGATTGATCAATCTGCCCTCACAGGGGAATCACTTCCAGTAACCAGGAATCCTTATGATGAAGTTTTCTCTGGTTCAACTTGCAAACAAGGTGAAATTGAAGCTGTTGTCATTGCTACCGGAGTTCATACCTTCTTTGGTAAGGCTGCACATCTTGTGGACAGCACCAACCAAGTTGGGCACTTCCAGAAGGTGCTTACTGCTATTGGAAACTTTTGTATCTGTTCCATTGCTATTGGAATGCTGGTCGAGATTATCGTCATGTACCCAATTCAGCACAGGAAGTATAGGCATGGAATTGACAATCTCCTGGTTCTCTTAATTGGAGGCATTCCGATTGCTATGCCCACAGTTCTGTCAGTTACAATGGCTATTGGATCACACAGGCTGTCGCAACAGGGAGCCATCACCAAGAGAATGACTGCCATAGAGGAGATGGCCGGAATGGATGTACTTTGTAGTGATAAGACGGGAACTCTGACCCTTAACAAGCTGACCGTCGATAAGAACTTGATTGAGGTGTTTGCCAAAGGTGTGGATAAGGAACATGTGTTGCTTTGTGCCGCAAGAGCTTCTAGGACTGAGAACCAGGATGCCATTGATGCAGCTATTGTTGGAACGCTTGCTGATCCTAAGGAGGTCTATTTTTTTCTTTTCTAACCCACTTTTTGTATCTTTATTCATTCAGTTTGAAGAAGAAAAAGAAAAAAAAAAGAAAATGAATTAGGGCTCATTTTAGACATTTATTCCCTTTCAGGCTCGAGCTGGTATTAGAGAAGTGCACTTCTTTCCATTCAATCCTGTGGACAAAAGGACAGCCTTAACTTACATTGATTCCGATGGCAACTGGCATAGAGCTAGCAAGGGTGCCCCTGAACAGGTTCCTTGATATTCTTATTTTTCCTAGACTACCTGCTTCATGTGTCAATAGAATAAATTGAGTTATCATTGATCACTAAGCTCATTTTTTTCTTATATGAAATCAGATTTTGACCCTATGCAATTGCAAGGAAGACCTTAAGAAGAAGGTTCATGCCATTATTGACAAGTTTGCTGAACGTGGCTTAAGATCATTGGGTGTTGCTAGACAGGTTTGAAATGCTATTTTCTTGCATTATAGATTTTTATTCCTATGTATTCGTGCATCTGTTTATTTATTGTCAGTCTTCTCTTTCGTTCTGCCAATTAACAACACACCCTCTCTTACTGAGACTACTCTAAAATGTTTGCAGGAAGTGCCTCAGAAATCAAAAGATAGTCCCGGTGGCCCATGGCAATTTGTTGGATTGCTATCCCTATTTGATCCTCCCAGGCATGATAGTGCAGAGACTATTCGCAGGGCTCTCAATCTTGGTGTAAATGTCAAGATGATTACTGGTAATTTAGTTCTTCATCCGTCTTGTCAATGCCACAATCGTATTTTTTTATTTGTTCTCAACTGGTTGTTATAATATCTAGGCGATCAACTTGCCATTGCAAAGGAGACTGGCCGAAGACTTGGAATGGGAACAAATATGTATCCATCTGCTACTTTACTTGGTCAAGACAAGGATGTATCAATAGCTGCAATTCCTGTAGAAGAGTTAATTGAGAAGGCAGATGGGTTTGCAGGAGTATTTCCCGGTGAGTTCTTTGGTTTACACTTGCTTGACATATGCATAATACTAATGAATTTAATACATCATTTGTTTTTATATAAATTGTCTAAAGTATTCTATTACTAAATTCCTTAAAATTTTCAGAGCACAAATACGAAATAGTGAAGAAGTTGCAGGAGAGGAAGCATATTTGTGGTATGACTGGAGATGGTGTCAATGATGCCCCTGCTTTGAAGAAGGCAGACATAGGAATTGCAGTTGCAGATGCGACAGATGCCGCACGAAGTGCTTCTGACATTGTGCTTACAGAACCTGGGCTTAGTGTTATTATTAGTGCAGTCCTGACCAGTAGAGCTATTTTCCAAAGGATGAAGAATTACACGGTGCCTCTCTTCTTCTTTTCCCAATTAAGACCATACTTTTTGTGTTTAACTGCTTATGATTCTTGCCCTTCTGGTTTGACAGATATATGCAGTCTCCATCACAATCCGTATTGTGGTAAGTTGGTGATGGCAGTTTGAACAATGTAAAACAAGGATTATTGAAGTGTCTATAGAGTGATTTGACCTTTCTGTTCACTTCTTGTTTTGTAGTTTGGATTCATGTTTATTGCTTTGATATGGAAGTTCGACTTTTCTCCATTCATGGTTTTGATCATCGCCATCCTAAATGACGGTGAGATGTTATACTCAAACTTTTTGGATAATTTACGGAATATTCTTCCCATTTGTCCTTTTGTATATTGCAATACTTTGGTGATTTTGTACTGACACATTCCTTATTATGTCTATAAGGAACAATTATGACAATCTCAAAGGATCGAGTAAAGCCTTCCCCATTGCCTGATAGCTGGAAACTGAAAGAGATATTTGCTACAGGAATTGTGCTCGGAGGTTACTTGGCGCTATTGACTGTTATATTCTTCTGGTTAATGAAGGATACTGATTTTTTCCCGGTAGGAAAAAATGTTTTTTATTATACAAATTAAAAAATAAAAGTTCTCTTTCCCTATAAATATTGGGTTTACCATTTTTACGATGATTTATTTATTTAGTTTCTCTTGTTGATACTGCAGGACACATTTGGTGTAAGACCTATCAGAGATAGTCCCGACGAAATGATGGCGGCTCTTTACCTGCAAGTGAGTATTGTGAGCCAGGCTCTCATTTTTGTCACCAGATCTCGCAGCTGGTCTTTTCTTGAACGCCCTGGATTATTACTACTTGGAGCCTTCCTAATTGCACAACTGGTAAGATTTGTTTGCCTCCTAAGTTCCCTTCCAAACAACAAGCTTGTTCTCCCGGCTCTTTTGTGAAGTTGTGTTCTAAAGAAATAGCCATGTTGATTTCAGGTGGCATCTTTAATAGCTGTATACGCAAACTGGGGTTTCGCAAGGATACACGGATGTGGATGGGGATGGGCTGGTGTCATATGGATTTACAGTATCGTCTTCTATATCCCTCTTGACATTCTGAAATTCGCTACTCGTTATATCTTAAGTGGCAAGGCTTGGCTCAACTTACTGGAGAACAAGGTAATGAAAAAGCCTTCATGTTTCTTTTCTGCTATTTGTGTTAACTTCCGTCTCTAAACTTGAAAACATTTCATTGTTTTCTTTTTTTACACAGACTGCTTTCACCACCAAGAAAGACTACGGAAAAGAGGAGAGAGAAGCTCAGTGGGCCCTTGCTCAGAGGACTTTGCATGGGCTTCAACCACCAGAAGCCTCTAACATCTTCAATGAGAAGAGCAGTTACAGAGAACTATCTGAAATCGCTGAACAAGCCAAGAGGCGAGCTGAAGTTGCAAGGTATATATATATATATAATTTACTCAAAAGTCTAAATAATCTTGCCCTTTGAGAATTTCCGGTATGATCTTTGGTCTAGAACTGGTAAGGACTGAAATAATGTAAACTGTAATTCTGTTTTGTAGGCTTCGAGAGCTGCACACCCTGAAGGGACATGTTGAATCAGTGGTGAAGTTAAAAGGCCTGGATATTGACACAATTCAACAGCACTATACAGTGTAAGAGAATTAAAATAAGTGTGACCTGAGAGGAGAAGGGGCACCAAACTTATTCAACAGCGAAGATGAAGAGAGACAGAGAGAGAGAGAGAGAGGAGGCCTTACTAGTTAATAGAGTGTCTAGATATGCGGTGGGAACACTTTGTGCTGCAATTCCAACAGTAGTTAACCTATCTGTTTAAAGTTTCTTATGATGCATTTCAAGTTCCATTAAAAATGGTTTAGTTTGGTTTCCTTATTGCTGCAATGCCAATTTAATTAAAATCTCACGCAACGGTACAGTTCCATCTTGCTCATTCTTGCATGCATTTTAACTTTTGTCTTCCTTTGCTTTGTTATTGCCAGTCAATATTGCTTGCACTTCTCTTGTTATCGTCCAAGAATTTGAATTTCAGTTTTATCCAAATTAATCACTATACTCGGTGACATAACGATATCAATTTGATTTTAAGACGACATATCTTTTCTTTTCTTTTTCGCAACTCATTACATTGCAGTTACTGAGAGTAGGGGAATTTGATTTGATTCAAGAGTAAAAGTAAGCCAACCGTTTCCTGGGAAGGTATCATCAAGCAGATGCAGCCCAGGGTAATCTCTTTCGAGATAAACAGCAGGAGAGGGCCATTAATGGGCCAATACCAAGAAAGTTGAATTTATGTTTTAGTGGTTCAGTTAATAGTAACATGTGAGCAGTTAGTTCATTGTGAAAGATTATATGAAAAGCACAGATCAAACTCGACTTACTTTATCAGACTACAAGAATAACTAAAACTACTTTGCCCGACTTCAACAATTGAACATCTTAATTACAACTCAAGTAGAAAAAGTATAAATTAGAAGAGAGAAAATTGTGGAATTTTTCTATCCGTCACTTTACAATAAAAAATATGTTGACATTGTATTTCATTACTCTATCAACTGCACAGCTGCAATGGAAGGTATTTTTTCTCTCAGCTTCTGTGTAAGAGCAACACGCACCGTCATTACGCTAGCTGCAGGACCACTGAGCCGCACTATGACAACATAGTCATCAATCTGCACAAACTCCAGTACCCCACCGCCCGTGCCAGTTAGGTATGGTCTAATCTCTCCAAGAATCTGAACAATATGCAAATTACAGTCTTAGTAATGACTGAATCACTTTCTATTATCCATCACTGATGCAACAAATTATCCAATATAAACTCGTAATTTTCCTAGTCGGATTTATTAGTTAATGGATTATGGAAGAAGAAGAAGAAGAAACTGGAATCTTTATGGAAATAATTGTTTTTAAGCAACATAGAGGAGGCGGTTTAGCATTAAGATTTTCACTTATAAAATATAATAGGCAAACAGGCAAGACTTAGTTTTATCAACAAATCCAGTATGTATAGATGCCAATATTTTTAGCGGTGTAAATTCTACATCAAATTCCTCTTTTGGTCCTATTTTCTAACAATGCTAGCTTTGTTGGAAATTTAGTTGGTCTACAGGGTTGAAACGTGGTTTTGCAACAGTAAGTTACATGTTGCAAGTCAATGAATACACTTCTGTATATTCAAAGATTAAACTTTAAAAGCATATAAGCATATTTGTATAGCATAAAAAGTTTGACATGCATAAAAGAATGAATATGCATGTGTAACAAATATGCAGTTTTACATATTTATATCATATTTAAATATATAGATCTATATTTATTTATTATATGAAGATCTAGTTCCAAACCTTTTCAACATTCTCTTCGTTTAACTCAAGGCCAGTCTCGGTGTCTAGGATTTGCTCGACTTCTAGTATTTCTGGAATCTTATCCCGGAGCCGTGTTTCAATTCCCATCTTTAGTGTCATGGTTGAACTTGGACAAGACCCACATGCACCTTGTAGCTTTAGTACCACAACAAGGCCATCAATTTCGTGTAGAGCAACATTCCCTCCATCAGCCATCAGGCCAGGTCGCACTTCATCCAGCACCTTCTCAACATTATCCTCAGTTAACGGGAGAACACATCTTGGTGAACTTACAATTCCTTCACACCAGAATATTACTCAAAAATCAAAACTTCAGTAGAAAAATAACCAATTTTACTGCTGAGAGGATAGTGGAAACACTAAATGAACTAGAAATTTGAAAGTGAGGTTATCTAGAAGGAACTAACAAAGGGAGGTCGAGGGTGATACATCACTGCTGCGATTTGTTTTGGTAATTTTAAAAACTTAATTTGGATGAGATAAATTGCAAAAAGAAAGGAAATAAACCCTGCGAAGTTTGCACACCCTTTTGACCTAGGATGTGCTGGGAGTGAGTTTGCTCGTCTCGTCTTCTTACACAGCTTGATACAAAATTTATATGGGGAAAAAGATGAACAGAACTCAATTATACAGAATTTCCTCCTGAATTTATTTGTGTTCTATCCACAAGTTCACTCTTAGGACTTGTCCTTTTAGCTTCAAATTATTAGAAAACATACAGAACACTTGTATTATCAATTGATTTGCTTTCATTTTCATTTTCATTTTCTTAAACCATACCTATTTTGTCTACAGATGGGAACCAATCCAACAATGTCTTCTTTTATCTCTTTCTTTTGGTACACGTAATATTTGAATTAACCAAATTTTTTAGTTGTCTTTTTCCCATTAATTTTTTATCCTCTAACTTGGACCTAAGCTCCCCCTCTAGAACAGAAAAAAGAGGAAGCTTAATTTCTACGTTGTCCATCTCTGACGTTAATCAAACCAAACTGGAATTTATATAAGACCTTGCTTGTTTTTGCTTTACCTACACATTGTCAGTTGCCGAAATAGAAGTTGATAAATCAAACGAAAAAGAAACCCCAGAAAATCATACCATCCAAACTTGTGTTCTTCAGTTTTCTCATGACCAACAAAATAAAATTATATGTCAAAAAAAATAAAATTAGGGCTTGAGTTTCAACTTGAATGGAATAACAAACATATATAGATAAAAGAAGATTAGAAGATACACGTAGCTACCTGCATGTTTTTTAATTCTGCGGGTCGAATGGAATCCATGCAAGTGCCTCCTAGTGTGGAATTCACCTCTGAGAAATGACTTCTGTTTGAATAAAAAAAGAAGCACGCAGAAACAGAAATAATTAAAAAAAAGTAATGAAATTGAGTCATCTGTGTGAGCTAGCTAAGCTTTTTATTGTACCTTGAGAAGGGAGATATAGGAAGGAGGAGAATTAGAGGATGTAATTTGAGATGAATAATTAATAATTTTTGAGGAGGATGGTGATTGTTTGAGACCTTGAGCTTGCTTTGAGATTGAGAGGCCACTCATATTTTCAATCAAATGAAATACTAACAATTTCTTTCTTTAATCATCTTCTTCATCAATACATGAGAGGAGAGGAGAGGAGAGTTTGTTTGTTTTTTTGATTGGCTGATGATTAAAAGAGGGTCTGGTCTGGTCTGAATTGCAGATATTCAAGTTTGTGGAGGGAGAGGATGCCACGTCATTTACTCTAATTAGTAGTATTTTCTTGTTACTAGTCCTATTATTTAAATTTGATTTGGTTTTCTTTAGGTAAATAGATTTTTATTCATTTAGAATTTTCTGTACGCGCGAGAAATCATGCCGTGTTTTGTCAGAACAGAAAGAACACTTGAATTAAGCCTTTTAGTATGGATGCAGGAAGCAGGATGCAGGATGCAGGATGCAGGTGCAGCAACTGGGAAAAAAAAAACTAATTTGTGCACTCTTCCTTCCATCATTAACAGGAGAATGAAAAATTCATACTAGTGGAGTAGTATTAATTATTGATCAAACTTACGTACATGCCTTGATGATTCATCAAGAAACAGAATACTACTAGAACCGATGCTACTTGCTAGTATTTATTAACCATGAAATTAATAGCACAAAGAATTACTAATTACTCTTCTCTCTCTCTCTTTCTCTGTCTTTATATATATATATATATATATATATATATATATATATATATATATATATATATACACACACACACACATAAATATGTATGTATTGTTAGTTAATTGCAGTGCAATCACGCCGAATTTCACCCTGATTCCCAGTCAAAACTCCAATTCTCCCAAGGTTGGTAATAGCAGTGACAAAAGCCTGTTTAAAAGCATCATTACTCGATGCAAAAAGGTTAACGGTGCTCCTCGATCGGCTATCCGTAAACAATATCTGATCAGAACTGAACAATCCCTTTCCTTGTTTAAGGTTTTGGTAATAGGCATTGTCGAATGTTTGGGGCGTTGTGGGGTCCATGTTAATGGCGATTCTTGGGTCAACATTTGCCGGACACATCTGCCTAAGCTGCGAAGCATATCCTGAATTCAGGGTCGGATCAACTCGGCTTTTGGGACTGAAATTGTATATTCTTTTCGAGAATTGGCCACAATGTGAGAAACCGAGTGTATGTCCACCTGATAGAGCAATCATATCGGTCTGGCTCAGGCCATTGGCTGAAAACATTGAATTTAGCTGATCCAGGTTAAAACTCGCATGTGGAAGCCTGCGTTGAACGCTGGCCTTTGTTGATATCCTCCCATCTCGTCTTCCCAGTTCAACACTATACGCTGGTCCTCCCGTCTGCATAATTAAATAAATGTCACAAAGTTAAATAACTAACTACTGGACTAGTATATAAACATAAATTTGGAAACTAGTTTTATATAATGTATGTATGTATGTATGTATATACCAAGGCTACAACGTCTCTGGTAGCCAAAGCTAATATATCTGCACATGAAACTTTATTCCTGCACTTGGGATCACTATCCACAGCCGCCTTGGCTTTGATAACCGTGTCAAATCCATCTCCAGCCAGTGAAAGATCATCCGGATGATCCTTCTCAGCGTTACCATTTGGCGATGCCAGCAGCACAGAAGCATCACAACCCTGAAAATTAAATTTACCAAAACCCATTCAAACATTATTTTTGATGCATGCAATTTAATCAAACGATAACTAACACAAGCCAGAGTTAATTATCAAAATCAAAATCAAAATCAACTAATAAAAATAATAACACCACAAACTAACCCGAACAAAGCAATCGTGTAAAAAGAGACGAAGGGTTGCCGGGGCAGTCACGAAGGTTTGCTGAAATTTCTTTGTGACCGCAGCTGTGACGAGAGATTCGACGTTGGGGCATGTGCTTTTGTAAAAAGTCTGGTTTAGCTGAGCATCAATGGAAGTTATTAGGAGAAGGGACAATATTAGTAACATTATTCTTTGATTCCCCATTACTACAAATTAAGGTTTTTTTGTACAACTTTTCACATGTTGTCTGTGTAAAGTAGTTTGAATCTATTTATACATGGTTCGAAAGGTTTAGAAATAATAAATAAAAAATAAAAAATGTGTTTGTTGGATTGAAGAATATGCTCGGCCAGTTACAGTCTGGCCACTGATTGACAATGATAAGTTGAATTGGATTGATTGAGTTAATTTGAGGGAGGGACTATGATGGATGGATGGATGGATGAGATGACATTATTTTATGAGTATATAACTGCGCGCTACTAGTTAAATACTAGTAGTATTAGAGTTGGTATTGTCACAACCTGGAACCTACTTAATTAATTAGCTTGCGCAGCCCTCCAAAAGCATATCATTTGCACTTTCCTTTAATTTAGCTAAAAAGTCGCAATATAAGTAGTTAGTAACTCATACTACTATATGACAAAATTACATAGGTAGTTATTGGGGGAACTACATAATAGTGAGTAATAACTTTTACATTTGTTTTTTTTGTAACCATCTCTGTACTGTACAAGGTTAGGTTAGGTTAGGTTAGGTCTTCTCCCCCTCCCTTGACTCACTTCCGCCCAGTTTATTATAAAGTAGTAGTAGTAAATAATTTGCTGCATTTTTAGGAACTTCAAGCGATAAAGATCATATAGTAAGTAAGTAATACGCAAGATAACTAATACTACTTTGGTCCTGCAAAGATGAGTTACATTTACAATTGTAGTAATTAACATAAATAAATAAAATGACTTTTAAAAAATTAAAATGCTTTTTTTTTTTAAAAAATAGGAATACTTCTTCTGGCTGATATGCCAGGCAACCAGAGGTAGAGAATTGGATCAGGACG